>CM070034.1:68287364-68319565 GCA_036250615.1 Ptychadena robeensis | reverse complement strand
GGGGGGGGTGGATTACCATTTTAGTAACCCCTTCTGACCCTCCTGTGTCATTTTATTTCCCCCTCTGATCCCCCTGTCCACAGTTATAGTACCATATCTTCGGGGATGCCTTATTTTCAGGGAAACAGGGTATGTACACATAATTGCAAATGTTTGGTAAGCCACATATAGATGATAGCTTTCCATTGGTTGAGAAAAACATTTGTGGTGGTTTCAACTTTCAATTACACACTTTCCTACCTTTGATCAGTCGAGAGTCATCCTGACAGGTAACTTAACCTCCTTAGTGTTCATCACGAGCCCATCTCGTCCAGAGTTTGTGTGAAGAACAAACTCTGGAAGAGCTGGGCTCCCATGAAAGCTACGGCGATGCTGCTTCCAGCCGCAGCATTTCCAGGGCTCTGCGGCTTCACTGATCGCGTCACGGTGACGCGGAAGGGGGCGAGGGTGACTGTGCCATAGACCTCCATGTTAATGGAGGGGCTTCTGCTCTCCAGACCTCACTGCCAGTGTCATGAATGACACTGGCTGTGTGGAGAGGGGAGGGGGAGGGAGGAAATGGCAGGCAGTGTACCTTGTACACTGCTGCCATTGCCTGTACCACACTGTTAAAAACAGTGCGGTACAGGCGGTGCGCTAGGGAGGTTAATTACCACCAGGAATGATAACTGAATGGTACTATGCCAGGATACCGCAGTGGGTCTCCCTCTGCTCCCTTTTTTTTTCCTTTAATATATTTTTATTGAGTTTTGCAAGAAAAACAAACAGATAATATAACATGTTTCAGAAAGGCACATTGCCTGTAAGACATCATCGTTTATGTAAGTTCACATTAAGTTGTACCTTTCCTAAACTAAAGGACCAAAAAGTCAATCTTGACAAAATAAAACCAAAAAAACAACGTAAGCACAAACACAAAAAAAGGGGATAAACCCACATTTAAAAAGGGAAAAGGAGAGAAGAGGTAATATATCTAATATATCTGGACAAGTGCAATACCTCATTTCCTGCTCCTTCTGTGCATAGAGCACTATAGGCTGCTTGTCAGTTATAAACTGACTCTATTGTATGACTTCATGTATGACCATGAAGTGATTTCAGCGTCCGTTGAATGAGTAAGCACTGTACCCTTGTACTGCACTATGAAGAGGGCAGTGATGTGGAGGAAACCACCCTGCTGTCTTTTCCACCATATAAAATCAATCCTCTTCATTGTTGCTGGTCAGTAAGACATCCACTGTTGCTCCTTACTACAGGAATCTTAAAGGAGCCAATGAGAGGATTAAAAACAACTTGGGTACTTTAAGGGAGACACTAACACGGGGTTCTGGGCATGTCACAATCTCTTTTCGACTGTCCGTAGCTAAGAAAGCACACATGTGAATGCCCCCTTAATCTAAGAATGATAATAAATAGTTGCGCACAACCGTCGGCAGTGATTACACAGTTACAGTGATGTCAGTGGCCAGACAGTGGGTGTATGGGGCCTGGGCAAAGATTGCAGAGTTAAATGGGTTCAGTATGAGGGGTGGGTGTTTACGTTGCATGTAGGTGTGCAACTCTCAAAATGGAGAAGTGTGGCCCCCTGTAACAGACAAATAAGAACAAGTACACGAGACGCACAACCTGGTACAACAAAGTGAGGTACTATAAATGGTTAAATAATATGGAATAGAATAAAACAAAAGACCAGATACTCACAATAAAGGAGGTTTACAAGGATTGATCTTTCGCCTTAATTTAGCATATGCTTCTGGTGTTAACCCAAATTCTATATGGTAGGATTGGAGAAACAATAGGTTTCTATAGGTAGACAGCAGGAGCATATAGCAATAAAAACAAAAAAAGTAAACTAAAACAGAACAGAAAAACAGATGTAGTCCATGAATATATGGTATTCTACTTGCCCATAATAAAAATAGATTTCTACACGTTTGGTAGATTAACCATTAGCAACTGAAACAAAATATGAATAAAAGGCCCTTTTTTTTAGGTGAAAGTTGTCCTTTCTTTTATTACCTTCATTCAAGTGCCAAGCTTCAAACACAATCTCCCAAGTTGACAACTTCGAAGTAAAATTGACAATTTTCAAATGTTTATATTTAATGAGTTTGAGCTTACTTTCCGGTAAGAATTCCACCCTATGTACAGTCATTGTTCATCATATCATGTGATGTATAAACCTAACCCGAAGACCAGGCAAAAGCATAATAGAAGAAAACAATCCCTGACTGAACCCTGGCATGTCTTCAAGTAAAGTGATACATTTGTAATACATATGGGAGGAATTAAGGAAGAGCACACATTCCTGCTTGGAACCCATTTATAGATCAGATTCAATGTGTTTGTCAAGAGAGCAATTCAACTCGCTCCAAATTGAAAACCGAAACTAGTCACGGTAATAAAAAATGTCTGGAGAATAAGGATTTAAAGGCTAGTTTGAAATTTAAAAACTTTAGTGTTTTCTTAATATATCTGGAGATACTAAGCCACTTGTATGACTTGCACAGCTCTTACCATGCCGTGACACGCAACTGTAGACATTCCCTGGTGTTCATTGGTATAGTGCTCTGCATTCATTCATTTAGTAGAAGTTAGTACTTCCACCCCTATGATCTAGTTCCTCAGGTGTAACAAAAGCCTCGAACACAGTATCAAGTAATCTAAACACCTAGAAGTCCAAGATAGACTCGGTCAATGAGATGCTGAAATTTACACACTAGCTGGCCAATCGTATGCAGACCATTTGAGCCAAAACTGAGCCAAACAAGCTTAAAAGTCTGCATACAGTTTGGATGCATTTTTATATAAATATTGAAATTGTAGCCTATCCCATCCCATTGCTAGTCCCAGAGGAAGGTGGCATGTCATTATGTATGTGCTCTTTTAAGAGACCGTAGGCAGGGTTATTTAACCCCCCCCCCCTGCCATTCCTGAAGGCACCATCTCATCCAGCGCTGACTTGTCAGTCTTGCAATGGACGAGATGGAACCATCCAGTGCAGATCGGAGCCCCAGCAGCGCAAATTTACCATTCTACACTACTATGGCGGCTCCGATCTGAAGGAGAATCTGCAGAAAGGGAGGGGACCTAGGGAATTGTACTGGATACAGTGATAACTAATCCAACACAATTCAAAGTAAAAAAAAAAAAAAGACATTTCTAATTGAATAAAATTTTTATTATAAATAAAACATAAATATAAATACATACTGTTTTGAAATCTTTCATACCAAATAAGTATTTTTGAGCTTTTATCATTTAAATTATACCTTTTTTTTATTTTTTTTATAATTTTTTATGTGATTATGTATTTTTTTTACTTAATTGTTTGTTTCCAACATTATTATATTCAGGATGTCTAGTGCTAATGCAGATATGATCTCTTTTTGACTTGGCTGGAGGGAATGGAACAAATTTCTGTCTTCTGGGGTGCAGAGTTATCGCTCCCAGGGTGGTTGGGACTTTTTACATATTCGCACGGACACTTTGCTATCGATTTTAATGGTAAAAGTGTGTCTTGCAGTACGTAAAATACAGTAAGCTTGATTTTTTTTTAATTTTTTATAGGGAATGATTAAAATGGAATACTGAGCCTACCCAAGGGATGCTCAGGACTTTTAAGTTGCACACAGGACTTTTTAGGTACACACAATTAGTACAAAGCAGTAAAATCACATTTGCGTAAGATCAAGGCATCTCTCAGTGCCAACAAGCGATTAGGACAAGGTCTAATCTTAATGTGATGGATACTCACTATAGATAGCCCCATACACTGTTGATTTAGTTTTATAGGGAATAGTTATCATTCAGGATGAGCTACTAACCAAAATGAGACAGGTCATGAGACAGGTCTGCAATTGGTAGACATGACATGTTTTGATGGATGGGTCCTGCTTAAGTGGGTAATTCAACTATTGGCTTGAGGTAAAACTTGCCATGTTGGGAATTGTTGATGATTTCCAAACAAAGACGCAGTCATCATTTTATATACGTCCATGCAATTATTTAATCTGTTCCTTGCGGCAATAACTAAGGCTTTTGTATGTAGTCTTTTAGTCTTTGAGTAACAGCTAATGGGTTTTCTGAAATAAACTATGGGAAAAATCATTTGGAAAATGTTTTAGCTCTAATTGAACATTTGTACTAACTGTACCTGAACTCAGAGGCACATTTCTGAAATGGATTTGTTTTTTTGACACTGCCAAGCTGTAACTTTAGCGTCTTAACTTACTATGGTTTGCAGAATATCCCATTTTTCTGTGCAAATACATTTACATTTTGTAAATCGATGAATAGGGCATTAATCAAATGTTGATTGCGGTCCTTAAAAACACAGGTAGCAGGAAGATTCACCTGCCGTAAAATGTATTTTTCAATGCCCTATGCAGTGCGATTTCATGCCTGGGTGACCACAATATGTCATGTCAGCAAAACAGCCCTGGTTTCTGGGCATTCCATGTCAAAAGCTTTCCAGGAAGATGAATTTGCTTCTCAGATACCGTGATGCATGTATCACCGTCCTACGCTGCCCCGGGCCACTCTCGCATATTCTTTCTCCCACTTTTTTGGAGCAGATCATTTTTTGGGGGGAGAATCCTCTTTACATTAACAGTCAACTAGGAAACAGTTTGGGTAGGGTTTGTTCATTTTGGAGCAAAGTGTATACCAATTTGCTTGTAGTATTTGTGCATTATAGAAGAAAGTTACATGTTATTGTTGGAATATAAAAAATAAGGCAAAGATGCAGTTCCCAATTGATTGCTTTGGATTGCTGTAGATTTTAGCCAGTAGTTGATTTATTGTATAATGGCAATAGGTCTTGTGACTTTTATTACTTCTCAAGTGCAGTCCCACCTGAGGCAATAAGTTAATCCATTGAAGGAATGTCAGAGGTGAGCAATATTGTATTTTGGTGTGTTTTGATGTTGGTCTTTTGATCTTAAAGGACACTGCAGATACACTGTTTTGGGACCATTCATCTTTTGAAATGAGACTTCAAACTGACTTACAGCAAGTATGGTTAAGTCATTCAATAGGTACACCAACTTTGTTTTTCTGTGCGCAGCAGTGGCTAGTGCATGTGTGTCAGCAAAGGGTCTATTAGTGGATGAGTCAGTGTGGATTCAGTGGGGTATACAAATGTGGTGGTGGCGATTGGCATCAGAAAGAGAATGGAGGGTGTATGGGGGCCTGGCATTGTGTTCAGTAGAAAGTTTGTGATACTCCAAATGGATTTTGCAAAAGCCTAGTTTGCAGCTATGAGTAGGAAACACTTGCAGTTAAAATTTCCCATTAATTCAATTTACTTTCACCCACTTAGTTTTAAGTGGATTCTACTTTAATGTATAACTTTTAATTCCATTCAGTTGTAATTGTTGCAACCTCATATCCTGTTATATAGAAAATATTGAATATATATGCATATACTCTTCTTAAACAACTAATCAATTGTTTGTCTTCTCTTCCGGTTTTACAGATGAAAGACTTTAATGTGGAAAACTTGAGCAAGCCAGAACTACGCTTTCTTTTAAGTATATTAGAAGGAGAGCTTGAAGCAAGGGATCTTGTAATCGAAGCCTTGAGGGTAAGTTTCCTTTCAATCTATATACTTGTTTTAAATAATACTACTTCATTTAATCAGTGCATTGAGTACGTTATGTGAGCTAGTTGACAATATCATTTTTTAAATTTATCCTAGGGATGTACAAAGGTCTGCATGTTTACTTATTTGAAAAACTGTAAATCTTGCATCTATGTCAGATGCGCCAAACTCAGACCCGGGTCAAATCTAGCTCATAGTGTAAACATTTATTTAACCTCTCCAGCATTTGTGGCTCATCCACCGCTGACTTGCTTATAGGGCACTGGATGAGTTGGGTTCATCCAGCCAAGATCAGAGCCCCACAGCGCACACTCAGCGTTACGTGTGTGCTGCCAACAGGTAGCCATACATGAAGCGATTTTGCCTCGATAGATGAGGGATCGACATCATCCCATTACAGCCGGCCTCTCAGCTGATCAGCGGGCATCCTTTGGGATTTACCGGCATGTCTGATCACCGTGCGATCCAACATGCATTAGATTCCTTGTCTATCTTACCGGGTGGGGCCACCTGATTTTCAACCTGATTGGTGGGAGTGCGCACGGTGGTCAATCAGACAAAAAATCAGGTGCAAATCAGACTGTGTATGGCTACCTTTACTTTTTATCGATTTTACCAACAAGATTAAAAGTGCTCCATCCATTTATATTTGAATTAAATTTCTTTTAGCTTATTCTGATAACAGCATGTGATCTAAAATTTTTATGTTTCCTCTATGTTCCATGCTGTTATGAACACAATAGATAATTGGAAGAGTTGTGGTATGTCATATCTGTTCCCAGCAAGAAATGAGTGCTGTATATCATTAGGAATGTCTTCAGAGGCAGCTACATCCTTGGGGTTCTGGTAGCATGGCATTTAGATGTTATTCAATCTCTTACAAGTTTGTCCTTGAGCAAGAAACCGTGCTCTTGTTCTTTTTGCCTTCACTAATACACAACTGAGAATAAATATGAGATTTTAATCTTATATTGGAAACCTTATCGCCCTCACCATCTGAACCATTTCAATCATGTCTGTAGAAGTTAAGACACTCTTCCTGATGAGAGCAGGCTCTAGAGAACAGAAGAATTGCATGCTGTGCCTACCGAAGCATCATTTCTAGCTTCACAACTTAGTTGTCGCTATTTTGGGATCGTCTAAAGCCACAGACAAGTTCTAAAGGATGATGACAAGATCAAGCAGGCAATTTCAAAGCTTAACACATGAAAATGCCCCTGACATGGACCAAAGCCAGAGCTTGTCATGCCAGGCAGAGAAAAGAGGAGCTACTGTCTAGGATACAATCTGTCTGACAGCATTATCACTTATTTAGCAGCCATTTCATAAGCAGTTTGGGGCACTTTAAGATGCAGTAAGTCTTTGTTATAAAAATTGTTGCATTTTGACATGATGGATTTTGATGCAGTGCCTAAAATATTTGTAAAAAACGAAGCGAATTAGGAGATTTTTATTTTAAATTATCATTAAAAAGATTATAGAAAAAGGTTGTAAAGTTGGGCATATATGGACTTTTTACGCATATCCTCCGTTTAAAAGACATACATAAAAAATGCATTTACATAATCTAAAATTAAACATTATTTATAGGACCAGACTATGGATTGTACCATGTATTATGAAACCTTTTTCTTAATGGCCAAGGTTTGTAGTAATCATTGCTACTGTATATCTTCTATTGATTCAAACCTCGTCCCACATTAAGCTTTGAGCATCCATGAACATGTAGTCAGTTCACCAGTGGTTACGTATTGGGCCACTTTCTGTTGGCACCAATGACTTTGGGATGTTGGCATAGATAGATTAAAAGATTTAGGGGCACACCGATTATCATAATCGACTCAATTATTTGGTTGCCTAGCCATACTACTTCTTCAGACACATCACCATCAAGTTAGCCATTAGCCATACTAATTCTTCAGACACATCACCATCAACTTTTTTTTCACTTTTTTTTTACGTTTTTAATAAAAAATCGCAATAATTTTTTTTCATCCAAACAAATTTAGCATTTGTGTAAATGTTCTATTATTCAAAAAGGGTCTTTTTTTTGTACTTTTTTAGTAATATCGGAGTTGGAAATGTGGAAACTCTCACTTTAGCATTTTAGTTGTGGTTCCAAAGCAACAGCTGGATGTTAGAAATAGGCCATGGTCCTAATGAGCTGTTCTTATTAATAGTATTGTTAACAAGATTGTCTTTATTTTAATATGAGGGAGTTCAAAACCATGAAGTAGTTAATTATGTTTATTTTTATGTCTTTTATATCAAGTTTAATTGTGAATTTACTATTGTTATTTTACCAATAAAATGGTATATTAGTATTTTGCTAATAAAATGGTATAAAGCATCACTAAATCCATTTGACTTATGGGGGGATAAAGCATTTATTGCAAAAAAGTAAAACCGTTATGTGTAATTTGACAGGACTTGTAAATGTTTTCAATATGCAGAGTACAGTATTTAATATTTTCAGCCAATGGATTCAGTGTCTGGACAGACAGAAGCTAACTGACATGTATTGCAATGGGATTACTGTGCAGAGAACCAGCTGCTCATAGCACAATAATACCCACATCTCAATAGTGACTGTTTATTGGGCATCTCCTATTCATATAGTATCTCGTCCTTTTAGAACGGTTTCCTGTAAACACAACCAATAGGTCTTTTTTGTTGAAGCTGTTTTGCTTATTCAATCATATTAAATTAATGTTAAGAAAATGGAAAGAAGTTTGTTTTAGTGGATATTTTTATTTTAAGATAAAACATTATAAGGTCAGATTAGCAGATAACATTTTGATTTCTGTTGATATGTAAAAAGGGAGAATTTTGCTGGGGGACAAGCTATAGGATACACGGACCTCAGATTGCATAAGGGGTATCAAATTCAAACAACACAATGTGCCAAATTATAAACTTGGACAAAGTAATTGGCCAACATTGATATTTATTGCAATATCTACAACTGAGAACGTTTTTCCTTCTCATTTGATAGAACAATTAATCTTTTGGAAACAATCTATAGCTTTGCTTATACAATCTGGAACAAGCAAAACGTAATACTACAACATGTGACATCCAATGTGAAATAATAGTGTGGAAAAGAAGGTATACTGTGTGCCAGATTTGGCCCCTAGTCTAGTCAAGTGCTTGACACTCCTGGTGTAGAGGTAATAGAATAATAGAAAAACAATTTTTGGGGGGGGGGGGGGGGGGGGGTTAGAGAAAACCCTTGGGAAACACCTACTCCCGGTGCCTATCTTTACTTTTTATATTGGATAAAATATCATAGGGCTCGGGCATCACAATTCCCTCTTCTGTTTCCTTTCCTTCGCATTCTTCCTTTTGCGTTTTCTTGTTGGCCACAAAATTCAATGGCTAGCTTGATTCATAGGAAAGTTTATATAGTGGGTAAAGACAGACAATTAATGGAGCTTGAATGTTCCTTTAATAAAGAAAAGGAAACTGAAATGAAGTAAAATCCTGTTGGTTTGAACATTGTTTCTGAAGGAGATGCCTACATGGTTGGTATAATTTAATTTTAAATGTTTCCTATGTTGCACCTGCAAGAGCCAAGATAGATAGTTTCAGTCAGTTAACCATTAATTAAATCAATATAGAACATTAAGTTCTATATTGTTTGAAATGTCATTGATGTGTATGCAAATTAACCATTCATCTTACCATGGTTATTCAATAGATTTTATTTTTCTTAACCCATTTCTGGGTGAGGGGTCAAAATGAGGAGACCCCAGCTCCAGTCAGAGTTGGGTACTATGGGTATTTTAAGTTAATTCAATAAAATATATTCAAAAATTCCCTTTAAACCTGACTTTGGTGAATATATGAAGTGAGCAAGGGGCAGTACAAAACTGTTTGTGTAGGATAATAAGCCTAAGCTGATTAAATGATTTGTGTTGCTTAATTATTTCTTCCTAGAAATTTAGTTCTTTTTTTAATGGTGACAAACATTTTTGTGTGTGTTCTGAGAGGATGAATTTGTTACTGTTTTTGATAAAACCTTAGCAGTACTCATTATTGATCCTAATTAGAATACAAAAATATAACTTAAAAAGAACTGTAATTTATAGTGAGTTTACAGGTTATTATCTGGCCTGGGGGTTGAGTGTCAGCAGTGCCCATAGCGCTCTCTAATTATATGTATATAGGGCACGGGTATGAAATAACAGTAGTCTGGAGATGGCATTGCAGATGTGCATTACGTTCTACCATTATGAGCCCTTACTGGTGATGCGGTTTGGCCGGAAGTCCTAAAACTGAGCATATTAATACTTTATGTCTGAGACCATGATAACTGCACATACTTTGCTAAATTGCTTAATCCTCTAACAAGCTTATGATTTGTGCCTCCATGCCTAGGAGGTCTGCTTCTGTAAGACAACATATGCAGAAGCAGAAAGTCCTATTCACCTAAATGGCGCATTTCTAGAACTTGTTCTGCTCTATTTACATCAAACAACAGCTAATGCTAGGCATACACATGCTGATAAGCGGCCGATTTTTAATCTGACCGACGGGAGTGTGCGCTCGCGCCGTCGGTCAGGTTAAAAATCGGCCGCTAATCGGCATGTGCCCACATGATCTGTCGCCCCACTGCTCGGCCGGCCAGAGAACGGACATGTCCGATCTTCTCTGGCTGAGGCAAGCCGATTCCAAAAGCTGCAATGGAGACGGTGTCTTCATTGCAGCTTATGGCCGGCACACAAAGGGTGCCCAGCCGACTGAAGGGGCCCCAGAATGCAAAGGGGTGCTAACGTGATGACGTCATCACGTTAGCATCTCGGCACACATTGGAGTAGGTCGGTCTGACCTACTCGGTTTCAAGGTTTGCAGCCACATGGGATTCAAGCCTGGTTTTGAAAACCAATGTAAAAGAAAATGTAATGGATCTCTGTGGACATTGTTTCTTTTGTTCTTTGGGCAATACACACACACACACTTGATGTGCAGGAAATAGCCAAAAGATGCTAAATGAGATTAGGGAAAAAATGCAAAGCTAGTAAGTAAGAAAAATTTGATTACTTTGCATTCTAAAAATCCTTCTGATATGTTTTAGATTACTCCATCTAAAATCGAATATTTTAACATTTTATTTGATTTATATCAAAAGCTAAATGTGAAAAGCTCATCTTTGTGCATAATTAGGAACCCAAAAATTTCAATTAAAACTGGGTGTTAAGTGGATAAACTCACCATACACTTGATCTAACAGAAAGTGCTATTAATAAAACCTAAGGTAGGCATACTCTGTTTAGTGCAATTGAATGGAAAAAATGGACAATCGTTTAAAAATCGATTTCCTTTCACCCCACTCACTAAACCAAAAGGGATTGAAAAGAAACATGAAATTGATCGAGCAAAGACTTGTTTTAGTCAAGTATATTTACTAGGTATATCTATTGATTTTTATCCAATCATACTATGCAGCATGCGCACATGGCTAAGGAAAGGAATCGATTAATTATTTTCCCCCAAGATCAAATTGAAAAATTAAACTATGTGTCCACCTCAAGCCATCTTCTTCATTTTCTTTTCTCCATGGACCAGTTCTGATTCTCATTCTAGGTTCTTTTGGTGGTGCACAAGACTCAAGATTTGACACCCTGGGTGGCCATTTGTTCAGGTTTTTGTGTTTTTCAATTTTTTCGCATGGCCTTAAAAGCCGGAAACACACAGCTCAATATAGGAGCCTCTCAAGGTTCTCTGTGGCAGCAGCGCGTTGGCGCCATTGCGCTAACTGCCAACATTAAAGGAGCTTGAGGCACAGCTCCAACAATGCTTTGCATGGAGACCCGCGGTCCTGTGGTTTATGGTCATGTTCGATATCCCTGAGTGGGATTAATTGATGCCGCTCAAAAACTGGGATGGCCGCATTAGAAATGAAAGGGGAATCTACAAGCCAATTTTTCTTGGGTTTGACCGAGTTTTTGTAGCTTTCGTCGGTCTAGATACAGGTTCCATACTTGGGTTTTATTAAGTTTGTCGCAGACCCACTGATGTTCACGTCTGACGCACTTCAAATGAAATAATTTTCTAAGCCATCTAAGCTCCAGATGTGAAATTTTCACATCTTCTGGTCTCTACTAGAAGGGATAATCAAGCTGTGCTGACCTTTACTGAGAACCAACTTGATAAACTGCAGTGCTTTTAAAGATAAATAGCTCATCCAAAAACTAGAAGACCGCTCCTGATCCCCATAAACTAGTCTGCAGATGATCATAATTGGGGACTGTACAGACCTTTTAGATAAACCATGGGCATTGCTTTCACTTCGGCTATGTAGCACTAGCGTGCCAGGTTGGTATCTTTTCCAGGACAATATCTGCAAGGAGTCCGTATGTACTTTGTTTGTTTCTCTGCGTGCCCTTCCTACTTCAATACCATACTGGTAGATCATGCTAGAGACGTTAAATTGTGCAGAAGTTAGTGATTAGATATGCACTCTGTAAATTGTTACATAATATTATGGCCCAATATCTATACAAGTTAATAGAAGATGTTATTTACTTGGCAATAACCCATTCATGTCAGTAAAACGATGACATAGACTGCAGAATGGGGGTATAGATTTTAGGGCTCTTTCACACTGTGAAACGCAAGCGGAAGCAAAATGCACAGCAAACACATTGTCATTTCACAGCATACTTAATGTGAAAAAAACTCCATACTGAAATGTTTTTTATTTTATTCTTTACACAATGTATGCCCAGTAAATCACTTGACATAATTACGATTAACAAGGCAGGCTCTTAGGAGGCTACTTTAATAGGTGCCATCATTAATCCACTGACATTTAGGCTTATGTTTCTTCTTAAGTAAGTGGTAAGCAAGTGAAGTTATAAATACATAGAATAGCTTAGGTTGACTCCAAAAAATTTGATGTAGTATAATATGCCAGACATTTGTATCCCCATCAAATGTGACCCATTCAAACTAATGGTTAATATTATTGGTTACAAATAGGTTTCTTAATTTCACAGCAGTTACCGGAAGCTAAAAGAAACTTTGCTGTTGCATTCTCAAAATTCTCTATTAAAACTGATTCAATTTACAGCACCTTTCTTTCTTATATCATCATTCATGGTCACACCCTCATATTGGCCTTCTTCAACCATCATTAATTGGCTCAGGCAAATGTAAAGTACGGCTGCCCTACATGGGTCGATACCTGCTCAATCAGTGAATTATGGAGCATGAGGTGGCAACGTAACTCGAGCATTCGTCTAAAAAATGGTGAATTGATGCCCACTACTTTGGGCAATTGATCCCATTCAATACTTTGGATGGGGACCCTCGATGAAAGGGTGGCCGCGTTCGATTCCTGAACAATTGCCCCGAACGTGCATGACTTGATTGTTCAGGAATCGAACGAAAAGCTGTCCTGTGTATGGCCAAGTGGGCCGTCTGTTTTTTTTTTTGTTTTTTTTTTATTTGGCTCTGTGTCACCTGATTGACAAGATGCTCTGACTCCACTATGCTCATTCTCTGTAATGCCTAGAGCACCTGTATGTTGTCATGTGATGGGGCTATGGGCCTGTTCAATCTCGACCTAGCTCCCACTCCGCTGCAATGACTCAGGACACCTATGTTGGACAGTCATTACAGGCTCTTAAACCAGCCTTTTGTTTGACCCATGAGTTTAAAAGTTTGCCCACCCTTGATATAGTCCTCATAGAAATTAATGATAGTGACTTGGTGATTAGAAATGTAATAATCTATATTCTATGACAAATGCATGGTTACTAGGGAATACTTCATGTTGACTCTTGATTGTTCTGGTCAATGCATACATGGCCATCAAACAATCCAAGCAAACAATTGATATCAGGGATCTTGTAATTGTTTACGCATCAACCAGTGAATGACCACCTTTAACATTTTTTTTATAATTCTAAATAAAATATCATCCCAGTCTGCCAGCCTTTACCTTTATTGGCTAATTAAAATGCTTGATTAAGGTAAACCTCCATTCTAGTTTCAAGCCAGTTTGTTTAACAGACAAACTGATTTCCAAATTGTTAGGAACAATAATTTACTAGCCCAAAAAAAACCTTTCTTTTTTAAGTTGGATATTTACGGATTCTCTTTATGCAGGTCGTAAAGAGAATCTGGTCCATGACTTTTTCTGTTCTCGCAGTTTGACTTTCTGCAATCTTGCCTTTGGATGTTTACACTGAAGAATGCAGAAACTCTACACATCCAAATATGGAAGGCTCTTAGCTGGAACCTGCAGAGGAGGCAATGTATATTGTCAGTCTTGTGTATAAACATACTATACAATTCTCTGTGTTCCTGCAAATGTTCCAGCACACATTTAAAGTAAACCTGTAATAGAGGAAATGTGAAAGATGTTTTACTGAACTCTTCTTCTGAAACTCTCTACTACTCTACAGTACAACTGCATAAAAAAATGATTGTTGCATTACAATCTTATTGATGCAATAAAAAACGTACAAGGTATTTTCTCAAATGCCTTTTTCTGTAATCCCACTTCGGCAATTTGTTCATTTTCTGTTGTTAAGCCCCCCCTTACACAGGTTGATACCCGTACAATGGATGACCCGCTCGATCAATGAATTCACATCATGTATGTTTGCCGTCATCGATTGCGGCCACCCTGTCAAGACAGCTCCATTTAGCAGGGAACCAACATGTTAGTAAACCCTGGTCAACCTCCATTACTTTGGAGCATCGAACAGGAATCTATTGCACAAAGTGATGCACATAGATTCCCCTTCAATCGATGAATGCTCCAGTGCCGTCACCATGCTGCACTCTAGTGGGTCATCAATTGTACAGGTATCGACCCGTGTATGGAGAGGCTTAAGACCGTTTGTCTCCCAGTTATTTCCTCTGTTTTCCAGTTATTTTCTCCTATCTAGTGATGGAGACTATACAGGGAATATACACACATTGTAGGAAAGAGCTGGGTTGGTCTGAATGCAAATTATCCCTCCAGCCTGGTCGGTAGATCAACCCAATTTAGTCACTTTGTATCCTGCCACCCACACAACTGGCATAATGTCAATACGGAATTGCAATGATTTACCTGTGGTCATAGGTAAGGTAAAAAGGATTTTTGTGGACAAATAAAATAATTTGAGAACTAAAAAGTGCTGCATTTGGGTATGTTTAAAGGTACACTATATTTGTTGAAATCTGGTGGTTCCTGGAGGTTTTTCAATTTGGATTTGGCTTAGGAACTGTCCATGTTTTTACATCACTAATGAATGCAAATGTAAGCTGAATTTATAATTTTACAAATGTATTTAATGGCAGCTCTGTAGTTCCACATTGGTAAAACATATGGTTCATGAAAAGTCTGTGAGGAACACAATCTATATGTTTGCCAGCACCTGCTCAAAAATTTACATTTACATTTTTTTGTATGTCTCCGTTAATATTTAATTTTTAAATTGGAGAATTTGTGATCACTATCATATTTTTTGTACATCCCAAATAAAATATAAACATGCTTCAATGATGAGCCGATGCACTAAATAACTATAGGATATGTATTTCTTTTTAACCTACACTATCGTTTATAGTAATTACACGTAATTTGGGTAATTCAGTTAACAGAATCTGAGAATGTTGACAGATGGTGTGCTCCCATTCAGTGTCATAAATACATGTGTATAATAGTTTCCTGTTTTGCTTGTATTTGAATGGAATAAAACCTGGCCTTCACAATGAAAGGTTTATTATGTGATGTATACATTTATTTCTGAAGCCTTGTACGGTCAAGGTTTCCAGCAGAAAAAAATACATCAATTTCCATAACTCCTATGAATTCTCTTCACTGTCAACATTTTCTTTGCTTTGGTGGTGTGTTTCGTAATCATGTTGGTAGTCATGGTTCACCATGTTGATTGGTCAGTTTCAGATGTACATCCTCATCTGCTGACATTGTAGTGTTAACTAGTAACTAGTAGAATTTATATATAAAGTCACAACAATTACTAAGTGCTATGTATCTTGTTTTCTTGAGGGTGTTATTAATTCCACAGTTGGATTGCTTTTATTTTCTGTTTATACCTCAAAATACTCATCTCGTACTATTTTGGATTGGCCGGCATACATGTAAAATTAAATCTTCTAGTCATTAGTAAATTTGCTAAAGGAATGATGATTATTGCATTGATGTAGATTGGCATGGATTTTTTTTTTTCGTAAAGCAAGGACCAAATTCCATTGTGAGATTTGAGATCAAGGAATCCATGAACAACGAAATGTACACAGTTAACTCATATTTCAAAGCGTGTTCTTTTTGGTTAGCTAATATTTAATGTACATCAATAAATCATGGACTGACAAATGATAAGAGTGGTATGTCCATATTTAAGGTTATATGTATGGCTTAGTACCAAGAGTATTATTATTATTATCATCATTTATTTATATAGTGCCAACATATTACGAAGCGCTGTACAATACATTAGAGTGGAGATACAACACAAGATTACACACACAGGTACAGGTTATGACACCGGAGGAGTAGAGGACCCTGCCCGGTCGGGCTTACAATCTAGTAGGAAGACAATAGGACAGTGGCGACAAGACTCTGCATGAATCATATTTTTTTCTTTTTATTCTGTTTTTAAGGCACGACGGAAGGAAGTTTTTGTTCAAGAAAGATATGGACGATTTAATCTTGGAGATCCATTCCTTGCTCTTCAGCGAGACTTTGAAGCAGGTGCTGTTGATAAAGAGAAGAAACCAATCTGTAGCAATCCTCTCACAATCTTGGAAGCTGTCATGGCACACTGCAGGAAGATGCAAGAACGGATGTCTGCTCAACTTGCTGCTGCTGAAAGAAGACAGAGAAAGGCAAGCAAGCTTGTTTAATGCCAAAAGTTTAAAAGCAAGCCTGGATTTTTACATTTCCTGCCTAAACCAATTTTAGTTAATAATTTCAACTGCTAGCGTTTTATATCACTCTTTGTTAGCAGTGAATTAATTTGCAGCATATTTGATACTTATGTTTCAAATGAGATAGATAGCAAGCATCTAAATCTAAAAGCCAGTTCAAAATAAAAAGTGCAACATATATTCAAGCACAGGGATGGGCATTCTTTTTCACTCTTGGACCACAATGGGTCCCTAATTTGACAATGGGGCCAGATTAAGAGCCTGCAATGGCTGCTGGGCATAAGTGTCGCAGGCTGGGGTGGAAATTTTAAACAGAATACATTGTTAACTGTTTAAATTTCCTGTTCTGGTTTCAAAACAAAAAAAAAGTAATAATAATCATACTTACTGGTATTTTCCTCATTGTGAGGTTTGGAGAGCATTATCGTTGCTCATTTCATTCGAACGTACACAAGGAATCCAGACCACTTTGTCACCAAGGTGCCAAGAGGTCAGATTAGATAGACCAAGTATGGCCCATAGTGTTTGTCCATGTCTGATCTAACATCTTCTATTTTAAAGATTGAGAAATTGATGTTGACATAAAGGAATGAAATGACTGATGAGGCATCCTGCTTACCTGCATACCTATTTACACCATATTTCAATAATTAATTAATGTAGACACGTTAGGGGGCCAATACAAATTTCCCTTACTCGTTTTACTTATGCCCCATTCACTTTTTGATAATGGTCGCTGGATACAAACTTTCATACACACACACTTGTACTGTCTCTCAGTTGCAGTTCTGAACTTGGTGAGTCACTGACCTGGAACCAGATGTCAGGACATTTGATATGCATGTGCCTTTTCAAGTCAATGACTTACTTAGATAGTGAAAGAAACCTAAGGATGGCTTTCCCAGTGCATGCAACTTTAAAGTATGTCAGTTATGACAGCCACAGTGTTGCTGTTCTAAGAGGGTTCATTCCAACCCATATAGCCACAGTAATTTGGTGTCTGGAGCTTCTGTGTTCTAAAAAAAAAATTTGTGTGAATAGCAGCCATACTGTTTCTGCTCCCATGTTAGCCATTGCTTAAATGTTATTAACATATGCCACAGTCCCAGGTTGCTTTCCTCGCTATATTATGCCATACATGTAAAGAGATTTTTTTTTAATTGGTCCACATAATGAGAATAGTTAGACACAGTAGAACGCCACAAACAATGCATATTTTATATCTTACAAAGCCTCTTTTTTTCTTTTATTACATTATTGGTCTTGGTTGCATATTACGTTTAGAAGATTTCCATATCCATTTATTCTGATGAAATTAAAATCAGTGTTTCCAGTCTTGCCCGAGTTCTGTCCCATTTGAATGAAGAACACCTGGTTCCACAGTAGTGTAAGTGGTAGATGTTCAAACTCAAGATGGAAAGAATAATCTACTTGGGAGTTCCAGTACATAAGAAACAGGGTTGCCCACTTTGTCAGGAAGTAAAGTACTCATTTGATTTTTCTCGAAAGGCCATCTTGTATTTTCCTACGCTGGTAATATTTTTAAGAACTGAAAACATGGTTTGTACTGCAGAAAGGTATTTCATATGCTGTTGCTTTTTATTATGCCCATCCATACACCTTATTAGTCGGCTACCACATTATGTTATAAGAAATAACTTGTTGACAGTGTTTTACTCTCCAAGAAAAACTTGGCAGTCTTTAAAGCAAGTAAACTGTTACATGACTAAGATCTGTTTTTGTGTGCTGTGTTAAGTTTGGAAGGAAGAGGACTAACGGCATAGGATTGTTTGACAAGCTTATTTTTTTTTTTTGCTGTAAGAGCAAGACTAACAATAGCTCTGTCAGATTTAGCTTTTGCTACTTCGTAGGTCAACGTAATTGGATCCATATCTGGTCATTCAAAACTTGGTGTTCTCTGATCATTGTTTACTTTGTGGATGTCAAGAAACAACTTACAGAAGACAAGTCAACTTTTTTAAAGAGAAACTGATTTGCATCATTTTTTTTAAACGAAAAAGCAAATTACCTTATTGTTCGCAAAAGTTAACGAATTCTTAATCAAGTTTGAGTTTTTCAAGTAGGCTTTGCTTATGTAATGGTAAGCTCTATTCTACTTAAAACATAAGGTAACTTATGTCAAGAAATAGTGTGATTTATAGTGTTAACCTCCCTAGCGCACCGCCTGTACCGCACCATTTTTAACAGTGTGGTACAGGCAATGGCAGCAGTGTACGAGGTACACTGCCTGCCATTTCCTCCCTCCCCCCTCCCCTCTCTACACTGCCAGTGTCATTCATGACACCAGCTGGGAGGGCTGGAAAGCAGAGGCCCCTCCATTAACATGGAGGTCTATGGCACTGCTCACCCTCGCCCCCTTCCGCGTCACCGCAACGCGATCAGTGAAGCCGCAGAACCCCGGAAATGCTGCGGCTGGAATATCAGGGATATGCGGCTTTCATGGGAGCCCAGCTCATCCAGAGTTTGTTCTTCACACAAACTCTGGACGAGATGGGCTCGTCATGAACACTAAGAAGGTTAACAAATAATGCATTTACAAAAAAAAACTCATAACCTCAACTTACTGTATTTTTCTAAGTAAAAGACGCACTGGAGTATAAGACGCACCCAAAGATTTGAAGAGAAAATTAGAGGGGGGAAAACAGACGGCTATTCAGAGTGATCATACAGAATGTTCCAGCAAAGTAGGCAGGACTGAACCATGCAGTATTCACACAAAAGGCCAGTGTCAGGAGGGTCTTTGCTGAAGCAGAGTACAGGGCTGAAACTTAACAACTTACCCATGAGCAGCTTTTTACATATTGCAGGAGATATGAGTCTGTGTCACAAAATGTATTTATTGCAATGCAGAATGTTAATGTAAATACACAACTCATGCTATTTAAATGTCTATCCATAAGTTGGTCAGTGTGTTCAGAGAATGGGTACTGCTAGTGCTAATGCAGATAAGATCTCTTTTTGGCAGTGCCTTTTTGGCTTGGCTGTAGGGAATGGAAGAAATGTCTGCCTCCTGGGATGCATAGTTATTACTCCCAGAATGGTTGGGACTAAAAAAACAAAATGATTTTACGTATTCGGGCTATAAGACGCAGGCACAATTTCCCATTGATTTTAATGGTAAAAAAGTGTGTCTTTTATTGTCCGAAAAATACGGTACTCTTGATCAAGTTCACTACTTGCACTACATTTACTTAACTGACCAAGATCTGGCAAAATATGTGGGCAGGTGCCCAGGGTTGTTAAGTAGGATCAAATGTGGTTTGTGGGCAAATTGGGAACAAAATACTTTAGTGTAAACGCTGTAAAGAAAATTCTTATCTTGTTGGGTTGATATGCTGACGAGTATCGAATGGATAGAATGCAATTTTAACTAAACTTTTATTCTTTATGCATCCAGCTCGAGGCAGAAAAAAGTCAACTGCAAAATCTGGAGAAAGAGCACAAGAAGCTGTTGGCTCGTCTGGAAGAAGAACGTACCAAAAATAAACATGTGGTCCTGATTCTAGTGAAAGAATGTAAACTTTTGTCTAGTAAAATAGTAGAAGACGCTCAAAGGTTTGAAGATGCAATCTCAAAGTTAGAATTGGAAAAAAAGAAGGGTGCTGAATTAGAAGAAGCACTGGCTGCTGAAAAACAGATCCGATCACAAATAGAAGCACAGATGGAGGCTCAAATTGAAAAACAACTTTCAGAATTTGACACTGAAAGAGAGCAACTTCGTGCCAAGCTCTCTCGGGAAGAAGCACACACCAAAGAATTACAGGATGAAATTGACAAAATGAAGAAAATCATTGAACAACTGAAACTGTCAAGAGAAGAAGAAAGTAAAGCAAATATACCGCTTCTGCGAAAGAGCAAAGAGAAGCACTCATTGCCTGGTAGTTCTGGATCACGATCAGTTTCTTGCCAGGCAAATACATTAGGAGTTGATAGTGACTCTGAACATAGCAAGAAGCCTCCTTTGACTCTACCAGCCAAACCATCGATAGTCAACCATGTCATAGGAGGTGGCACAAAGATTGTTTGCACAAATTCTGCATTTGGAAAGCCAGTTGTAGATAGACAGACAGCTCATAATGATGGTCTTCCCACAAATTATAACAGAACAGAAGAAAATGGCTGCTCTTCCGAAGTAACAAGCAGCTCCTCTTTGTATCCAAACATTCCATTTTGTTCCTCCCCGGCTTCACCAAGTTATCTGTCTCAGTCTATGCAGAGCTTACATTCACCTTGTTTAAATACTACTATAAATTCAGGTGTTAGCCCTCGTATCCAGGCTGCGAAGTTTAAGTTTCAGGCAAATGCCAATGAGCATGACCAAAATGGAAACACAACTCAGAACCCTCAAACAAGAGAATCGTCTCCCAACAGCCGTGAAAATTTGGTTGCAAAACAAATGGCTAGAAATACTGTGACTCAAGTTCTTTCTAGGTTTACAAGTCCTCAGGCTGGTGCGCAAATTAGACCTGGGTTTTCCCACCCAATTGAAACAGGCACATATCCACCAGTAGCTGGACGTGGTGGCCATTCATCTTTAGCACTAAAATCAACTTCAGTTTCTAGAGTTGATAGAGGAAACCCCCCACCTATACCTCCAAAAAAGCCTGGACTGTCCCAGACTCCACCTGCACCACATCCTCCTTTAAAAACACATATTGGTGGGAAAATTGAACATAAGCCCATAACATCTGCGCCTTCCACTTCAACACATGGGTTCAGGGTATCAAATGAGGAAACTGTGTCTAAGTCTTCACCTCAGCTGCCACCAAAACCATCTATAGATATACCTGTGGCATCTGCAGGCTGTGTCATACCAGCCATAGGCACATCACAGGTGGGTGCTTGGCCTTCCCAGTCCTCTGGATGGAAAGAACCTGCATGTTCAGAAAGTTCCCTTGTCATTCCCACAACCATTGCCTGTACCTCCTCCATACACCCTGTTAGTGCCTCATCCTGTAGACCATGTGATTCTGACAGCCTCCTGGTAACAGCATCAGGTAATGGGATATATATCGGCGGTACTGTTGTCTTAGATGTTATTCTTTTTATTACTTCTTTCTTAACTGTCATTATTCAAAACAGTCTTTCCATAGCTCATTATATTCTCCTTTCATACATGGGGTATGAGAATCTGTCATTTGGCATTTGATGCAACATGCAAGGAAATCTACATTAAAGAGGCTCCATTTCTCATTCATATGAGTTATAAATATGACTAAGGGTCTTATAAACAACATCGTCTCTTTAAAATTATAAATATATAGATATATATTGCTGCATATGCTGTGTTTTTCCTAAGTATCTACCTATTTTCCTAGGTATATTAATATAGTTTGAAAGTATGTGATAAATGAGGAGTTTAGAAAGTGCAGTTACTATTAGTAGAAATGTATTATTGCCCCTCTAAAGTGGTAAACTAAGTTTGCTTCAAATGGCAGGTACTGTAAGCTAAATAGACACTGTGGCCAATTCTCCCAAAATATCACAACCTCTTCTGAGCTTTTTCTGTTCTCATCAATAAGAGAGCATGCACTGGCTCATGGGTTTTACGGACTGCTGTCCATTCCATACTTTTTAGGTTATGACATTTTGCCCTTATGGTGTACACTAAATGCAGGAAACCAAAGGGTAGACATTTACTGTCTGCATGGACAAGGGTGGTCAGTACACAGGGAGAACTATTTAGACAGGATCAACCTTCATTGAGCTATTATGGTAAAATTACTGTTTGTGTAGGCTAATAACCTTTTCAAGATGGTTCTAAACTAGTAAGATTGACGCAGTGTTGTTCTGAGAATTGTACTTGTGTAAGTGAAAAAGCAAAGGTGACTTATTGAAACTAGTTGTTCAACGTTATTTTGAGGAGAAATCTCAATTTCTCCATTCTTTTCTACCAATAAATGTACTACTTTGTAGGTAGTTCTCGGAGTTTTGTAAAGTTTAACTAAAGTTATTTCCTTAGGTTTGGACAATGGGCGTATTTAACCATTGTCTGGTTCTGCTTTTTGTTTGGAAAATTCACCTAATTATCCTAATCACCATTGTCATAGTGAAAACAAGGGTAATCTAAAATTGTGAGAAGCTACCAGAATATGAATAGATAGGGAAAGCCTACAATAAGAGTACTTGTTTCCAGTAACTTCTTGAGAGAGCATTTGTTTCACACTTAAAGAGAACCTAAAACTTGAGTAGTTGGGTCTACAGTAAGTGAGGGGAAACCTCAAAATTAGCTAGGTGGCTAACAATTAGTGTCAACCATGGAATGTATACGACGTAAAAGCCAATAGCAATTGTCAGGCATAGACTGGTGGGGATCAACATAAGACCAGATCCACTGCCTAATGCATTTTATTCCTTTGTAAGAGTAAAATGAAGTGTCCATTTAGATCTATCTAATGCCTGGCATGCACACGCCGATTAGCGGGCGATTTTTCCGCTGACCTACGGGCGAGTGCGCTCGCGCCGTCGGTCAGCGGCAAAATCGGCCGCTAATCGGCATGTGCCCACACACACACTGCTCGGCCGGGCAGAGAACGGACATGTCGGATGTTCTCTGCCCGATACAAGCCGATGCCATTAACTTCAATGAAGACCGGCGTCTTCATTGAAGCTAATGGCCGGCACACAAAGGATGGCCGACCGACTAAAGCAGCCCCAGAATGCACCAGAATGCAACGTGATTATGTCATCGGAGCTAGTCTGTCTGCACCCATCTGTGGGTGTATAGCAGGCATAACTATTTATTTACTTTTGGACGAATAGGGGAATGGCAATGGTAGTAAAGGCAATGTAGAAAGACATTAGCCCACAACAATATGCTGGACCTAATTAACAGACATAGTATAAAGTGTGGTGCTATAAGTGAGGTGTATCTTTGAGAGGAGCACGCTGTGGGATTCGATCCAAGTTAATTAGACATGTAAATGTTTTTGCTAAGCTTGGGTCTCTGCCCATATGAGCAGGTTTGCAGTGCCCTTCAAGCGCCCAACTTCCCAGTGTTCTATTTACTTGTATGCCTTATCCCTCTGATATGTAATGGCAGACTCGTTTAAAGTGTGAATGAGCTGCTGATTCATTTAAGTAACATTTAAGATTTGTATTTGGACTAAAGTTGCCTTTTCTTCTTGTTCCTAGATTTGCCATTTTCCATCAAACAGTCTTGGCTTACTGTGCTCTGCACTTGTTCATGCAGTTTTGAAAAAAGCAGAACATTCTGCCAATTAGGAGGCCAAGCTTCACATAAAAATTCACAAGCGTTTGCCTTGATAGAAGTTAGGTCAGTAACTGCAACCACTTTCATTATGTAATGATGCCAAAACCGGCTTGATCTGCGACTCTCTGGAGCCTTTTGTCATAGTTCCTAGTATTTATTCTTTGTTTGCTTAGGAGTATTTTATTGCGCTGCTTACATTTTTGACTACTCAGGATTTTTTTTCATATATATGATTTAAGCAGAAATGCTGTGTAGAACCACTAAACCCAAAATACAAATTACACTGGTGTGTGTATGTGTATATATAAATGTATTTCATTCAATGTTCAATAGTGTGATTAAAATACTGAGAACAAGTATGTGTGTTATTAGTTAAAAATGGTTTCGTGGTTTTATTGGTATAACTGCTGTATTAGCTCAGTTATCCCTTAGGCTATGCTTGTAGTATTGCAGCACAATTGTTTTGTTTGGATGTTAAAGGCCCCCATGCAGGTTTTGATTTAGATCGACTTAAACCAATCAATTGAAATTGTCCCAACAAAAATTATCAAAAAGTGATCAGACCTGTCAGAAACATTTGGTCGAGTATACGTTGAATGTATATTGAATATTATTTTGTTGTGTCCGACCGATTTTAGTTTTATTTAAATAATTAGCATACATACCTTTTTGATTATGCTATAGATTTTTAAACCAATATCGATCAAGTATCGGTTTCTCCATATGGGGGCTATTTTCGCAGTTCTATTGATCATTGATTCTTTTATCATAAATTAGATCAAATCTGACATCGATTGTAGGGGAATTGAACTGTGTATAGGGGCATTAACTTAAGCACCCAGCACTGCCCATGTGTAGGATTAGGATTGGTGCTGAAACTTTGGAGTGGGGGCTTATTTTTTTGTCCTCCTTTTACAGGGCAAATATAGAGCCATATTGCAGCTAGGGAGATCTTTTTACAGTCTAGCTGGCAAGTAAATTTATTGCAGCAAAGTGGTGAACAAGCCTGGCCATAGACAAGTAAAGTGCTAGCTGTTTTTAAAGAATATTTAAGACGATCATGAAGCTACCCAAACTATTAATGCTGACTTGTCCCTTGCTAAACTAGGGATACAATAATGTAAACTTTGGAAGAAGGAAAACAAACTTTTTCTTTGTTTATCCTCATGATTAATTTAAAATTGTTCATCCTTTAAAGCAGTGGTTTCCAAATTGGGTGGCAGGCCCCCCGGGGGGGGGGGGGGGAGCAAAGGTATTCCAGAAGGGCACTGGCCCTCATTCTTATCCTGTGTTTGAATAGAGGGAGGGGGGCTCGATAATGTTCCTCAATAGAAAAGGCAGGGCAAGGAAAGTTTGGGAACCACTGCTTTTAAAGTAATGTAATATTAAATGCTTCTACTTTTGTAATTTGCTATCAAAACCCAATCTTGGTATACTCTACTGTGGTGATAGAAATATTAATCTTAAACTCATCTGTGTAGAAAATAGAATTATAGCTTTAATCCATAGGAAAGTTAATAGGAAAGGAAATATGAAGACTGCTATTTCTAATCTGTGCTTATAATAATACAGAGTGACTGAATGTCAAAGTGATCCAAAATTTCAGTATGGTATTTTATCCTGAACCTCCCTGACCTGAAACAAGTATTACAGAGCAGAGATCCTGATTTACCTTTTAATTTATTCTCTGTTATTTCTGTGACTCAAAGGTGTTACATAAAGTGTCACCAGAGTCTCCATACTCCATGTAAGTGTCCATTCAGTGCAGAATACATTTTATAGCTGATCCATGGAGACACATAATCTAGTCAAAATAAAAAATAGTTTAGATGAGCAGCGATAGGTGTTTCAAATGACAGAAAACCCCCATTTAAATTACCCTACTATTAGCTATAGCTTCATATAAAACCTTCTAATTAAAGACAGTGTTTTTGACAAAAGTCAAACTGACCTGTTACCACATTAATATATTAAAACTTGTATTTTAGGTTTAGTGGTTGTTTGGATGGATACATTTGCAAATGGATCACAGATATATTTATTTACTCATGCATTTTTATTTCAGTTAAATTGCAGCAGCTACAAAACAGACATTAAGTCATTTGACTATATTTTGCTTTACAGATTATTTATTTTTGTTTTTTATTTCAAGCATGATGCATTTCAGTTATTGGTTAATTTAAGCTCATAGATTTTCATACCCCATGACATTTTTTTTCCATATTAAACTGCAATTATTTTCTTCATATTGTAAAACCACTGTCTTTGCCTCCTTTAAAGTGCAATAATTTGTCTTCTGACTGTGATTTGGCTTGGAAGTAGGGTCAAAAGATTGAGGTATTGATTTTGGCTCTCAAATTAACCATCTCCACATTCTGAAGCTGATGCCAGAAGCTGTTCTATTGCCCCAACCCATTTTCCATTGCTGCATGCTTTTCCGGCTTATGCGAATGCTTCACTGATAGATATTTTTTTGTATTTAAAAAGAAATCTTTCTTTTTGCTTCTAATATAATCACAACTGTCTTGTATGATAAACTATGCTTGTGTGAAATGGACACTTTCTTTTCTGGTAAGCTTTTTACCTGTGCTTTATGGTTAATTGGTTACATTATCTTGGTTTATGTGTTTTATTTTGAACAAATCTGAATGATATGCTATTTGATGGGGGATAATGTATATTGTATAAAATTTTAATGTAAGGTGGTTGACGTTTGACAATAAAAAGCTTAGTACAAGCTAGCCTTAGTTAGATATATTTATTAAGCCATTAAAAAAGAGGTATCGAAAATAAACGTGAAGGTAAATTTTCACACTTTCTTGGCAAACATTGTCACATGCCAAAAATCCCAAATTTAACATATAGTAACAGCAATTAGTGGGATATCCATTATTGAGGGGATAGTTGTTTACCTTACTATGTAAAGATTTTAATGGGTTAAACATTTTTTAACATTATTGTTATAGATATACTTTAAATGGAAGCTGTTATAATGGGTGTTTGCAAGCTGCTATAGTCTGAACTGGAGTTAGTGCTGCCACTAGTGATCGGTGAACTGTCCGCGAACATAACATTAAGGTATTCAACCCACCCTGTTTACTGTCTGGAAGAAGGTTGTTATTCTTCCGCCGGCCCGAATCAGGAGCAGAAAGATCCGGCCAGTGGAAGAATTTTTTCACCAGAGAGACCAGGTAGAGAACCCTGTCTCTAGTGATAGAAAACTGCCTTAAACCGGACGTGACGTCACTGACATATCACTGATATCGAAACCAGGAACTGGAACAGGTGGATGTCTGACTTTTTTAAAAGTCTGATCCGCCTTTTCGCGGATGGACCTGGCCGTAGTTCAGCCATCACTAACTGCTACCCATCTTGACAGATTTACTTTAAATGTTATCTAGCAGAGTTATGTAATCCTTTCTGTTAAATATTAGTGACAGGTTCACCAAGTTCACATAATTACCTCTTCTTATTACCTATGCATCTCTTTCTTGCAGCCTTTTGGCAATCTCAGAGTTCAGAAATTGTTTGGCAGTCTATTCCCTAAAATTTCTAGAATCCAAAAATTTTCTCTCAATGCTGTTGCTAAAAAATAACTTTATGGGCTAAATGTACTTATTAAAACAAGTTGCATTCAGAAATATAAGTAGCCAACTACAATGTGCTTTGTAGTTTATTTGCTAGTGTGTTTCTACTGACTACATCAGTAAAAATTAGTGCCTTCAGGCCTATGAGCCTACATTGAATGAAAGCCGTGAGATAAAATGGTCCGGATTTAAAGCTGAACTCTAGTGAGATAAAAAAATGTGCACAAAAAGCACCTCTAAATGAATAAATTGCATATTTTCTTTAGTTAGTATCAGGCACTTGTGGTCCCTGACGAGCATAGCTTAGACAGAGAGATGGGGAGAGAGGGAGCTTTAAAGCAGACATACCATCTTATAGGTCACTCCACAGTTTCAGCAGCAGTGCAGAGATCGTAAACAAATGTTTCTGACAGCAGGAGGCACAATTTCTTCCAAGATCGCCTCTCCCACTCGCCAAGTCGTGACTTCATATGCCCCAAGTGCCCTTGCGGCTGTAGGAAGTTGCACCTGCCCAGTCCAGCAGGATTGTGATGTCAGTGCGACACATCTGGGAGCCTTTACAGAGTGGTGCAGCACACACCATCAGAGCTCTCCTGGCAGAGGAGAGGGAGGCTGGTCTCTGCAGGAGATTCAAGGGGGGGTTGTGACGGCTGCAGTGATGATCACCTCTCATTAACCAAGTCTCGGCTGCAGGCTATGAATCTCCATTCCCCTACCCCATAATTGTAGTATAAATAAATTTGCTAGTAGGATGGAGTATGGTGACAAAGACGTGGGCTCATCAGTGTTCTGTCCTCTAATGCAAAGTCCCTGATTGTGTGCAGAAACATCCAATTGTATTTTTTTAAATAGAGTAGACAGAAAGTTTGGAGTTAAAGTAATACCATTTATTGGCTAATTAAAGTAATGAAAAAAGCAAGCTTTCGGGATGTCTCAGATCATTTCTTCAGGCTTAATACAGTAGAAACAAATTGGGTATCTGGCCTGACAGAACT
The DNA here is from genome assembly GCA_036250615.1 of Ptychadena robeensis. Lineage (NCBI taxonomy): Eukaryota > Metazoa > Chordata > Amphibia > Anura > Ptychadenidae > Ptychadena > Ptychadena robeensis. Next base: position 68,291,251 of record CM070034.1, on the reverse strand, counting down.
GAGCTGTGCTGTGAGGCAGGGCTCTGATAATTGTGTAACTGCAAAGCCTTTGGCAGGTAAATTAGCTACAGTATAATGTCTGTTTTCCTAGAGTTCAGTTTTATATTCAAACCACAATCCTTAATGTTTTGCTTGTATTCATGCTGCATATGTTTTAGAGAAACCCTATTAGAACTCCTCTAAATCTCTATCCATCATGGTGAACCCACCTTAGCTGAATCAAGCTTACGTTTATTTAATTTTTTTTATGTACATGCACAACATTCTAAGTATATTTAGCCCAACCTTCAACCTAGAGTATTCGTTCTAACATTAAGTCACCTAACTAGAAAAATAAAATATGTACATATATCATATTTATATGAATGTTATAATATATAATAACAAAACATATGTAAACATTCAGTGCATGTTTGGACAAACATTAATCTTTATTGGGTATTACTTTTCGTTGTTAGGTGACCACACTAAGATTATCCTTATAAAGAACTACACCCTGATAGTTGAGAGATTCTTTTTTTTAATTTGATTTCTTTTATTTTGTTTCAATACTTATGGATTTTTATCTCCCTTATTATGTATTGCTTTGACTCACAGGCTGGTCTCCCTCCCTAACTTCTTTACTAACAAGCGGTGGACCTGTTCCCCTGGGAGACAGGTCCACCCTTCTTCACCAAGCTGCTGCCCAGGGAAATGTCACTTTATTGTCAATGCTGCTTAATGAAGAAGGACTGGATATAAATAACTTATGTAAAGATGGCTTTACTGCCTTGTATTCTGCTGCTGCTAATGGACATACAGGTAAGGCATTGTGTACACTTTTTTTTTTTTTTTCTGGCTAACTTGATATTAGCATTTCTTGGATTAACCTCTCTAAAATGGATTATCAATGTAAAAGAATGTTTCTGTTGTTATGATGGTAAACTTGGGGGCAAAATGCTTATCTTGACATTTCAACTACCTTAATGGGCTAATTGTAGATGTGGGGACAAAAAAAGTATTGGTCTAGTTCATGTAGTTTTTGCATAAATTAAGTTCAAAGTAAAGACAACATTTTTGTAGTGGGTACCCACTTCAAAAAGGCTGCAGTGGAGGTTTCCATTTTTTAATACAAAGTTTCTTTATTGGTAATAGAAGTGTAGAACAGGAATAGGCAGCCACATCTTTCAGACTCCATTTTACCAAGATATCCTGACAAATGGACCAGAAGGTCTCGAAATGCCTTGTATTTTACACATTGATGTTTTTGCCTATTCCTGTCCTACACTTCGATTACCAATAAAGAAACTTTGAATTAAAAAAACTCGGCACATCAACTACAGTTTTTTTAAGTGGGTACTACATTTCAGCGGAAGAATGGTCTCCAGCAACCAGAATCTCCCGGTTTCCCATCGGAGAGGGACCAGAAAAACATGTACACACCACTGCCACTGCATGTAGATTGTGATTAATGTTCTCCAAAAGCTGAAAACTTCAACAGATTGCTGGCTCCGTCAATACACTTTAGGGTGTACAGAAACCAGCATCCACAAGCGCAAGTCCTATTTCACTCAAGTTTTATTGTTTTCTCCACTCCTTTTTCTTGACCTTTTTCTATTTTTCCCCTGCTTTTCCAGGTTCCAGGAGCTATTTTTTTTTTCTTTTTTGGAGCCACCCCATAAGCTGACCACACTAAGACAACATTTTTTAGGTCAAATTGACTTTATTGCAAAATTTAAATTTATGCAAAAATTAAATGTGCTAGAGCAATACGTTTCTAATGTTCCCACAGCCCTTCCTTACATCTCCAGTTTTGGTGATGATACCATGTTCAGGGGCTTTGCAATTAACAAAAAGATTAACAAAATTTCACAACCATCTCCACTACATGATCACAATGGTGATCTAGAAATGTTCTGCTAGTGACCACTTCCTCTCATTGCTCTTGCTATTTAGTCTAGTAGTATTTGTATAAACATCTTAAAGTTAACCTTCACATGCTGAGGAAGAGTCACTGGGGAGGAGATTGTTGGAGCACTTTAAGAAAGTATGTAGACCCAGCTCTACATGGCTTTATTTTGCAAGTCAACCTAATACATTGGAAAGCATTTCAATAGTACACAGTCATATTAAAATAATTTAAAGGATCAACAGAAATCAGCAGTTGATACCTCCTTAAAGGTCATATACATTGAGTTTAATTGTTTATACTATTTCTTTCATGTGTTTCTTTGCACTCACTGAAGTTCTTCATGTGAAATAAGCAGTTTTAATATGTGCACCAGACTCTTCCTGTATCATGGTGGCTACATTAGTTATTGGCACAATATGTATGTAGCCTTTATGTTTCCAGATAAATAGTGGGTCTTCACACATTTTGTATTCTCCTGTTTTCTAACACTAAACCTACACTTCCGGCCACTGATTTGTTATGTTTGCTATCAGTATTTCATATAACACCTTTGTAGTCGATATAGCTTGACAGCTGACATTCAGAGAGGCGTAGATATATGTGAAGGGGGAAAAAGTGTTTTCTTATTTTCCTGCCAACATGTACATACTATGTCAGTTACCACGCTGATATATTAATCACACTAGAAAGGATTATTGGTGTTGGTCTTGGTCTGAATGGGCCCAATAACTAAACAAATCCGCAAAGGTTCAGTAAAGCTGGGCCGGGTAAATTTGTAAATAGATTTGAGTATAATTGAGTGCCGTGCACACGTAGCTCGATTGTGCTGTAATCAATTAAGAAAGCTACCCCTGTATGCCTTCCTTCAAGCAGGATCAATCAATCCTGCTCGAAAACAAGGTTATTGGACCTGACCGTAAATCATGCTCGATGTCCAAAGCATCGGCTGAGCTGAATGATGCACCTCCTGTTCCTTCAATATCGGGCTCAGCATGATGACGTTATTGCGCTGGGCTTGAGCTTCCTCTAACGGCTCTAATATCAAGCCGTGTATGCTCACCTTAAGCGATCTTATTCTGAATATCTTATCTCCATTAAATAAAAAGCTGTAAAGTATTTTATGCGGTTGTCAATAAGCTTTTATGTAACTAAATAGCACATTTCTTTGTAAGTTTTATTTTACAATTTTCTCACTGTCTATTTTTGTTCCTATGCAGACTGTGTAAAGTTGCTGCTGATGTCAGGAGCTCAAGTAGATGCTACCGTTTCTAATGGCTTTTCAGCCTTATGTGCAGCAGCTGCTCAGGGACATGCAAAGTAAGAGACCTAACATTTCTTTACAAAACCTACTAGTGATTTTGCAGATTGTCAGAGGACTACTAAGGCTTAGGAGAGAGATGCATCTATCAATACATGTAAAAGCCAGGTTTCATTACTTTTTTATGTCGTTCTATAATCTAGAACTCCACGCCATAATAATAATATGAAAGCCAGATAAATGATCAAACAATCTGACTCTTTAGAGCAGACTTTTCTAGAAAAAAAATTATTGAGCCCCCTATATATTCAAAAGATAATTTCAGGGGGCGTGGTCTGGCGATGGCGGCGTGAGGCTGTGTCTGCATTCAGCTCCCGCGCCGCGCCCGCTTCTTTACAGCTTTCCCGCCGACAGCTGACTCTCAAATCGCCCCCTGCGATGGGCAACAAGCGGAGGAAGACCGTGACCCGCGCGCAGTCGGTCCCGGGCGCATGTACCAGCAGTATACTGGCATTATTTGCTGGCAGCCGCGGGCGCCTGTGCGCCACTCCACCACCTAAGATAGTGGCCGCACGTGACAGTCCTCAGGCGGCGGCGCAGGCTGCGGATGCACAGGGAGAGGGTCCAGCGCCGTCTTCTCCACACCTGGATGAGACTCCATCTGCTTCCCCACGGACTCCTGGGACACCCCTGATGGCCACATGTGAGGAGGACTCTGCCTTGCTGACAGGCAGCACC
>CM070034.1:68253704-68287264 GCA_036250615.1 Ptychadena robeensis | reverse complement strand
TTGTTCCGCTCCATTCTGGGCCCTGACGCTCCCTCGGCGATTGTTATTGATAGTGCCTACTGTGCGCCGGGCCCACGGCGCCCTGATGCACGCACCTCCAGGGATGTAGTCTGCACTATGCACCACTTCGCGGTGAAACAGGCCATTATGTCCAAAGCGAGGAACCAGAGGGAAATTCAGTTCCGAGGAAGCACGGTCTCCCTGTATGCTGACCTCACCACCCGCACCTTGACAGCGCGTAGGGCTTTGAAACCCCTAGTGGGCATCCTGCAGCAGAACCGCATCAAATACCGGTGGGGTTATCCCTTCCGCCTGATAGCAGAGAGAGATGGCAGGACCGCGATCTTCTGCAATCGCCGGGACTTACCTCGCTTCCTGGAGATCCTTCAGCTACCCCCGATGGCGCTGCCAGAGTGGCTAGAGGCAGACCGCGTTCCGGAACCGGGTCCCAGAGAAAGGTGGCGGGCTGCACCTGGCGGACGCCGACGTCGCAACCAGCCAATACAGCGGCAGCCGGACCACCAAGCAGTGGACCGACGTACTGCGCAAGACTGACTGTCCTGGCCCTGACCCTTGGCTCTCCCTGATCCCTGCACTCCCTAATTGATTGGACTGACCCTTCGGGTCTGACACGTATCCTTTGGTGTATTGTGCGGGTGTTTACACCCATATTATCTAGTCAGCGTGACTTTGCACTAAGAGACTGGGGGAGCCAGGGGGAGGGGGTTGGGGTTCGAGTTAAGGCGATTATTTTATTTTGTTTTGCTTTTTTCCAGCATAGTCGACGGATGACTACTTCGCGGGGCGGATGTCCCCATGATGCCTACCCGGGTAGTTCCCGCCCTGGGTGAATCACCTGCCCTCTCCGCCGGTTTTGGTCGGGGGGGTGGGGCTGCTGCGGGTGGGTCTCCTGACCGCTTTCCCCCAATTTTTGGGGGAGTGGGCGCGGTGGGGCAGTAGCGACTCCTGCGCTGCTCTCTCTGCCCATGTTCCCACCTAGGTCTCCCCGTTTTGGGGATTTCCTCATTCAGAGGTTCAGGGCTCCGCCTGGTGGGACCCCCTCTGGGGGTGTCCCACCGGTGGACTACTGTTTAGAACTGGTTATTGATGTTATAGTTGTGTTATTCTATTTTTCACATGTCGTTATTTTCTGGATGTGTTGTCTTTTCTTCCCCTTAGTCTCCCGTGTGGTCTCTACCCTGCCCCTTGGTAATCACGGCGCCCCCCTACAGCACCCGAGGCCCTCCCCTAGGGGTGGCCCCCTTTACCTCTTGTTAACATGTGGAAGCTAATTTCTTATAACATTAAGGGTCTGTGTTCCCCCCAAAAGAGGAAGAAGTTGTGGGTGGAAATGAAGCGCCTTTCCCCTTCCATACTGTTTCTCCAAGAGACGCATTTCACGCTTACCTCCCGCCCCGTTCTCCCTTTCACAAACTGTGCCCGTTCCAAGTGTCTGCGACTAGGGAGGATCCGGAAGGTCGCTTCATATTTCTTAAGGGGACCCTGATGGGTCAGTCAGTGACTTTAGCGTACATATATGCACCCAATGTGGGCCAACTGGCCTTTCTGGACCCAGTGTGTGGTATGCCGCTGGACTTCAGTGATGGTTTCCTGTGTATGGGGGGGATTTTAATCTTGCCCCTGACCCGGTGGTGGACATGTTGTCTGGCTCCGGCCCCTTTTTCCCGTGCAGCTTTGCGGCGCTTTCAGCGCTCCATCCAGTCCCTGCGCCTGCTGGACAGTTGGCGAACGTTCCACCCACGGGATAGGGACTATAGTTACCACTCCAATGTGCATAATTCGTATTCCCGCATTGACCTGATCTATTGTAGCCAGGCCCACATAGAGGTTTTGACTCAGGCTTCCATTGATGTGATCACCATTTCGGACCACGCCCCGGTGTCGGTTACCCTGGCCCTGTCAGCCCCATTACCTAAGCAACGGTTGTGGAGACTCAATGAAAATTTGCTCGATGATAGCCTAGCTGCCGCTGAGCTCCAGCAGCTCCTCTCCAACAATTTTTTGGAGAATGTCACTGATGAGGTGTCCCCGGGGACAGTCTGGGAATGCCACAAAACGGTTGTAAGGGGTAAACTCATTGAGATTGGGTCGAGCATGAAGAAGGTAAGGGAAAAACTGCTCACGGAGTTGGTCGACTCCATTCAGCGGCTGGAGACCCGTAACAAAAACCGACAGGATCCTGCACTGGCAACGGAACTAACGGAGTTGTGGTGCCAGCTACATGAGCTCTTGGACACTAATATCAAGCTTAAACCTCGCTGCCTGGCCCAAAAGTTTCACGAATATGGGGGTAAGTGCCACACCATGCTTGCCCGGGCCCTTAGGGTAAAAGCACACCTTCATTATGTGCACAAGCTGCAGGACAAACGGGGCTCCCCGATTCTACCCCCGGCCAAGATTGCGGCGGCCTTCCGGTCCTTTTATGAAAGGTTGTATAATGTGAACCGGGATGAACCAATAGCTGCTAGGGTTCAACGCCAGCAATCCATTGCCACTAACCTGCAAGAAGCAGGGATGCCGGCCGGGGCAGCACATGCTCTAGAAGGGGACATTTCCCCCTTGGAACTTGAAAGGATCCTTAAATGTGGACATCAAGGTCCTGGCGAAGGTTCTGGCCAACAGGCTTCAGCCCTTCATCCCGGACCTAGTCTCCCTGGATCAGACAGGATTTGTGTCAGGCAGGGAGGCCCGAGATAATTCAATCAGGGCTCTCCACGTGGCTCATTGGATGCACTCGCAGCCGAGACTGCTCCTGTCAACGGATGCCGAAAAGGCCTTTGACAGGGTGGACCTGATGTCTGTTCTGAGGGGGGTGGGCCTGGGGGAAGGGATGCTGCAGTGGATCTCGGCCCTGTATCATAGCCCCACGACCCAAGTTAGGGTGAACGGCTGCCTGTCAGCCGTTTTCGCAGTGGGTAATGGCACGCGACAGGGCTGCCCCTTGTCCCCTACTCTTTTTGTGCTTTCCTTAGAGCCCCTGCTGCGTAGGATCCGTTTGAACCCTGACATCCAGGGTGCGGAGGTGGGCCCAAGGCACCATAAACTTTCCGCCTTTGTGGATGATATATTATTTTATATTCGAAACCCCACTGTCTCCCTACCCAATCTCATGAAGGAACTCGCTCTTTATGGATCTTTGTCCAATTTTAAGATCAATTGGGGTAAGTCGGAGATCCTCCCCGTGAAGGTAGACCCAGCTTTGGCAGACAGACTCAAGCAGGATTTCCCCTTCGCATGGCAGGCCTCCAGGTTGAAATATTTAGGGGTGTGGCTCTCGCCACACCACTCGCAACTCTTTGACCTTAACTTCGGCCCGCTCCTGGCCACTATTAAACACGATCATGCTGCCTGGGACAAACCGGTGTTCTCATGGTTCAGCCGTGTCAATACCATCAAAATGAACGTCTTACCCCGGATCCTATAACCCCTACAGATGCTGCCCATTAGGGTCCCCACTAGTTACCTTCAACAGCTGCAAATGGTGTTGAGGCGATTTATATGGCACTTAAGACCGCCTCGTCTGGCCTTCGCTACGCTGACCAGGCGCAAGAGGGGGGGGGGGCCTTGGCCTGCCGGACCTGAAACGGTACTATTGGGCGGCGACTTTGCTGAGATTGGTTAATTGGCACTCGAGCCATGCTGATAAGGCGTGGGTGAGCCTGGAGTGCTCCTTGGCCGGACGACACCTGGCTCACTCCATCTGGGTGCCCAGGGCGTCCAGGGGTCTGTCGGCCGATGCCTCCCCCTTTACTGTCCACTCCCTGGCCCTGTGGGATAGACTTAACGCCCGCTGGAAGTTTGCACTGGAGCTCTCTCCCTTGGTGCCTGTAATGGGATTCCCCTGGTTTGGGCCCGGGGAACATGGAGGGCCTTCTTCGGGCCGTGGGGCGCTAGTGGCTATCTGTCGGCCTCCAAATTCCTACCGGAGGGGGAATTCTGCTCCCTTCAATCCCTGAGGGATATCTTTGGTGTTTTTCCTGCTGACGAGTGGAGGTACAGGCAGGTGCGCTCTTTCCTACAGAGTGTTAAAACTAGGCTTAGGCCCGCTAAGGAGTTGACGCCCTTTGAAGTGCTCTGCTTAAAGCCAGAATCCAAGGACCACTTGTTGTCGCAACTATATACCCTACTCCTCTCCCTGGCCCACCCGAATCCTCCCAGGTACATTCGGGAATGGGAGAGGGACCTACAGGTCTCTCTTACGGAGACCCAGGTGTCCCGCATACTCTCCTTTGCCCACACCTCCTCCATCTGCACAACCACATAGGAAAGCAACTACAAACTTCTGTCGCGGTGGTACAGGGTGCCGGCCTTCCTGGCCGCGGTTTACCCCACTGTGCCGGATGATTGTTGGCGGGGGTGTGGGCAAAGGGGGACCTTCCTCCACATTTGGTGGACGTGTCCCTTGGTTGCTCCATTTTGGGAGAAGGTACATGGGGTGCTGGGTGAGGTGTCGGCCCTGTCAGTGGGAAGGGACCCCCTCGCCATGCTCTTCCACTGCTCGACCAATAATGCGGCCTCATACAAGCGGTCGGTGATCACTTCTCGGAAACGGACCAGTATAAGGCCCTCAGTGTTGGTTAGACGTGGTTGTGAGCTGGGGTCTTGAGATAGGCAAGGATACCTTGTCCCTAGCTATAGCTATGGGTAATTAGCTCTCCATTGCTTGTCGGGCAGCCGGTGATTCCATGCTTACTCAGTTCAACGTCCCCTCCTCCCACCAATCCATTGTTTGTGTGCACTGCCTCCCCTGCCCCCTTCTGCCCTTATATGTGCCCCAGTTTCTCCCTTCTATTTTGTGTACATTGTGGTAGTTTTTGGTAATGTCTATTTGATATATGTACTATGCTTTTGCCATTCTGTTTGTTTGTATCTGAAAATTTCTCAATAAATAAACATTTAATAAAAAAAAAATGATAATTTCAGATTCAAACTTTATTTGTAATACAACTTTCTCTTTCTTGCGATTATATAATGCAATGGCATGCATCATATAGATGCACCCACCCACTAATCATGCAGAGACATGCATCATATACACCCACGCACCAATCATCATATACCTATACACTTATCCCAATCATACAGATAAATGCATCTCGCAGATGCATTCCAATCATGCATCATACACACCCAAATCATTCATCATACACACTCGAAAAATGACACACACTCCAATCATGCAGATACATGCATAATATATATACACACAGACAGGGCCACTGTCAGAAATCCTGGGCCCCCCTGGACAAAAGTTGAGTGGTGGGGGGGGGGTGATTGTGGGTGCTTCAAATGTGGACAGACTGACAGTGGTGAGCTATACAGTTTGGCTTCCCGTTTGCCCTCTCCCAAGCTGCCAGTCTTACACAGAAGGCTCTGAGTGCCACTTCTGCTGCACCTCCATGCAACCCTTCTCAACTAGTTTTCCATTTTTCCATTGGATCATGGGTTTCCTTCAAAGGATGCAAGAGGTTCTTTTGAGAAGATGTAAGATTGATCTGCATACCCTTAATAAGTGTGGTCACTGCAACCCAGCCTCTGTTTCTTATTTGGGCCATATTGTGCCCATAGAGAGTGAATGGGTGCAGTTGAAATTACAGTGATTTTTAACCGTGCCTATTCAGGTCTATGGCCACTTTTGGGGGGCGATTGGCCAACCGCTGCCTAACTTTCTGCCTCTAGATGTCACTAGCAGCAGTACTATCAGGGCACACATGTCATCTTTACTGATCAGGAGGAGGATGGCTGTGGGGGGAATGGCTGTAGAGTCTCCTCTCCCTCTCTGGCTTTGTCTGTGGAAGCTCCAGAGTGATTGCAGCTTCTACACACAAGGAGAGAGATAGATAGTTCATCTCTCTATCTCTTCATTGTTTATATAAGGAGGGCTCTGCTTGCATAAACAATACAGTTAAGATGGAACATCTGACAGCTCCTCCACCTCCCTGGCTAGTCTCCTTGCCGGAATAGCTGGCGGGGAGCCAAGATGTGGCCTTTCGTTTACGGACCATAAGACGCAGGCTCTTTTTTCATCTCCTGGGGGGGGGGGGGATTGTGTCTTATAGTCCGAAAAATACAGTATATATAAATATAAGAACTTATAGTCTAGAATGTGTGCATGTCCTTTGCCATTAAGGCTCATAAAAGGCTCTCTTTGTATGTGTACAGTTTAACTAATCTAAGGAGCAGCGTTCGTCTTTCACCATCAAGCATTCAATTAATTGCAGATTAAAACCATTTCATTATTCATTACACAGTGATTTGCTAACATAAATTGTATTATTTTCAAGTGAAAAACAATCTACCTACACTCTGTGCTGTTTTCGTGCCTAATACTTGTTTCAGTAGAGCAGTCATGCAGCCCTCAGGTCCTTCACTGTGCTACTTCATATTCTTCATTCACTTTAACAGACAGTGACCAGATTATGTCTGTTCTTTCACTGGTAGCCATTATATTTCCAACTACAGCATATAAAATCTGGGTATCATAGATACTTTTACTGGTAGCATTGGTCCTGCCAATATTGCTTACTAAGGTGGTGCATCAAGCATATTGGTAACTGAAGTGGGTACCCTTGCATAGTGGCTTTCACATATCATTATCCTTTAAACTTCTTCTCTTGTGGTGTTCATATCATAGCCAGTATGAAGTTATCAGATTTAGACTATAGCAAAGGTAATTGGCCAACTGTCTTATTGATTATTTTGTTATTGGCATATATCATGTTTATTATGATACATAGCATGTTGTATTATGTCACATTTGGGTTTCATATTTTACTGTAAATGTCTGGTATAAAATTGGTTTACTGTCAACGGGTTGCTGTTTGTTGTATTTAGATAATATGAATGTTTTTTTTAACTTTTTGTCCTCAGATGTGCAGAAGTATTGCTTGCATATAATGCTGACATCAATTACGCTGATGGAGGAAAATCCCCTTTATACCTGGCTTCTAAAAATGGACATTTTGAATTCGTTAAACTTTTGCTGGACTCTGGAGCTGATAGAAGTGCTGTGGCCGATGTAAGTAAACCTTAGCTGTTTAATATGCATTTTAGATGTGCCTTTAGATCTACTTAATATAGGGCAGTTTTTTAATGCTCTGTATGGATACTAGTTAGTTACCCATGACAATCTATTGTGATCATTTTAAGGCCCCTCCATACACGTTTAAATTTTCCCGTTTGATCGACCTAAACCGATCGATTTTAAAGTCGATTGATCAAAAATCTATGCCTGTCCACATGGTTCGATTGACCTAGTTCGATCAAAATTGGACAAAAGTTTGATTGAAAAATTAGCTGACATGACGGAAAATTTTGATCGATTGAATGTACATCATATGTTATTTTGTTGTGCCTGACCGAATTTGGTTCGATTTAAATATTAAGCATACCTAAAATTTCAGTGGCAGACATTTTGGGTTGTTTACGATCGACTTCCTTGAATTATTCTTTTGATCGATCCAATCAACATCTATCAAATATTGTTTTCTCCATGTGGGAGGTAATTCGATCGCACCAACGCCGATCATAAATTATGATCGAATCTGACATTTCTACTCACTGGGAACAAGCCCAATGATCTAGCACATTTACACAGCTCTTACAAGTCTTCAGACTAAGATTAAGATCTTTATTTACATATTGTAGAAATGATAACTTGAAACATTTGGGAACTGGATGCTGAACCAATGATACATTTAGAAATGTAGTGTTTTTTAACCAATTGTGCAAAAATATTTGTTGCCCCAGTGAAAGTATATGTATTTATTTAATGTACTTGGTAGCATTATAATTGAGCCCAGCTCACACACAGCGGTAGAGACAGATGGAAGAGGTGCCAACTGGCAGCTCCTCCATCTGCACTGTAACTGTATGTGAGCTGTGCTCAAGCTGGCCACCTCAAATAGAGAAGCTCAGTTGGGACCTGAAGGTGGAGCACAGAGCTCCGACCAGCAGAGTGGTGTAAACCCCAAATTATTTTTCAGGGATCAGACACTCCCCTGTATAGGGTGCGTCCTATAAAACAGAGAGTCCAATGGTAAAAAATACGTTACCTTCAAATTGTATATGAAAGTTTGCTTTGTAGCATAAACATGAATTTATTTTTGATAATAATGTTTGTGCCAAACCTGATCATTGTTAATATATCATATATTCAAATTAACAAACATTTAAGTTAAGTGTTTCATTTTTTATCAGAATGACTGGACACCAGTTCATGCTGCTGCTGACTCTGGAAACATTGACTGTCTAAAGCTTCTAATGTATTATGCAAGTCACTTTGATGCCAATGAAGAGGCTGATCTAAAGAACGACAACAGCTGTAACCTCAAACCTGTTATTTCTGCAACTCTTTTGAATAGTACAGACAGTGAAGGATGGACAGCCGCTCATATTGCTGCATCAAGAGGATTCAAGGTAGTTTTTTTTAACAGTAGTTAAAAGATGCCTCTGATTTACATAACAATCATTAAATCTAATTACTATATATGTGTTTGGGATGATTATAGATAAGACGTTACTATTTTTTTCAGTACTTAATCGACTTGTTAGACTGTGATTACTTTGTTCTAAAGTTACTACAGGTGCTATTGTCTTAAAAAAAACACATTAACAGGTAAGTTCTATGAATATAATTAACGTTGGGCAACCCATACATAAAATGCTTCATTGTACTTGATCTATCAAGATATTAAATCCCCCTCCCCGCCCTTATGGCTTGTTTCCATTATACGTCTGGACCCCTCTGCTAAGCGTATACGCTTGGCAGGGGTCCCGACATATCACACAGACATTGCCTGCTCAGCGGATGTTCTGTTTACCCATCCGCCGGTGCAAAGGGCTGAACGTACTCGCCTAGTCTATCTGCTACGTCAGGGACCCCCACTAAGCGTACATGGGTCCTGACATAATGGAAACATAGCCTTAAGGGCTCAATATAGTTCAAAATTAGTGGAGATATCACTTGGCCATTTTTCACTGTGCTTGACAAGAGCTGATGTAGCTAAACCCAATGTTTTGACTGATGACAGGTCTGGTAAGGGTAAATCTTACAATGGTTTGAATCATAAGCGACACTTGCATATTGGTACAGGACATGCCCTATAGGTCTGCTAAATGCCAGGAATCATTACTTATGTAGTTTTACAAGGTGGTGAATGTGTGGATTCATAACATTAACTCATGCCTGAATAGAAGCTAGACAGTAGCAAAGTGAATGTGTGAACAAGTTATCTTCACATATAATTACTATAATAATGACTTCCTGTGCGCTGGTGCCCAAGGTTCAGTTTCCTTTGTTCTCCCGGGTGACATCTCTATAGTTTCCTTTCAGTAGGGAAGTTTAACTTAGTCTTATCTATGGTCATCATTAATGCTTTGCAAAATGCAGTGATCCATGCTTTTAATGCTTTTGTTAAATACAAGTGGATTGTCTTTAGAAATAATGGCCTAATAATGAAATGTTTGTACATCTCTCATTTGTATGTAAAAGATAGCAAGCAGAGTACACACTAATCTGAAAATGTCATTTCAGCTGAAGCTTTGTTTGCTTTCTGTTTGTCAGTCATCCATTGTTTCTCATACTTGAATAGAAATAAGTGTTTTTCTCTCAAAGCCCCCCATACACCTTTAGATCACTCCATACAATTTCCTTTAGATCTGCCAACAACTATGTAGTGTCGAGTCCTCCCTGATAAAATACATAGTGATTGGAAGGTTTAGAAAGGTCCTCATATTACATGGTTTTGGTGGAACAAAAGCGGATTGTACAGAAATTGTATGGTAAGAGTGTAAGGTGTATGGGGGGCCTTAATACTTACATTTTTAGATGGATATTTGTATAAGTAATATTTAATGTAGGTTATGGAAAGATCGATGTTTCTAAATCTCCAAAAAACATGGGAGGTCTATTCTTTGACCTGAGGAGTTGTATCGGCATCTGTAGCCTTATTACATCTTCAGCACTTAACATGGCATGATGGTTGGAAGCAAGCAATAGAAAATGCCTACACTGCATGAAACTTACAGAAATTTAAGACTAAATGCATTGCTCAAATGGATTCACTGTGTGTAGGCATCATGAGGGTCTCAATGGATTATTATTTTTTTTTTGCTGCCCTGGCCACAATGCATCCAAAATTACAGTGGGGGAAAAGGTATTTAGTCAGCCACCAATTGTGCAAGTTCTCCCACTTAAAAAGATGAGGGGCCTGTAATTTTCATCATAGGGAAAACCTCAACTATGAAAGACAGAATGGGGGGAAAGTGTCCAGGAAATCATATCGGATTTTTAAAGAATTTATTTGCAGATTATGGTGGAAAATAAGTATTTGGTCATTATCAAAAGTTCATCTCGATACTTTGTTGTTATATAACCTTTGTTGTCAATGACCGAGGTCAGACGTTTTCTGTAAGTCTTCACAAAGTTTTCACACACTGTTGCTGGTATTTTTGCCCATTCCTCTATGCAGATCTCCTCTAGAGCAGTGATGTTTTGGGGCTGTTGCTGGGCAACATGAACATTTAACTCCCTCCAAAGGTTTTCTATGGTGTTTACATCTGGAGAACTGGCTAGGCCACCCCAGGACCTTGAAATGCTTCTTACGAAGCCACTGCTTTGTTGCCCGGGCAGTGTGTTTGGAATAATTGTCATGCTGAAAGACCCAGCCTTGTTTCATCTTCAATGACCTTGCAGATTGAAGGAGGTTTTCACTGAAAATCTCATGATACATGGCCCCATTTATTCTTTTTGTTACATGGATCTATCGTCCTGGACCCTTTGCAGAAATACAGCTCCAAAGCATGATGTTTCCACCCCCTTTCTCCTCCAAACACGACAGTTTGGTTTCATCTGACCTTAGGATAGTCTCCCAATCCTCTTCTGGATAATCCGAATGCTCTCGAGCCTTTGTTACTTTGGTCCCAGCTCTCTGCAGGTCATTCACTTAGTCCCCCTGTGTGGTTCTGGTATGTTTGTCCACGGTTCCTGTGACCATTTTAAACCCCACGGGGTGAGATCTTGTGTGGAGCCCCAGATCGAGGGAGATTATCAGTGGTCTTGTATGTCTTCCTTTTTCTTATTTTTGCTCCCACAGTTGATTTCTTCACAGCAACAGTGTGTAAAAACCTTGTGAAGACTTACAGAAAACGTTTGACCTCTGTCATTGCCAACAAAGGGTATAAAACAAAGTATTGAGATGAACTTTTTGATATTGACCAAATACTTATTTTTCACCATAATTTGCAAATAAATTCTTTTAAAATCAGACAATGTGATTTCATAGATTCCATAGATTTATCTCAGCTCCTGTACATGGCATCAATACTCTCATAGAACCTGGTTTTTTTTACATATTTCATTGTAATAATTTTCCACAAGAATCTAGATATTCCAATAAAAAATAAAACAAAAAGAATTCCAGCATTACTAGTGATAACTGCCCAAAATAAAGGGGGAAATTCAGGGAATATATTTGAACAAGATATATTAGTCTGGGTCATTGGGGGCAGAGAGATAGTTGGCAGCTATAAGGTTGTTTTGGGTAAAATCTGAATTTTCTTTTAATCTTTCTGATTATGGTAGTTATAATAGAAAATACAATGTTCCCTTATATATCTATGTGTCATTAGTTGGGTGCGTAATTAATCTTAGGACATTCTATGCTGAGATCCAGTCCAGGCAAAGTCTCATAAATCAATAATCTGATAGGATAGTTTCCTTTGCATATGAGGTTTAATCTTTCATTTAATCTCAACAAGTAACCGATTAATTCTGTATACTGTTACCTTCCCTGCTTCCGAAACAATACTGCAGGATGATCAATGATGTCTTATATTATTTAGTTCTGTTTCTTTTTACATTTATGAATAGAGAAGCACTTTCTTGCCAAAGGCAGTATCCTTGAGCAGCTAGTCAGTGCTGCTACATTTTCAAAGTCTTAAAAACATAATTCCCCATCTGCTTTACTGAACTTTGTTCTATTTTAGTTATGCTTCAAAGCATCATTATTCTTTTTTCCTCCATAGTTCATGTAGCAGCAGCTGCATATTACAGCACAAGGTCATTGTAATTTTTACTTTGTCTAATATATATAGTGCTGTGCACATCTCTCTAAGAATTTTTTTTTTAAAGTTTGGTTTAGCGACAAACAAATAATAAAATATTTAATGTGACTTACTTAACTGAGTTCAGATACTCTGCAGTTATTCACCTACCATTTCTGCCCCAATAACAGTGTCAATCAAAGTGGAGGAGTGAATGAGGGCCCAAAATGTATAAGTCACCCAGGGCCACAGATTTCATTTATCTATCTCTGTTAGAATTAGAGCTATAGGTTTCTGAAGGTGGGCGCTTCCCTATACACTGCCGCAGACACTACTATTGATAGGTGACTTTGCTTTTTACATTAAACCACCTTACAGGAGACTTAAAAGGCAATAAGGGTTGGTTGGGATAACATTCCGCTTTTACTGAAAAAGTACTGAAATGTACTTTTAGTTTGCTATCCCTCCCCCATCTTTTCCTGCATCCCCTGATTCCCTACTGCCTCTAATCCTATCTTCTTCTCTCCCCCACCACCCCCTCTTCCTTTGTTTCTGGATTCTCTCTTGTCCTTCTTTCTTTGCTCTTTTCTTCTTCTCTTTCTTTTCCTTCCTTACCTCTTTCTGGCTTGAGCTGATATTCAAGGAATTGTAGCTTCCTCATAACAGTGGTGAATTGCTGCAGCTGCCCTTCAGTAGCCACATGAATTCCTCTGGCAGCCAGCCTCCTCTATGTTTTGCACTTGGTTGTTCATAATTCATTAGCTCACTTTGGATGCAGCGGCGGAAGAATTTTTGTCTTTCTCATAAAAAAAAGGCTTAATTTTTGCTCCTTAAAGAATCTCCATCATATAACTTAAGTTCGCAAAAGGAAAATGCTAGATTCTAGGGTCTTATCTGAGCAATATAAATTTCAAATGTAACAGTTGGAGTTACTGGCTTTGGTATATCTCTGGTATGTGTAGACATTATGATCAGACCTTAATCTGTTTTTTACTAATCTGATCTCTCCAGGATTGCTTGGAAATCCTATGTAGTCATTCTGGACTGGAGCCAGAAAAGCAAGACAAGTGTAACCGGACAGTTCATGATGTAGCTACAGACGACTGTAAGCAGCTCCTGGAGAATTTGAGTGAGTGAACTTTACTCGTTATTTGTCCTCTCAATCTGGTGGCTTGACATTTAAGCTGTATAGATCTCACATAGTCGGAAAGTCTTACCACCTAATCCTATTACTGTCTGAAGGAAAGATTATCATCGCTTTATCTTCAGATGGAGACACACTGAATTCCAGAAGGTATTCAGGGTATAAGTTCCTGTTATACCCTTTAAAATGAACTATCAATTGATTGGCATTATGTTTTGTTTTTAATGAGTAGTGTCTTTAAGTTGCTGTAAATAGTAAGTGCAGGTCAGGCCACTTTGTAATTCAGCGAGGGAGCACTTAAGAAAAAATATACTTACTTTTCTTCCAAGAACCCGATTTTCTTGAGAATTTTCAGGTACCATGGAGGGGGGGGGCATGGTAGCTGAAAATTCTCAAGAATATCGGGTTCTGGGAAGAATAATTTACTCTTAATGTGCGTCAGGGTCTTCTCTCAATTTTGTTCTCTTGTTATTGCCTGGAATATTGTTGAAAGAATGATGGTGTTACTACATTTTTTTTTCTCCATGCAGGAATTTTTTCCCCAAAATTTCTGAAAGTATTTTAATCCAGCCCTTTGTTACCTTGGCTCCACTCATTCCCTGCAATAAGCAAAGATATTACGACAACAATGATTATAAAGGTGTCCTGCTAGAGGCCGTAGTTTGCTTAGATTTGCTATCCAAATCCTACTGTTTTACCTCCCTGGTAATGGGTATGATTATAACTTTTTTTTCAATCTATGTATCAGTGTATACATTTCCCACCCAAGCTAGGAGGACTTTGCATCAGGAGGCCCTTACAGGTTCATTGTCTGGCCCCCTCTGTCAAATTTAAAAACATATGGTATCCCACGAGTCAAAAAGTTTGCCCACATGGTAGAACAGGGTCAAAGAGATCATGGCGGCTGAGAAGTGGATAGCTCTAAGGGCTTGTCCCCACTTGCGAAGCGTTTACATGTGGTCATAGGCGGGTTTTCTTTTTAATGGTGAAACTATGTATTTTGGGTTAGCTTCTTCTCAGTAGAAGTAGTTGGCTTCTTCTCAAGTAGTAGAAGCAGACAGGAGTTCACAGGAAGTTGATGAGTGTAAACATTAAAATGAACTGCAACCGGCCCCGATCGCCTCAGCCCATAGAGAATGAATGGACGTGGTTAAAAATCTTGTTAACGCGCGTTTTTCAACTGCGTTCATTCATGTCTACGAAGCAATCCAGGCCGATCCGCGTTCAACCTCCCAAGTGGGGACAAGGCCCTTTAAATTAATTGAAGCGGTCTGTCAACTGCACAAGTGGGGAGAAGCCCTAAGGGATGATATACATTTAGGCTTTATGAAAATATGGGTGTCCTGGATTTAATATGCATTGAAACTTTGAGGCGGGTATTTGATAGATACAAAACTTGTTAGCCTGGTGTTCCTCTTTTTATTCTTATAAGAACCCTCAAACATTAAAACTGACTGGTATTCTCTGGTACCTATGTTGCAGCTCTCTGTAAATGCTGTGTTAGTTTGTTACATTGAAATGTATATTTTTTTCTATGCTTTCCTTTTTTTCCTACTGTATAGAAGTGTGCGACTCTACCAAGGTCCGGCAAGTGCTGACTGACATACTTGAACGGGACATTAACTCTTTTCACATGTCAACTGACTAATGTTATGCTTAATACTATTCCTCCGGTATCCTGTATTTGAGAAGTTACACTTCTCCCTGTTATTGTACACTAAGTCTGAAAAATCAATAAACTTTATTATATAAAAAATGAAGTTTGCCCACCCCTGGTCTAGAAGGAACGATAGTCTGTTGTACAGAGAGGGATGTTCTATAAAAGGTGGCAGCAAAGTACTCTTAATGTGCATTGAAAGCCTGTATTTTACCCTGTGGGTTGTTCTAGGAATGATGGGAGACATTGTAACAGGTGTAAGGTTGTTTCTGATTGTATACTACATAGGAACAAGGACATTCAGATTTCTTATGGTATTAGAATGCATAAACTCTTCATGGGACTTTCTTTTGCAAAATGTGAAAGTATGAGGAGCAAATTCCAGTGTAAATTCCTGACCAGGAAAACAATTTAATTTAACACAGCATAATAATAATGTATAATTAGATACTTTTTCTTTCCTTTTCCTCATTATTAGCCTGAAGAAATAGTGTGTGAAGTTAAATTACAAGACTTGTAATCTTCTTCCAGATTCCCTCAGGATACCTATCAGGATTTCTCTGGATGATAATATTCGGATGTGCTACAGTGCAAGTGATTTTGAAAGCGAGGACATCTGCTACCTCCGCATCCATAAACACACAACCTGGGATGATTTCTCTGCAGCTGTGAGTCAAGCTGTGCTGAACCACTTCAATACTATTATGTCTGATGGATGGGAGAGCCAAGAAGACTTGACGTTTAATAACACTACTGAATTGTCATTCAGGCTAGGTATATTTCATCTCTTATATAAGATATATGATATGCTTAGGCTTAGTGTCATCACAATATGGATATTTCCTATATAGAACAAAATTTATGTTATATTACATCATTACATGTAGCTGTATGGCCTGGTAGTGTTTACTATGATGATGTATGTTTTGAATGTGAATAGAGATGCTAGAATTTTTTGACTAGCTGATTTTGTGAGCTGATTTCAAAGCCTCTGAAAATAGTATAATCACCAAAATTGCTGGAGATGTAGAGAAGGGCTGGGGGAACATTGAAAAAAAAAGTTTTGCTCTAGCAAATGTCGTTTTTGCATAAATATAAGGTCAAAGTCAAAATTTCAATCTTGTAATTTATGGAAAAATTGTTTGTGTTAGAGCAATACTTTTTTTCTGTAGTATACCCCCTTCTCTACATCACCAGCAAGTTTGGGGCTTTGCAATTAACTTGAAATTGTTTAATTTTTGTAAACAAATTCGACCATCTCTAGTTGTGAGCAGTTACAAAATTGAGTCTTCGTATAGAAAGCTGAATGCTACATAAGGGAGACTTAACTGTTCCATTCATTACACAGTTAAAACAACCATTATATCTTGCATTGCATTATGAGGATATGCTCTAGGAGATCCTGGTGTATGCTTTATTGTTGTAATTACTGGAAGGTGGAATTGGTAGAGGGAGAGTTTGCCTAATGTATATGGTAATGTAAGTCTTTAAATTACCATTTTCATTAGGATGGCACTTATGGAAATTGTCTGACACAAATTTTAGTGTAATTACTTTAAATCATTTGCTTGAACTTGAAGTTTTCCTAAGACTGCTTAAGGTTAGTATACTAAGTAGTGAAGGTTTTTTTTCTTAGAAGAATAGACCATCATTTAATTTAATTCATGTTTAGAGAAAAATATTCATCTTGCTAAATTCATATTTTCTTTTATAACTAATATATAATAAATATTCTGTATCAACATATACATTATATGTGGTGTCTAGTAGGCTGGTATTACTGCTCCCTAAACGAAATCTGTAGAATGATGATCAAATAACTTATGTCACATGAGTAAAAATAGAATGTGGTTCAATACTTCTAAAAGGAAATTGTGACTGGAGAATAATTATGTAATTTTGCTAAAATATTTCCAGACAGTGGAATTAACACTACAATAAACTTGTATTTCATGTGAAATTGTGTTACTATTGCGATATATAACAAATAATACAACTATATAAAGTGAGGGGAAAAAGTATTTGATCCCCTGCTAATTTTGTATGTTCGTCTGCTAAAGAAATGACCAGCTGTGAACATTGTACATTGTAATAAGAGAAATAAGTATTTGATCCCTTTGCAGAAGATGACCTACTACTTTTTGGCATAACTTTAGTTGGCAATCCAGAGGTCAGACATTTCTCATAGTTGTCCACTTGGTTTTTACACATCTCACAAGGGAGTATAGAACATACTGCAGATGTTTTTCAAGTGGTTAAGGTTTGGAGGATGCAATTCGAACCTTCAGCTCCACAGGTTTTCTATGGGATTATGGTCTTGGGGACTGGTTAGGCCACTAAAGGACCTGAATGTGTTTTATTTCTTAAACCACACATTTTTTTGCTTTAACCATGTGTTTTGCTGGAATTGATTGTCCCTTCGATGCAGTGAAGGTGTTCTATCCCCTTAGCAGAAAAACACCCTTAAAGCAAAATATGTCCACCTTGATGATGTGAGGTTGTGGGGTCATAGGTAGCATTCATCTTCCTCCAAACATAGACAATTATGTTACTACCAAAGTGCTTAAATTTAATCTCATCTAACCATAACATTTTGACCTGGTTCTCCTCTTGATCCTTAAGATGTTTATTGGCAAACTGCAGATGGGCCTGTACATGTGCTGTCTTTCAGTCCATCATGGTGT
The DNA here is from genome assembly GCA_036250615.1 of Ptychadena robeensis. Classification (NCBI taxonomy): domain Eukaryota; kingdom Metazoa; phylum Chordata; class Amphibia; order Anura; family Ptychadenidae; genus Ptychadena; species Ptychadena robeensis. Next base: position 68,269,713 of record CM070034.1, on the reverse strand, counting down.
AGTGTGTTGTCCCAGCAGCCCTGAGTAGTTTTGGTTGGGAGGGTTTTTTTTTTTTTAAATAAAGTATACTATTGTAGAAGGCTGTGTGTGTATAGCTGTTTAAAATGCCCCTTTAATTTTGTATTCAGGGAACACATCTTGGTCACTTGGGCAGATTTTCCTGCAGACACCATGGGAATTTCTGAAAATGAGCAAAGTGGACCAGCTTTCTGTTTTTATGCCCGGTAAGTAACAACTATTCTTGTCTTTGAACATTATATAATTTGAGGCCCATGTTTAATTTCCAACTTAATGACCAACACATTAACAGACCAAAACTCCCTGGAGTTTAGGGATCCTGCTTTCTTTGTATCTAAATTATGAATTGCCACTCCTGCCTCAATATCTTGGGTTGTATCCCCAATTAGAAGACTTTCCTCTTTACTTCTACCTTTTCTTTACCCTCCCTTTCATATTTCCTTCTACTAACTCTGAAACGCCTCCATAAAAGAACCAGATTGTTCATACCTTACCATATTCCACACAGTCCCCTATTCATATGCAATGTTTGCACCAGCTCTTCACAAATATTATGGTTAACTGGCCAGTATGTAGTGATGGCGCGAACATGGAATTTGCTGTTTGCGAATGGCGAACGCGAACCTCCGCAAATGTCGGCGAACCCCATAGACTTCAATGGGCAGGCGAACATTAAAAAACAAAGTGACCCTTCCTGGCCATAATAGTGTTGGGAAAGTTATTTCAAGGGGACTAACACCTGGACAATGGATAGACAGGGGGGATCCATGGCAAAAACTCCCAAGATTTTTTTTCATGCAATAAATCGACACAAAGGATTTTACAAATGATAGTCAAATGGGAGTTTTGAACATAAGTAGGGGAAGGCTGGAGCGCTAATAAACCAGTGGTTGGTAAAATGCCTGTGTGAATTCCATCTGAAACAACCTGTGAAGATCTGCTTTCCACGTTTGCCTACAGCTTTAAAGGTAAATTTTAATTTTATGGAGGACACTGGTGGAGTATGGACAGTTTGGAGGAAACTGGGGGAGATGTGTCAGTATGGCGGACACTTGGGGGTGATGGTCAGTGTGGAGGACACTGGGGGAGTGTGGCGTGTGGGAGGACACTGGTGGAGATGGACGTGTGGAGTACACTGGAGGTGAAGGTCAGTGTGGAGGACAAGGTTGGGAGACGGACAGTGTGGAGGGACATGGTGGAGACGGACAGTGGTGGAGGACACTGGTGGAGACGGACGTGTGGAGGTGTGGAGGACTTGTGGGGACTGTTGGAGACGGACAGTGTGGAGGACACTGGTGGAGCGGAAAGTGTGTGGTTGACACTGGGTGAGATAGTGACAGTGTGGATGACACTGGTGGAGACGGACAGTGTGGATGACCACTGGTGGAGACGGACAGTGGTGAGGAAGGGTGGGACGGACGTGTTGGGGAAATGGGGAGACGGGACAGTGGTGGGAGGACACTGGTGGAGACGGACAGTGTGGAGGACACTGGTGGAGGGGAAGATGGATGGACATGGGTGGATGGAGGACAGTGGTTGGAGGGACATGGTTGGAGGACTGGTTGACGGAGTGTGGAGGGACACTGGTGAGACGGACAGTGTGGAGGAGGACACTGTGGTGGAGACGGACAGTGTTGGAGTTGACACTGGTGGAGTGCGGTGGGGACAGTTGTGGATGGCGTGTGGGCACTGGGTGTAGTCGGACAGTGTGGAGGACACTGGTGAGAGTGGACAGTGTGGAGGATCACTGTGGGGAAGTCGGACAGTGTGGAGGGGGGGAAACACTGGTGGGGGAAGTCGGACAGTGGGTGAGGACATGGTGGAGTCGGACGTGTGGAGGGACACTGGTGGGAGTCGGACAGTGTGGAGGACACTGGTGTGAGGTCGGACAGTGTGGAGGACACTGGTGGAGTAGGACAGTGTGTGAGGACACTGGTGGAGTCGGCAGTGTGGATGGACACTGGTTGGAGTCGTGACAGGTGTGGAGGGACACTGGGGTGGAGGAAGTTTGGGTACATGGTGGAGGAAATTGGTTGCAGAGGACAGTGTGGAGGACACTGTGTGGAGACGGGAAAGTGTGTGAGGACACTGGTGGAGACGGACAGAGGTGGAGAGGATGGTGGAAGAGAACAGTGTGGAGGACACTGGTGGAGACGGACAGTGTGGAGGGGACCCTGGTGGGGGAGACGGAACAGTGTGGGTAGGACCCTGGTGGAGACTGAGAGACAGTGTGGAGGACCTGGTGGAGGACGGGCAGTGTGGTGGGGAGGACCTGGTGGAGACGGGCAGTGTGGAGGAACACTGGTGGAGACGGGGAGTGTGGAGGCACTGGTGGAGACGGGCAGTGTGGGGACACTGGTGGAGAGGGCAGTGTGAAGGACATGGTGGAGGACGGGCAGTGTGGAGGACACTTGGGTGGAGCGGTCAGTGTGGAGGACACTGGGGGAGTATGGATATTTCCCATGGATGGATGGATTGGATGATAGTCAGTGAAGGACTGTAGATCACACAGAAACTAGCTAATGGGTTCCCTATGCAGCAGCAGCAGCAGCAGAGCTCTCTTTCTAAATCTCTCCTTCTTCAGACAGATGTGTAATGGTGTCCTGTCTTGATATGTTATAGGGGGGTGTGAGGGTCTGTAAGTGGGGGTGCTCATTGGCTGGATTATGTTCTGCGACTGTGACTCACAGGGGTCAAAATTTGCAATGTTTAAAGATAGGGGGTGGGATCGAACTCGCCATATGTTCGCGAACATGGCGGGACTCTTTAACATGCGATGTTCGCCGCGGATAGTTCTCCGGCGAACAGTTCGCGCCATCACTACCAGTATGGGTAAATTTGTTGTTATCTGGTGAATGCTTTGTGTTGTTGTTTATATTTTTATACATTGTTATGCATTATATGACTCTATCCGGGGTATGCAGTTTACTACATAATCACATTATATAGCTAGTAGTAGCCAGGTATATTCAATTGGACCTCTTTCATAGTCATTCCAAGCCACTTGGCTCAGATGAGTTTTAGAAACATGTTCCAGTATTTATATCCACACAGTACAGACACCTAAATCTAGTCAACGTGTTAGGATGGGAGGTGTAAAACAATGTGAACCAATGCTATGCTAGCTTATATAATCACAGGTATCTCAACATTGTGTAGGTGTTATATCATTTAAATTCAGGAGGTGTAAACCTCTGTCACATTTGTTGGTTACAGACGTTAAACCAGCTTTTGCTTCTCTAGTTTGTGTGATGGTTGTGTTTCTGCTCCATTTTGTAGATTTGTAAACAAACACCCAGTCTGGGTAAGCCCACACTTTAAGGGCCATTTCACACTATATGCATTGTGTTTTAAAAATGTTTGTTTACTGCACACGTTTTTACATAGACAACCAATGTTACCATTCACACTGTATGCGTTGCCTTTTTAAAAACACAGTGTGCAATGCATTTTTTTATTTATTGTTTCTTCATTTTTCATTAATTTGTTCAAAAACGCAATACGCAAACGCAGATTTTATGTGAAACACATGCGTTTTTGTATATATGCAGAAATGCATGCCCATTAAAAATGCATGCCTTTAAAAAACGCATTTTTAATAAATGTAGCAATAGTAGAGTGTTGTAACGTGTAAGCCGTTGAATACAGAAAGTTTGGAGTTCAAGACCCTTTATTGGCTTACTGAAGTTATTAAAAAAGCAGGTTTCCGGATGTCTCAGATCCCTTCTTCAAGCTTAAGGTTGTCCGAGACCTCCCAAAGGCTTGATTTTTTAATAACTTTAGTTAGTCAATAAAAGAGTATTACTTGAACTTCAAACTTTCTGTAATAAATGTACTGAGATTCAGAGCAAAAACTTGGATAAAGTCTTAGGACAACCTTGATATTTATTTTAAAATGTCAACAATTGAGGTTGCTTTTCTTTCTCTTTAGGTAAAATTAAGAACCTTTTTATATGGAAACACATTTATGTTTTAACGATCTGCAACAAGCAAGGTTTAATACTATAACACAGGTTACATCTAATGTCAAATCAGACACGTCTGTGGCATTTCTTTCTTAAGTCACATATATAGAACAAGCTTACAGGCCAGGGTTTGACACCTATGATTCAGAGGAATGTGGTATAGTATGATGGTCACACTTTTCATACAAAAATCATAAAGTGAGAATGGAAAGCTTTATGGCAAACAGGAAAATAGATGTATGGTTTTGTTTGTTTCTAAGCAGCTGGCTCGCTTGTAGCAAGGCAGAGTCAGGGGATCTGTGCCTAGAAGCGATGCAGGTGTCAGCATTCTTTCTTGATCTTATATGCATAGCTACATAATTCTTTCTAGAAACATTCTCATGGGAAATAGAAACTGGTACATCATTGAAAACTTAAAAAACACAGCATTGGCAAAGTTGGCAGATGGGTATTTGTTTTACATGCATTACATTTTGTTGAATCTGTGGCTATTTATATATATATATATATATATATATATATATCGTATTTTTCGGACCATAAGATGCATCCAGTTTTTAGGGCCGAAAATCCAGAAAAAAAGATTTAATACGTTTTCACATCAATTGGGATAATGCAATGAATTTAATGGATGCAATATTAAATTCAGCCACAGGTGTCACTAGCAGCAGTACACTCTCAGCACAACACGTCACACTACACTGATCTGTTCTGTGTTCAGCCTAGCATTTCTGCACCCCGGCCGAGCCATCCATAGCCGAACTGAACACAGCCCACAGCTCTCCTCTGTGTTCTCCTTGGTGGTGATGCTGGGGATGCGGCATTTAGATTTACATCGGATCTTTCTTCTAAAATGACAGTATTAAAATTTACTTGTTCTTGTGAAAGAAAAAATAATCCACATTACAATGTAGGTTCTTTAAAATGATCATCTAGACATATTTGAAAAGCTGAAGGACTTGCATACAATATGACTTTATCATTTTAATTATCATGCGTATTTGCATTATATTTTGTGCAACAATACTTACATAGAGAATATAACTTTTTTATATTTGCATTTTAGGCCCAAAGGATGGAAGTCTGAAGAGTGTGGCTTATGCATCAATGATTCCACTGCAGACTCTGCAGAACTTCCTTCGCTTGGTAGGTCACACATTTATAAAATAAGGGTTAATACAGTGAGGCAAAAAAGTATTTAGTCAGCCACCAATTGACCCCACAGGATGAGATCTTGCATGGAGCTTTCTTCACCGCAACACTGTATGAAAACCTTGTGAGGACTCACAGAAAACAAAGTATTGAGATCAACTTTTCAAATTGACCAAAGACTTATTTTTCACCACAATTTGCAAATAAATTCTTAAAAAATCAGACAATGTGATTTCCTGGATTATTTTTCCCCATTCTGTCTCGCATAGGTGAGGTGACCTCTGATGAAAATGACACGCCTCTCATCTTTTTAAGTGGGAGTACTTGCACAATTGGTGGCTGACTAAATACTTTTTTCCCCAATGTATGCATGCCTAGTCCATCTATTCTTGACTCCATTCCCTTATTGGGATGGACACAATTTAAGATTTTACTCAAAACTATCTATGCGGTTTCCCCAAAAAATAAGGCATCCTCCACAAATAAGACACCCTTTCAATTTTTGCCTTACTGAAATACAAGGCATCCCCTCGAAAATAAGGCACCCCCCAAATATACGATACTGTAACTCTGGACAGGGGGATCAGAGGGGGCAATCTAAATGACACAGGAGGATCAGAAGGGGTGACTAAAATGGTTATCACCCTCCCACCCCCCTGAGTCCCCTGTGTCATTTTAAGTGATCCCCCCAACCTGATACCCCAGTGCCGTATTCTTCTTCATGGAAAAATAAGACATCCCCCGAAAATAAGACGTAGGCCATCTTTGGGAGCAAAAATGAATATAAGACACGGTCTTATTTTTGGGGAAACTTGGCATGCACCATATTCCTGCTCATATACAAGAATACTTACCATATTAGAAGACTTATCATATTAGTCTAACAGTAAAAGCTATGTTTTAGCTTTTACAAAATATCATGGTTTGTAACGTCACAAATTCTTCTATTCTGAGCTGATTACCTCCTACCTATGCTATTCTTGAATCTATAATTAAATTTTCTGCAAACCTGAAGTCTATTTTATCTGTTTGCAATTGTTTAGATGCTGCTTAGAGTATTGCTTTCACAGATCATGTTGCAGCCAAGCAAGTGATGGGTTTCTCCAAGGAATCCTCTTTGCATCTGTGTCTTGAATTATGCAAGCCAGTAAACGCATATTGGAGTTATTTAGGCATATCATATAAGCATATTATTTAAACCTATTGCAGGGAACTCTGAATTCTTCTTTACCAGTTGTTAGTGCCTTTTTTATGTCACTGATAGGCCTTTTAATTTGGCAGTAGCTTTATTTCTCATTATGCAGTAATTACACATAGATTGTCTTTTTCTGCATACCAGACAGATTTTGTCTAGTGTTATCTTCCAATGGCTGTTTAATTCTCTGTGAAGTTTAAAGGCAACAAGACTTATGCAGCTATCACTATCACCATCTAGTGTTCATATCTGCTTCTGCAACTATAAAAAGCATACCAAATTCTCTCCCAAAAAGCAAATACATACAATAAATAAATGGACAGATAAGAATGCTTCCAATCCCAGCTAAAGGTTTTAAAGTATAAACCAATGGTTACTACTTTCAAGTATATTAATGTTTCATTTGATTTGGACCACCCATGGTTTCTCTGCATGCTATGTCGGAGGCAGCTGCAGTATCCTGTAAATCAAAGCATGTCAGACACATTGTAACACAGCAGCATTCAGTCAGCAATCAGTGTCATACTAAGTCGGGAGGGAGAAGGAATAGTGCTGGGGGTATATTTTAAAGATCTCTATAGATAGACCGCATTCAGCAAAGGTCATAAGGGTGTTATGGCTTCTAAAACTAGCCCTTTAAATAACTATATTGGTTAGTGGCCACATAGCTGTAATTCATCTGATTGATGATTGGCAGCAACATATATCTAGTCTATAAGCCGAGCAGCCAAAACTCAATCACCCACAAGGTACTCTAAATGTGATAGACTCTGCTATTCCTTACATCTAACTATGTTTTCTAGACCGGTGCATAAATCAGTCTTTGGTTAGGCATATGCTGTCTAATTGGCAAATCCAAATCTAGACTCCCTGATAATAGTTCTTAAATACTGCATAGTAATGGTGGCATCTAGGCAGACATCATAATTATAATCATGATAATGTATTTTTCATCTTTAAAAAGGCTAAGAATAGTAGTTAGATTGTTCCTGTGCTTTGCATTGTTCATGTGCAAATGAACTTACTTGCTAATTAAAATGTTCTCTTAAAATGTATATTTAAAACAAATCTTAAATGATAATGTCTGTGGTATCTTTAAAATGTTTTACATGTGATCAAGCTTACCTGTTTTAGCATAATATTATTTTTGTAAATTATTTTATAGTTGTACAGAGTCTTCCAATCAGAACTTCTGGTCATTGGCCCCCTTCTGTCTTTCCTACTGCACCTTGTTAATGTGTTTAAGCTGCTGCACATCTTTTACCTTAAAGTATTCTCTGAATTGTATCTGTATTTTCATTTTATTACATACAATACCACAACAGAATATGATACTATATAAATTAAACATAATGTCACTAGACACTTACCTCCATTGCAAAATTCTGTAAGCCAGTGGCTACTTTTTGACAAATATTGTAGTGACTGTGTCTTCTGTAAGTGCTCTTGTCCCATTAAGGGAACACATACATTCAAAATGTGTGGAATGTTCGCAAAAGGCTCAACTACTACTATTTTGCTGCCTTTCAGCCTTATTTTGAGTCCCATCTACAGGAAATTTTGTAGTGGCCAACAATTGGCAGATATTTTTTTATAGAGATTATGAAGGATAAAGTGCCGTACTTTTGGGACTATAAGACACACTAAGTTTTCAGAGCAGGGAAACCAGAAAAAATATATTTGAAGTGTTCAAGTGAATTAGATCAATGCTATGAATCAAATCAATGCAATACCAACTTTCTGCCACAGGATGTCACTAGCGGCAGTACTGTCACGGCACACACGTCAACTTACTCACTGATTGGGAGGGGGGAACGGCTGCAGTGTCTCCTTTCCCTCTCTGGCTGTGTCAATTGAAGCTGCAGAATGATTGTAGTTCCCACAAAGAGAGAGAGAGAGAGTTTATCCATCTTTCTCTTCATTGCTTATACCAGTAGGGCTCTGTGCTGTGCTGGCATAAGCCATAAAATAGTTCAGATGGGAGATCCAGCCGTGGGTGGATTTTTCATCTGACAGCTTCTCCAGCTCCCTGGCTAATCTCCTTGCTGGGAGAGCTGGCGAAGAGCCAATGCAGGACCACCCGCGTCCGCAGGGGTCTCTCATTTGGACCATAAGTCGCAGGCACTTTTCCCCCCTGATCTCTGGGGGGGGGTTGCATCTTATAGTCTGAAAAATATGGTGCATGGAGTAGACCATACTTGGGTTAATTTGAGAGATGAAGCTTGCTACTACGACTGGCTTAGGCTACAGCTGGACAACAGATAGCTACCTGATAATGTTTACATTTCATGGGACTCCGCTGAGAAAAAAAAATGTGGCAATATGTTTAAAATAAAAACCTACTTATTCTGTTAGCTACCTTTGTGAAACGAGTATGAAATGTTTTATATGTTTGACTTGCACATAGTACTGACCTTTCACATCATTGATATAATATTTCCATGAATTTAAAATTAGATTATTGCTTCTATATATATTATATTGTTTTGCCCATCTCATTCCTTTGTACACTGCTGCAAATCTTTATTATGAAAGCTGACGGCCATTGTATTGTTTTGAAACAGGTTGAACAATATCACAATGTGATCTTTCAAGGTCCTGAAGGGAGCCTGCAAGAATATATAGTGGATCAGCTTTCATGCTGCATCAAGGTATTACTTAGGAAAAATAATAGTAAAAAGTTTTACATCATATCTCCCAAATTGACCAGGCTTTTATCCCATCAGAACAAAGAAGAGGGTACTGGATTTAGTTGTGATGTGATGAAGGTTGAAGTTGATTCTGGATTATCTAAACAGCAACTAGTGGACATCTTCATCAATTCAGGTAAGGGGATTTTAATGTAATGTAATAAACGTCATCAGTTCATGGACAGTACTTCTAAGTAAATGCAATTTGCACATCCTATGTCAAGTAAAATATTAACAGTATATTCTTTTAATTTTCTGCAGCGGCACTTTGGGTTACAAATTTCACTTGTTCAAATCCAAGCTGTCCACATTTACACATAATCCGCTCTTCATTTCAGGCTGCTTAATTCCGGTTACTGATTCACCTCCTTGCAAAAAGAAAACCATTATCATTCTGGAAAAATTAGAGAATGTCTCATTATTGGAATTGCTTGGGGATCTAATGTCTCCTTTAGAAAATCGAGGAGCTGAAAATCCATATTGTGTGCAAAGAGGTAGGCATATACATAAACATGATGAAACAAATATATTGTGATCTCATTTAAGTCTAATATGCTGAATGTTGTATCGCATTTTTCTCTCCAATACAGCCAATGGAGTGTCTGATGCCTACTACTTCCATGAAGAATGCTTTTTGATGGGAACTTTCGCAAAGCCTCGCCTTCAAGGACCTGAATTATTGGCGCAACAGCATTTCCGATGGGTCCAACTGAGATGGGACGGCGAGCCAATGCATAGTTTACTGCACAAAGTTTTGAAAAGAAAAGTTTTATATAAGGTATCCCCCCTACCAGGAGAATGGGACCAAAATATATAAGCATTCTTAAAAAAAAAAAGATTTTCACCATACATGGAAACAAATTACCAAAATGATGTTGCTTTTTATCTTAACTTGTGGTACTGTTTGATGTTGGTTTAAAAAAAAAAGACTTACAAGATTAACAAACTCTTTGATTTCTGTTACTCTAATCAGCTGGTTTAATACTATGACCTGTTAATATGCTAAAGCCCCCCATACACACTGCAAATTCCTGTCCATCTTGTCCGGCAGATCGACTGTGTGTGATGACGTCATCACGCACGGCCGGTTGTGCTGAGAAGCTGGCGTGCACCCTTTGTGTGACATCAGCAAAAGTAAAGCTATGTCCCACTTTAGCGATCTCCCGCAATTTTAATTATGGCAGGACACGTGTTTTCTTGGACACATTTTTCTGGACGAGATTGGGGCAGACCGGAACCTCATCCGATCGCCCCTGATTGCACCCATAGAGAATGAATGGGGGTGCATTTGAAATGTGCATCTCAATGAATTGAGGTGCGTTTCTTAAACGTGTCCATTCATGTCTTTGGGCGCAATAAGGGGCGATCCGCCGCGGTTCCTGTCTGCCCCTATTGCAACTGTGGGGGATGAGCCACATCAAATTCATGGCCGCGATTATAATCGCGGGAGAACGCTACAGTTGGGACAAGCCTTTAGACAATCGAACTAAACAATAAAGACATGCTGATTTATGGCTAAATTTACAGTTAAAGCATTTGATTTGCATTCGATTTCACCGCAGATCGGGCGGCCTAAAAATCTGGTTCAAATCTAAGCATGTATGGGGTGTTTAAGTCTAAAAATTTACCTGTATACTTTACCATAATCATCTTATCCCACGACTACAATAGAAATTGTTGAGTTAGATTTTCATTAACCAATAAGTTTGTTTATGGATTGTAAAAAGAGACTTGGCAGTTGGCGTTTGTCCCCTGAAAACATGGGTAGCAGATAAAAAATAAAACACATTACAGGCAGTGGCCTTAATGGTAGACAAACCCAGGTTTGTATAGCAGTAGATTTTACTTTATATGTTTCTTGTAGCCTAATGTCACAGGTATTGGCACCTTTTTTCTATTTTAATATAAAGTGATATGCCCTGATTACATGATGAATTTACTTATACTGGGGCCTTTTCAGTTTAAAGGTAAACTGCCTCCCTCCAGTGACCCGGTATGTCAAGGTGTAGATTGGATATGTGCAGTATGGCATCAGCTGAACTCCTGCTTGTCCCGCCTGGGCACACCAGAGGCACTTTTTGGACCACAACCATTCATGTCTTGTCCAATAGTGACTGGAAATTCTCAAGTAATAGTGAAGTAAGTGTTCTAAGACTATCCTAAAGATCTGTGTATTATGTTTTTTTATAATAGTGAATAATATGTGGGGTATGACTTTGGATTTTCTTTGCAGCATTACCTATTTGTAGCATGTGGTGCAGATCTTTTCTTTCACCATCTTTTTACATCCTCTGATACATTTGAGACCGTATTATCTTGGCTGAACTGTACATTGTGTTGGGGCATTCCCTGTGTGCTAACAAGGTAAATGTTTTTATTTTTAAGGTGGATGTCAAAATTGTGGAATGCAATAATTGTGCCAAAAGTGGAAGAAGCAATTCTTTCATTGGCTGCAGTTAAGAGATCCTCCATTCTAGGCCATGTTGCTCCTATAAATACCCCAAGCCATGGGCAGCAAGCAGTTGTAAGAGCAGCCCTCAGTATTCTTCTAAATAAAGCTATTCTACATGGCTGTCATCTTCCAAAAAATGGTAGGTGCCTATGAAACAATTATGCTTTATAGTTTAGATTTGATTGAAGAAATGTTCTTTAAAATGTACTTAACCATAGTTTTAAATATGTATCTTTTCAGATGTAGAGCAATGTTTAGCAGATTTTAAAGGAGGGCATTTTTCTCTATCTATGAGTTCATCTTACAAGCCTGGAGGAAAGAAAAAGGGAGAGAATGGAGCTTGGAGGAAAGTCAGTACAAGTCCACGCAAAAAGTCAAATCTGAATTCATCATGGAGCAAAGAGGAAGTGAGACAAAAAGGTATTCTAATTTCCTGGATGGGATTTTAACTCTGACAGTGCACCATTGCAAATGTAGATTCAACTTGTAACGGGAGGGTGGACCAAAAACTCACTCAGAAACACCCCCATGCTGAAAAAGAGACATAGGGAAATGCCCTGTCATGTCTTTCGCTCTGTGGCAGTTTTTGTATGTCCAGGTGCTGAAAAAACCAAACATAAAACATACTGTTTTAGAATTAAATGCTTGGATTTCGTGTTCTTATAGATTTGGACATTCTCCAACTTGGCTGACCTGCACCCCTCTTCTGGATCGGCTACAAGGAACATATTGCCACAGAGATTAAAATTAAAGCCAAAAAACAAGCATTTTCAAATTTTCCACAATATTTCACAGTTGCCATAATTTTCTTTTAAGAAGTTGATGTTAAGCCTATTTCCAAAATGGGCTTTCAAATAATTGTTAATAACCGTATTGCAGAACAAACACTGTTTCAATAATTTTTTTGTATAAAAGAATATTGTTTTTATTTCTAAGCTTCTATTTAATTTCTGTTACAGGTGACACAAAGAATGAGCTAAAGACCGGAAGCAGCACTTCACTAACCAAGAAAAAGTATGTCCTTTTGTCTTGTTGTGATATAGGTTATCCTTTTACACTTTGAGTAGTGATGGCCGAACTGTCCGCAAGGCGGACAGTTCGGCGGTGAACATGCATGTTCGCCCATCTTCTCGCCGGTGAGCAGTGCGGGTGTTCGACCTGCTCCGTTCGCCAGCGAGAAGATGATCTCTATTCTCCTAGTCTCCTAGTGAAAAAACCGCCGGTCTCCTAGTGAAAAAACCGGGTCGGAGCAGGAAGTGACGTCAGTGACGTCACATCCGGCTCCCGGAACCAGGAACTATGCGTTCCAGTATGCGTTCCAGGGACCGGATGTGACTTCACTGACGTCACATCCGGTTTTTCCGATTCAAATTCCCCGCCTAGAGGCGGGGAATTTGAATCTGTCCGCGAACAGTCGGACGGCGGACGTCTTTAGAAGTCCGACCCGCCCGTTCGCGGACAGTCCTGGCCGATGTTCGGCCATCACTATTTATGAGCTAAATAATACTATATCTAAAGGTAGCCATACATGGGCTGATTTTTCGGCCGATCGACCGCTATGCACGTTCCTGAAAATAAGATGCACCCATCTGGCAAGATCGAACAGGAATCTGCCACCGTGCATCACTGTGTGATCTGACATGCTGGTAAATTCCCAGCCGATCCCTTAACTTTGAATGGGAACGGCAATCCCCATTCAAAATAATGTCCGGCACACAAAGGGTGCCCGCTGATCAGCTGAAGGACCTTCAGCAGCGGAATGACGTCATCGCTCTGCAGTCGATCCCTCATCTATCGAGGAAGAATCGCCTAGTCTATGACTACCTTAAAACATTGAATACATCTCCTGCCAATGGATACATGGGGTTCGCCTTTGCTTACATAGTAGCAATTAACCTCCCTAGCGCACTTCTGAGGTCCAGATTTTTGTACCAAAAGTGCACCATAGACTTCAATGGTACATTTTTCTTTATGTTGTAGGCATGTAACTTCCCAAAATATGTCCGTACAAGGGTCTAATAGACATCCTGACTATAATAATGTTTGAAACACTCAATTATGTTAAATAATTTTTTTTAATAAAATTAATGAGAAAACACAAAAATCAGGGCACAAAGCTATAAATCTCGCCCATAAAGTCTCTGGTGCCCCACATGGCCCATTTGCAGTTAACCCTCTCTACCTGGGTGATTGTGTGATAAATCACTCAGGGAAAAGGGGTTGCTATGGGCACATCTGGGGCACCAGAGACTTTTATTGGGGCAGATTTAGTACATAGTGCACTTTGAAATCAGTTTCTACATAGGTCATCACGTCACTCGGAGGGGGGGGGGGGGGTGGAGAGAGAGAGAGCATGCATGGTGGCAGCATGTCACATCGGGGACACCGGGACAGGCGCAGAACTGTGAGTATTCGCTCCCGGTGCCCGATGTGTACTGGACGGCAGCATCTCGTCCAGTGCTATAGTTATAGTAGCACTAGCAGCGCTGGACGAGATGCTGCCGTCCTGACCACTAGGGCGGTTAACCAAGAAAATGCAATGATAGATGACTGCATATACGAGCTTAGCATACCGATGGCACCCATCAGAAGACAAACTGTTAATAGATTTTAGCCTATTAGCACATGTAAAGAATACTGAAAAATTAGTTTGTGGTGGGCTAGTAACAAAGTAACAGTTTGTTTATTCTAACCATCATTCTACCCACCCAGTCTTAAGAAACAAATACATATGGCGGGATATGCAGAACAGTCAGAAGCTATTTGAAGTAATGTGGGAATGGGAAATAGATACAAATATTTTCCATGACGAACCAAGCATTGTCTACTCTCCACAGATCTCTGGAATGTGTTTATCCAAGGTCCACCCACATGAAACAGAGACTGTCTGCTGGTTCTGATGATGAGGTGGACCTTGTAAAAGAATTACGAGCTATGTGTTCCAGCAAGTCAGAACCAGACATTACTAAGGTAACATTTTGTGCTGATTTCTGTTGGTCTATTGTAGTGTTCTGGCATCTTTTCATCTTTTATGTCAAATGTATATGCTGTCATTTGTCCTCATTGGGTTTGTGGTTCATACCATGGTAAGTAGCTTTCTACCTATTTTTTCTATATATTAAAATCATCTTTATTCAAATATTTGAGTGATAAATCGACAATGGTACATTCTATCAGGGCCCCCATAAACCTTTCTCTGTCAGATTTCCTTTAGATCTCCTTTTGTTTTACCAAAACCATGTAATATGAGGGACTTTCAAAACAATCAAGTTTACCTGTGTTCAATCACAGAGGACCCTATACTTCATAGTTGTTGGTAGATCTAAAGGATATCTGACAGAGAGATCTAAAGGTGTATGGCCAACTTTACTGTTCTATCTCAGCAGTTGCATAGTTTGCATTCTGATTTGATATTCTTGGTATAGAGACTTGGAACTAGAGATTTGTATCTGGAATACCCTCATGAGCACAGAACAGCAATCACGCACCAGTGCTTCTTAAAAAAATACTTATATACTGGTAAACAATAATCACTGAAACATGCATTTGCTGAATGCACAAGTTTTCTTGAAGTAAAGTTTGCTCATCATGAAATGATGCTTTTCTTCTCCCCAGATTGCAGACTTAGATAATTGCCTGGTGATCTTTAAAAGTCCTCCAAATGACCAGAATCCAGCAAATGGTAAAAAACTGAATTCACAAAAGCCACGTAAAGTAAGTATAACCAAAAATATATGCCATTTTCTATACCATGTAAAAAGGGTCGCAAATGTAATGCAGAGGCCCACATTTAGAAAGTACGCCCAGTTAGGAGCTTACTTTTAAGGACTGCTGAAAGCCTGATATGGAAAAACTGTGATGGCTGGCTTTAATGAGAAGCATTTTAGAAGAGGCCTCAGCTCACAACTGCCAAACACACTTCTCTTGCCAAACTGATGAGCAAAATACTCTGCATTGGCTACATATTCTATATTGGATGCATATTCTACATAGGACTAATGAAAAGATTTAGTTTTGAGTTCACAGCGTCCGTATCGTAGTAGGCATAAGATCGTTCAAATTTAATGACAGGGGCATGTGACCTGAAAGGTTTGCATTCTCATAAATCTTGTGTTGAACTACAAAGAGTTTTTGGCTTGCCCCCCCGACCCTAGTGAATGGTGCAGTCCTGAGCCCAGAGGCTTTCTGCCTGTTCCTACAGCACATGCCCTGGATCCCTCACTAGACATATCGTACTTCCTCCAATTCATTTGTGGGGGAGATTGCTTAGCCATGGACACACTGCAAATTGTTAAATTAGACCCTTCAGCTTAAAAGTATGTGATTGCTCTCTGCCCCTGCATCCATATTACTTGCAGCAAGACATATATGGGGTTACAGTCTCCAGGGTTTTCCTGTACGAGGTGATACCAAGCTTAACAACACAGCTGACTCAGGCCATAAGGCTTGTTTGTGCATCAACTAGTAGACAGATTGACTCCAATTACCGTATATGCCGGCGTATAAGACGACTGGGCGTATAAGACGACCCCCCAAC
>CM070034.1:68227389-68242809 GCA_036250615.1 Ptychadena robeensis | reverse complement strand
CCCTAACACCCTGCGAGCCAAAGAGGTTCATGGATACCACCAACGCAGTTCGTGATAAAATTACTTCCTCAGGGGGGGAAATGATCGCTGGCAGGTTTTGCAGGTCCGTGGCAAAGCATCATGGCGTTGCAGTGAAGGGATGAAATGTTTCAGCTCAGTTGCAAAAAGGGTAGGTGGTGGAATGGGAGGCTCCCATCCTCCAGGACCGCGGCGACCCAACAAACAGCCTGGTAATTTGGTTATGTCAGGTAGTCAGGGAAGTTCGTAGTTAGGTGTGGGTCATAGAGGTTGGTCGGCATAGTGCTTCTGTGGTACGCCGGTCGTACGTCGGATCAGCTGTTGCACTGGGTTTTTGCAAGTGTTGAAATCAATTTTCACTTTACAATAAACTCTCTATGGGTAATTAAGTTGTGTCCAGTGCATGTTTGGTAAAGGACAAATCCAAAGAGGTATTAATGTATCATGTATTTTTTTAAAATAATAACTGTATTTACATTGCTGAAATATTTTACAGGCTACTATGACTCTTACAGGTTTCTCATTACTCACCCGGTAAAAATAGTTACAGGAAGTCACATAAGTGGTACTCTGTATTCAAAAGGTCCAAAAACTAGCTATGCGTACTGCAATATTGTTCCAAAGGTCTAATGCATACTAACAACTGGGCGGCCTCTGCAATGGTTAAATGTATGCAGGGAAATATGAAAACAATATGAAAGGTTTGTAGTAGGGGTGTTGAAATTGGGGAATGTAAATATTAATCCAAAAAACAAAAAAAGACTTCTAAGGGGTTAATGATACGATCTAGCTTCCCATTGTATTTAAAGTGTGCCACATCCCATGAATAATTTTGAAAAGGGGGGGGGTTAGGGTAGGGGCCAGATGCTAAACGCATAGGCTCCTGACTACCTCAACTATGGACTAGACTGGGGGGACTTTAAGGCACCAGGTGTAATATATAAGTAAATATATCCATATGTTTAAATACATTTATTAGGCGATATAGGTAGGTTGACATATAGAGAACAACATAGACATATTGTTACATCCATTATTATCATCATATTACTTTTCGATGTGGTTGAACAGAATAAAACAGTACATCATGGTATCCTGCCCAGGTTTACAATGTGTAAGGTAAATAAGTGCAAATTGGGGAACATTATCTCGACGCGTTTCGCCAACAGGCTTCTCAGGGATGTCATGTTTCGTATTCGAGCAGTATTAAAACAATAACTTTTGGTCAATGTACAATATCGAAAATATGTAGACATCAAATATTATAAATAGATGTACTTACAGCCTAGAATACAATGTAAAGTAATAACAAAGGAACGCCGCGCCCCTGCAGTGATGCGGGATAGTGGAGGTGGGGACACGGTCGCGAAAATAACGGGGGAATTACCAGGCGCATGCCCCTAGCCTCAGCCACCTGCGGATGGAGATGTTATTAGGGTGAGGTACAGACAACACCAGTGGCGGGTAGGATCCATGCACCTGACTAGTGAATGATAGTGTAAGTGTACAAATCGAAAGGGAAAACCGTGTTCAAAGAAAAAATCTTATGTGTAAAAAATGGGAGGTGTGTGTACATGTGAAACTAAACCTGAATAGTTGTGGTGTGATGTATCAAAACTGGGACTGTGATGTATGTGGGGTAGGTGGTTGTGTGGCAATGTGAAGCTGAGCGCCTCCTGGTGAATTTGGTAATGTGTCAATCCTTCCCCCCCCAAAAACCCCCACCCCCAAGGGTGGAGCCAAAATCCAAGGTGAATAGAAATGAGATCCTCCACCAACTGCAGTGCATTCACGTTCCAGCCGGGGAAGTGAAATCCCCATCTGTCACATCCGCTGTGGCCAGCGCACAGCACACCCACACCATTTAATCCCCCGCCGTCGCATGGGAACCGGAACCACGCCGTCACTGACCACGTGGTCTACACGGCTCCATGGCGACCCGCGGACGCCAGCTACACGGAAGCCCAGGCTGGCGCCAGACCAGGGGCGGAGTAGCCACCTCCCCTAATCAGCACCCACCCTTATGGCTAAATCCCTATCACTCGCCCGCTCCGTCCCATAATTGGGGGTTGCGAGCTAAGGCAGAGGGAACCTGGGCGGTTAGCGTGATTAGTACAAAAAGCGGTCAAAGACCCACTTAGAGTCCGCGAACTCCGCGCATTGCCCACCCTCCCCCCCCCCCAAAGAGGGGGGGGGCCTGCGGACAGAGGCGGATCGCCTGCTATCCCACCGAAGGGCCACACTCGGTCATTTGTGAACAATATCTCA
Source organism: Ptychadena robeensis (assembly GCA_036250615.1). Classification (NCBI taxonomy): domain Eukaryota; kingdom Metazoa; phylum Chordata; class Amphibia; order Anura; family Ptychadenidae; genus Ptychadena; species Ptychadena robeensis. The sequence goes on along the minus strand of CM070034.1, from coordinate 68,240,523 downwards.
AGCAGATAAAGGTAAATATATAGTGAGTATGAAGTTAAAGTAAACCAAATGTATATTTTAAACTCTTATGATATTCACTTGTGGTTAAAGCCAAGTAGGCGCTTATAGTTACTGAAAAGTTAAGTGTTATATGTATGGTACTCACAAAAATATATAGTGACAATGTTACGATTGTCCTAGTATGTGGGGCCATGGAAGAATCCACAATGTTCAACTAGGGGGATGTTTAGGGACTACTCCCTTAATTAGTTAGGGTCCAGGGATCGAGTATCTGTTTTGATTATAGTTTTAAACGGGGCTTGTAGAGGGGTGGGTACGGCCATCACCACCAGTTTGTGTCATTAAACCTCCCATGGTGGGTTGTTCATCAGCCCAAAATTCACTAGCAATCTATATATATCTACCCTGGACACAGCATAATTTTATTTCAAAACCACCCCTAGATATTGTGTTAAAACCCCACAATTGTATTTGAATTATTTCACTAGGGTAAAAAGTTAAGTAGTGTTATTGTAAAGAAAAAAGCTTTGTAATATATATTTGATGTATATTAAAGTAAAATGAGAAGCTAGCCCTAAGAAAATGGGTTCTTCCACCCCGGTATATAAAATTAATGATACGATTGATCTAGCTTCCCATTTGTATTTTAAAGTGTGCCCCATCCATGTAATAATTTTTAAAAGGGGGGTTGAGGGGTAGGGGCCAGTGCTAACGCATAGGCTCCTGACTACCTCAACATGGACTAGGACTTGGGGGGCTTAAGGCACCGGTAATATAAAGTAAATTATCCGTATGTTTAAATACATTTATTAGGCGATAGGAGGTTGACAATATAGAGAACAACATAACATCATTGTTACATCCATATTATCATCACTCATTACTTCGAATGTGTTGAACAGAATAAAAAAAAGTACATTCATGGTATCCTGAACCAGGTTACAATGTGTAAGGTAAATAAGTGCACATTTGGGAACATATCTCTACGCGTTTCGCAAAACATGGTTTCTCAGGAGATGTTCAATGTTTCTATTCTAGCAGTATAAAACAATAATTTTTGATCAACGTACAATATCGACAATATGATAGACATCAAATGTATAAATGATGTACTTACAAGCCAAGAATACAATGTAAAGTAATCACAAAGGACCGCGCCCCCTGCAGTGAGCAGGATAGTGGAGGTCAGCGGCCAGCATACACCACAGTGTCCCCCAGGGGAACTGGTCGCGAAATAACGGGGAATTTACAGGCGCATGCCCCTACGCCTCAGCCACCTGCGGATGGAGATGTTATTAAGGGTGAGGTACATACATACACCCGGTGGCGGTAAGGATCCCATGACCTGACTAGTGAAATGATAAGTGTATGTGTACAAATCAAAGGGGAAACCTTGTTCAAAGAAAAAATTGTAAAAAATGGAGGTGTATGTGTATCATGTGAAACTAAACCTGAATAGTGTGGTGTGATTCAACACATTCGAAAAGTAATGATGATGATAATAATGGATGTAACAATGATGTATATGTCGTTCTCTATATTGTCAACCTACCTAAATACATTTATTAGGCGATATAGGTAGGTTGACAATATAGAGAACGACATATACATCATTGTTACATCCATTATTATCATCATCATTACTTTTCGAATGTAAATGATCTGTATGTTTAAATACATTTATTAGGCGATATAAACATACAGATAATTTACTTTATATATTACCGGTGCTTTTAAAGTCCCCCCCAAGTCCCTAGTCCATAGTTGAGGTACTCAGGAGCCTATGCGTTTAGCATCTGGCCCCTACCCCTCAACCCCCCTTTTCTAAAAGGACTTCTAAGGGTGTTGGAGCTCTGGGGGTTAATGTCAGAGGAGGTATATGTAAGGGTAAAATCTGACCAGAGAAAAACACTGTGTGACAGCTGGAATAGGACTATGAAAGGTGACATTTGAACTGCAGTCTCGGGGGTTAGTTACTAAGCCAGAAAATGTCAGGGTTGTACTACTGAGGTATGAGATCTAGGGGTTCAAATGTGTTGTACTGTGAGAGTTACATTTGACTCAAAGCCAGCTGTTCATCTGTGGATAGAGACATCATAGGCTCAATCAGTAACAGCGAGGTCCATCTGCAGCAGAACCTACCATGCAGGAAGCTGATTCTGAGGACAGCAAGCAAGACCACCCTATACTGTATATGGGGTGATTACCAAACACCATCTCCTGGTACTCATCTGAGTAGCGCACTAAAAAACGTATGTGCACCTCTGCTAGTTATGAGCTCAACAGACAATTTTAAATTGTTTGTCCCAAAGGGCTGAACAGATTTGTGCAAACAGATCAGTGCAAGTGGCCATAGTAGCATTAATAACCTGTTACCGGCCTTATGGTGTAGCTGCAGTAGAGCTGTGGGTTGGGACCCCCTAGGGGTTGGCGAATGACCATTTCACAGGGGTTCGACCTGAGAAGCAGCAGTGCTGATACCCACAAGAGGGGTGAAGAGGGGGGGCATTACACTCCTTTCTAACTTCCTAACCCATACATCATTTGCAAGCAAGGTGGGAAAATATAAGGGAGGGGACATAACACTTTGTAACGTCACTTTCTGGGTCACCGATCCACAAGGGTTGAGAACCACTGCAGTAGGGGAGTGTAACGCTCACCAGGCATCTTCTATGCATCTTCTATATCCCTCAATACAACTACCTTTAAATCTACTAACAACCTAAATTGATATGGTAGGATTGCAGAGGCTCTCTTTTGTTTGGTAGATAAAAACATTGATTTCACAAATTTTTTTATACACTACAAAGTTTCCCCATGTGCAAAAATATTAGAAATGTAGAGTATTTGAAATGTAACACGTATGTTGCAAGCAGGAAAGTGGTTATAATACCTTGACCTATCACAGACAATGAAAGTAGGGAAAGATTTCTACAGGGTGCATGGATAAGACCCATGATTGATATGTTCTAAGCTGTTATGCTGTTAATAATAAAAATCAGTTTCGGTGTCGCTTAAACTAAACACACGTGTTCGTAAAATGGGGTATTCATCTACAAATATAGTATTAAACATGGTTATATTAATTGATATGACTTCAGATTCCAGAAGTATTTTTTCCTACACTTTGATGATACATTTTGCATAGGGTTTTAACCTTATTTTTTATTTTTGAACCGTGGTAATTTTAAAAGAGCGAAGCGTGACAATTACCTTTTAATCTTCACATTATTTTTCAATTATTAGCAAAAGAAATGAGTACACGAGGATTGTACACAATTTTCTTATTAAGTGGGATGGTCACAAATACTGAACATTAGTTAAAATACAAACCCAGGAAAGCAGTATGTCAGTGCGCCCGTTACCTGCCAGAGATGGCACTGCAGCCGCATTGGTCCTTATCGTGTACCTGCAGTAGACCTGTGGGTCGGGACCCCCTTGGGGTTGGCGAATGACCAATTCAAAGGGGTCAGCCTGAGAAGCAGCAGACTTCAGATTCCAGAAGTATTTTTTTCATACACTTTGATGATACATGATCAATTTGCATAGGGTTTTAACCTTATTTTTTATTTTTGAACCGTGATAATTTTAAAAGAGCGAAGCGTGACAATTACCTTTTTAATATTCACATATTTTTCAACTATTGGCAAAAGAAATGAGTACACGAGGATTGTACATAATTCTTTTTTTATTAAGTGGAATGGTCACAAATACTGAACATAATCTAAAATACAAACCCAGGAAGGCAGTATGTCAACAAAACATCCCAAACACCATCAGAGATTTGTGCTACATTCAATGGTGCAGATTTGGCAGTATTTATGTATTGTAGTACGCAAACATTGATTTCTCAGTTTTGATTAGAATGTTCTCATCTGTTTAGAATGCAGCATTTCTCGTAAATAACAATTCCTAAAGGTGAGCTCAGGCAATACATCTTTTTGGTGATTGAAAAAAGTTTACTTTTTGTGGCAGTGTTTTTGGTGGAAGACCCTTATTGGACAGGTTCTCTGGTATGACCAGCTTTCATATCACCTTAGGCCACAGTATATGTGAAAAACTTAAAAGCTAAGGCACAAACATTTTTTAGGGTGTTGATATGCACATGTCCTCTTTTTAGTCTACCCACCTTTAGTAAGCCTACCTTTAGGGTACATAGAGCATGCCTATTAGAAAGGGGAAGACCGTAAGCCATGTCCCTTTAGTGGTCAAGTTGTGCCACATCTTAAACCTCCATCAACTAAACATAGAGTTCAGATATAGAGCATCATGTACATGCAGCATCTTTGGGGAAATGCTTCCAGATTGCTACCCATTGTGAACTAAACTTTATCCAAGATCCTCTAATCAAAACAAGAATTTAATATTTTTTTAAATTGTGAAATAGTCGATTTCAAATCTATTATATTCACTACATCTGCTTAATAAAATATATTCATTTCTGCTAAGTGCACAATTCAATCATTTTAAATACATCAATATATTAAAAAATATTCTTAAAAATATTGAAATAAATACTACATTGATGATATATTCGGAACACAATGTCCTTAAATTCAACACAATTCTACTGTAAAAAAAAAACAATTCTTAAAATGTTTACGAATTTTACAAAGTGCAACTGAAATTAAGAATGTGTCTGATTAGAATTAGTATTCTAGAGTTTACATTTCAGCATATATTTACATTATAGATCACATTGTTTAAAGTAACACCATGACTGTAATAGACATTACCTGAGAATTAGACTTCAGACTATCAAAAAATATTGGTATTGCTACTACAAACCAGTCACATTGTACCAAAACAGGCACTCAAAACTGTAGTTTGGATACAATTTTTTGGGGCCTATGTTCAATACTTTTTTTCAAATGGATTTTCCCTATTCCTCTACAGGCTTCTTAAAGGAATAGAATAACTGCCAAAAAAATTAATCGAATAACTGTTCTGCAAAAAGCTGGAAAACCTACTTTCATTCAGGGAAGTAAGCATTGGACAATTTTTTTTGGATCTTAAACATTTCTAGAATGGTAGAACAGGTTTTGTCTAAGTGGCCAGGGAATAGAGAACAAGAGTGGAATTAGAAAACCCATAATCTTTATTGTAGCCCACAGTGTTCTCCCTTTACCAAGTGCTGATTTGTTTCCACTTTTTGGCAAAATGGCATGTGCAACACTTTAAAAATGAGGGTAAATTTGATTTTTACTTCTTAGCACAATCAAGCCTTCTTAAAACAGAAGGTATTTACACGGCCCAATCCAGCACAAATCCCAAAACTTTAGGTGGAAGCCCTCGTTTTGGGAACATGGGCGGAGCCATGCAAATTATTCCTTTTCGCCCCATCAGCCAGATGCACATCCAGAAACCGCTGGTGTACAGTGCAAATATAGCCTTTTTGGTACAGAGCCATTTATTCCAAACTGCATACAGCTGTTTCAGGCTACTTGGCCATCATTAGTGCAGAGCATGGAAACCATGGCTCTATGGTTTACTTCTTATAAAGAGATCTTTTTTTCCCTACAGGTGATAAAAGAAAACAACTAAATTGTTTGCCACTTTTGTTTTATGTGGGGAAAATAAAACCTGGTTTACTCTTTAAATTTGGCCCTTTTAGAATTCCCTTTAATACTAGATTGTCTGCAGAAATAATTAGCTTTGTTACCCGTGTTCTTGTTTTATCTGCATGAAGTTTACTATTATCCTAAATTTAGGATGGCACTTGGTAAATGCACCACTCTGTGTAGCGGTTACAAATATTGTACGGGTGGACGGCTGTCAACAACCTACCCTTCTTCGTGTTAACCCTACGGACAAGTGTTCGGAGTAAGCACTTCACAATTCGTTAAGATCAGTAAATCTGCAGCTTCTGACCAACTATGTGAATGAGGCATAACTGTGTCAACATATTTAAGCCGTAACAAGCTGCAATACAGCTTTCATTAATATATTTTGCTAAATATATATAACTAAATATTCTAGCAAGAGGATAACATTAAGGTAGATAGCTGCCAACAAAATCCTTTAAATGCCATAACTTATAATGTACTTTATGTACTGCTAACTGCTATCAAGGGTCTCCAAGGGCGTTGTCCTTTCATCCTACTGATACAAGTTTGGGAGAACGGAAGGAAATAAATGGCTGCTTTTTATAAGCATTTCTATTTGTTTCTGTGCTGCTTAATCTCATGAACCTAGCCCCAGTTATCAACATACACTTACATTACAGCAGGTATACTAAAAGTGTCTCTAGCAACTTTTTATCGGCGGTCACTGATGGATGTGATTTGTTCTCCATACCACAAAAGAAACTCCATGCTGTCTCCATAAGTAGTGCTGAACTTTTAGTAAACCCAAACTAATCAAATCTAGATTTTTGTTCTCTCTTTCACTGGCCCTGCAGTGAAATAGCCATGTTTACCAGTTAGCTAGCTCTAATAGATGGAAAATAGCTGTGGTTAGAAGGATGTGGCTACATAAAGATTAGATTTTCACTTTACACTTCTCAAAATGGAAATGACTAGGTTTGCAGGGCTTATTATAAACACACAGAGCAACCTATGTGGTCAGAATTTGTTTCCTAAGACATGCTGCTAGTTCACATACTAAGGTCAATTGCATTTTAAGAATTGCCTCAATTAAGTCACATATATGCACTTTTCATTCTGCTCCGAAAGTTATGATAGTTAATAATACATTGTAACTGGCAAACAGTACCAGGTCTAATGATATTGAAGTCTTTGGCAGTGATTCCTTATGGTCATGATCTATAAATCAATTCCAAAGATTCAGTCACTTGGACCTCAAATGTCCCTTAATCATAATAATCTCAATAATTTAAAAACCTTCATATGAAAAAATATAAACAAATCTACTGTAGTTTCCAATTGACACTACCTAGGTAATAAAATGAATACTGTCATGCTATGTATTAAAAAAAAAAGAAACAATAGCTATTTATATCTAAATATACAATAATTGTACCTTGAGGGGACTAATTATTGTCATGTCTGCTGCTGACCCTCAATAATGTGCGTGAAGCACCGCAAATATTGGGAAATGTTACTTACATACAGTGCAATATGCATATTTTAAACTGTGAAATAAAATTAATGTTTATAATGGCAATTGGCATAGGGCAAACAGTATCAAGGTGTAAATCCACAAAAGCTTGAACACTTTGATATGTATCTGTGCTACCATTGGACTGTAATTTTCAAATATTATTCAACAAAGCTGATTATAACATCACTTTTGTTTTAGTCTAAATGTGCTTATTCTGTGTTTTTAGCTCTGTAAATTGAATTTTTAAGATGTTCATGTTATTCTAGTACATGAACTGGAATAATTCTTCTTCCAGTACAAGTGGCCCACCTTGACAGTTATCTTGCCCCTTGCTGCCCTTTATTTTATCTTCACACAATTTCATCTGACTGTAAGTGCTGCTGCATAAAGTTTTGGAACATAATTCAAAGAAATAACTCAACTATAAAGGTATTCTGGATATAAAGCAAACAAATGTAGTCATGCACAGTAGGTCTATAATATGAGGCAGTAAAAAAACACATGATCCTATAATATTTCAATTACTACACTTTAGGCACTGCAGGAAATATAAAGTTAAGTTATGAACATTATTTCAGTCTAAATGACTACTACAATTGCATTACTTTTTGCTTGGTCATTTTGGACACAATAAATACCCATTTCTGATTGGCACATGAGTGGAGAAAACAAAACAAGAAAAGTTTTGATCATGACCAACATCCCTGCGGACCAATTCAGAGTCTGGTCTCTTGGACTTCCTCCTCTGTCTCCTCCTGCAAGGCAGTGATTTTGGGTCGGGACTTCCTTTTGCTAGAGTTTCTACGGTGCAGTGGAAATAGTTTCAAGCGGTCAGAGTGACTTATGGCCTGCTTGAAGAAACTCTTTTCGTTCATCAATTTCTGAAGAGAGTCATATTGTCGCACAGTATTCTCTTCTATTACCTAAAAACAGTGAATTAAAAATGTAAAATACAGAATGGTAATATCTACATGAATTATACAGTAACAAATAATGGTGTATTATGCAAACAACAATGGTTGTCATGCACTAAAAGGGGAACTTTAGCTTTGACTATTATAGAGAAGTGACCCCCTGTTTTTTTGTGGTCTTCAAAACATCACTAGAGTACATGATGAGCCGGTGCAGGGGATTACCATATAGAAAAAGGTACATGGTCCCAGGTAACACAAATATTGCTATGGGTTTTTTTATATATCTATCCCCTCACAGTCTATAAAAAAGGGAAATTGTCCAATCTAATTATTCTAAACATTTTAAAATTAAAATGAAAACTATTTGACTTGACCTACATTTTAACCTACCTGTTCACAAGATGCTTTTCAATTAGATCTTATATTTCCCTGATTAGTAAATTAGAGCACACATAATAAAGTAACAGAAGGGAAAATAAATACATGTTTTAGGCAATGAGAGTATACATGGACATCAAAACCATATATTGAAGGTTTCCTGTCACCATTCATGGTCTTTTCCCACTTATAAGTGCTCTGACTCTGGATATACATATGCTTGTTCTAGTGTGATTCCACATCTACAGAGCATCAGGAAAGTATTCACAGCACATCACTTTTTTTTCACATTTTGTTATGTAACAGCCTTATTCACATTAAATTAATCAATTTTTTCCTCGGAATTCTACACACAACACACAATAATAATAATGTGAACAAAGTTTTCCAGAGAATTTTGTTTCACATAGCCTCAGAATCCTTCATGTGCCTTTTGGCAATCTCCGGGTGGGCTGCTGTGTGCCCTATACTAAGGAGTGGCTTCTGTCTGGCAACTTAACCATACAGGCCTCATTGGTCGATTGTTGCAGAGATGGTTGTTCTTCTGGAAGGTTCTCCTCTCTCCACAAAAGACCTCTGGAGCTCTGACAGAGTGACCATCAGGTTCTTGGTCACCTTCCTGACTAAGGCCCTTCTCCCTCAATCGCTCTGTTAAGATAGCCAGCCAGCTCTAAGAAAAGTCCTGGAGGTTTTGAATTTCTTCCACTAAAGGATGATGGAGGCCACTGTGATCAATGGGACCTTCAAAGCAGCAGAAATGTTCTGTAACCTTCCAAAGGTTTCCCCAATCCTATCTCGGAGGTTAATTTGACTTCCTGCTTGGTTTGTGCTCTGTCATGAACTGTCAAATGTGGGGCCAATGGACCAATCAACTGAATTTACCACAGGCGGATTCTAATTAAGCTGCAGAAACATCTGAAGGATAATTTGGGGAAACAGGATTCATCTGAGCTCCATTTTGAGCTTCATGGCAAAGGCTATGAATATGAATGTACATGTGCTTTCTCTATATTTTTTTTTTTAATATATTTTCTAAAACTTCAAGTAAACTTTTTTCATGTTGTCATTATGAGGTGTGTAGAGTTCTGAGAATAGATTATTTGTATCAATTTTGGAATAAGGCTGCAACATAAGAAAATGTGGAAAAAAAGTGATGCGATTTGAATACTTTCTAGACATACAGAACATTCAGGCAAAGTCTATTAAACTGTTTAACCTTAGAGACATCCATATGGATGTCAAATAATAACAAAACCTCCTGACTGAACAAAATTATTCAAAATTGGTTGATTAAGACTAGAAATCAGGATCCAAAAGAATGCAGAGCAAGAACATCTTTTTTAAACCAGCCTTATGAAAATGTTTGGCTTCCTGGCACAACTTACCAGAAAGAACTGACATTCTAGCATGGCTTCCAGTCTATGCTCAGATAGGATGACGGTACAGTTTGCAAATGAATGCTTAAGTGTTTTCCTAATGATTTGAAATGTTCTGAAATAACAAAAAAAAAAGCAAAAACAGAATAAGTAACAGTTTTTTTTTACTGATCTAAAATGTGAGCAAAAGGGGTGTAATTGAAAAATAAACTTACATGGGATCCAGGTGAGCACTGGGTTCGTCCAACAGCAGAATTTTTGCCTTGCTTAGAACAGATCTGGCAAGACAGATAAGTTGCTTGTGGCCATTACTAAGAACACATCCACCATCGAGAAGGACAAAATCCAACTGACCCGGAAACTGCTCAATGATGGACTTCAAACCAACCTGAGAAAAAAAATCATATTGCTATCAGTTATACATTGCTCTCTGCTTTTGGCCTAGAATGGTATTAAGAACACAAGAGTGCCTGTAGTAAACCTCTTTTTTTTAAAGCAGACCTACCACCAGAAATCTATGTTTTCATGAGCGCTGATAATAGTGGAAAAAAACGTACCTGTAATGAGCAATTTAAGAAGATAACCCCGCAGCTCTCCCTGATTTCTTGGGTTCTGGTCAAGGCAAGGCAGAGTGTCACAAAAAGGCTTTGCTTTCTGGGTAATCTTGTGATTTGTGTAATTATACTGAGGAAAATTCCCATAAAAGATCCCCCAGTGGCCACCCACAATATTGCACCCCCAGTTCAGTTATCTTCCATGGGAATTATCCTCTATATAATTATGTGAATTACAGGATTATCCAAAAAACAAAGCGCTCTTGTGACGCACTGCCTTGCCTTGACAAGAACCCGGAAGTGAGAAAGAGCTGCAGGGTTACCTTCTTAAACTGTTAATTACAGGTATAAAGGTAAGTTTTTGTTTAGTTTTTTTTACTGGATTCCTTCCTATTATTGGCACTTCTAGTGCTATTCATGAAAACATAGACTTCTGGTGGTAGGTACGCATTAATTTGTGTACCAACTTATTCTGCCATTTATATCTTAACTGTATGATTTCCTTACAGAGTACAAATACAGATGATTTACTCTTACATTATGACGGCTTTTTACAATTATAGATCGTAAGTTCTTCTACTTTCTAAATATTTCCTTTAAAACCTTATTTTATGTTCTTATATTTTGTATAGGTTTGTGGTTTAAACATGCTTTCATTTACGCATTCTTATATTTAAATGCATTTACACACATTCATACCTGCAAGTACATGTATATATACAAATAACTATTGGTCTTGTTAGCAGCTAAAAGCTATTACTACATGATTTGTCATAACTGAGAGGTACTGCATAACATTAGAAATAGGTGCTATGATAAATATTTCAAGAACAATTGGTCTCAAACATCCTAATTACACAATAGCTTCCTAAAAAAAAAGTGACCTAGTCTTTTTTGCCGGTCATTCAATTACACTTGTGTTTTAAGGATTTTTCTTTTTACCTAAATATTTTTTCTCTGAGCAAACTATAACAACATCTAAACACAAGGTGGCAGTACTGCATGGAAAAAACATTGACCTCTTCCTTGTGTTCAGCAAAAAGAATGTAATAGTTCTTACACACAGGGAATTTCTAAACTATAACTTACTGGCCTCTGGGTATTTGTGTAAACCTCGTCTGCCAAATGTGATTTCTGATTTTAATGAATTAGTCAATTCCAGTGCCAGGACATTGGTATTGGAATGATTCAGTGAAGTTTGGGACCCCAGGGCAAGACAGGTGCAACAAAGAATACAGAAAAGTGTGCGACACGGCCATTGAACATCAATGCACTTTTTCTTTACAATTGAATAGGGCACATTACCGCCAATGCAGTGATAACCCACCTAAAGCTGGGCATACGCAGTTTGATTTCTCCATTTCATCAACCTAAAACATTACTGTTTTTAAAGTCGATAAAACATCAAATCGAGGCATATTGGCCAGTTTAAATTTGTAGGTAATATGCTGGGTTAGGTGAAAACATAACCTTAAGCTAGGCATACGAGGTTCGATTTAAGCAAGAACGATATTCAATTTTAGATCTTGATCACCGATCGTAGTCTAATCCAAAGTAGTACCACATGGAAGGTTCGAACGTAATACAATCATAACACGACCAAAATCACCAATTTTAGTTTCGATCAAAAAACACAGGAAAGAGTCATTTATAAATGCGTTCATTAAATACAATCGACTCGACCAACAAACAAAATGCTACGGTTTTAGTTAGATCGACATTTTTCCAACATGTCCGATCACTTTACGCTTGATGTTTCAATTTTCTTCGAACCATATGAGCAGTATACCATTTAAGTTCAATCGATGTAAACTTTGATTGTTTTAAGTCAATCAAACTCTAAAATCAAACAGTGTATGTCTAGCTTTAGTCTAACAGCAAGAGGTGTCAAGGTCAAATACACAGTGGGCCAAAGTTAAAATCTTGGACAAGGTCTGTTGCAGTTCGCCAGGTTGTCATACGCAGACCCATGTTAATTCGCCCACTGAATAAGCATTGGCAGTGTGAAAGATGCATCTGCTGCTTTTTCTACATGTTTTGGTACCTTTGTTTCAAAAGGCTTAATGGTCTTTCTCTGCCTGTGTTATAAAAATGCAGCAAAAATTTACTACACTGTACAGTGCATATTGTGCCCCAATCCCTATGCATGTACACACAGATAGTCGAGGCACTCATGGACTACACACACTTATATGGCCCAATGACCACCTGTCCCTTGTTGCCTCCACCCTGACCCATCTTGTGACTCACCCTGGCTCTATAGTCACGGCTGCTCCTTCTTACATGGTAGATGTGGCAGATAAATCTGCCTTCTCCTCAGCGCCCTTACACTAACTGAGCTTCTCTACTCTGACTCCAGGAGAAGAAAATTACAAATCCCAGCATGTTCTGGGCGGTTATTGGGCACCACTGAGCAGCCTGGACTTGTACTTCTCTATTCTCATGGAGAATAGCTCAGTGAGTGTCACTCACTGAATATTGGATGCAGTGAACACATGGCCTTAGAGGTAGTGTTCACATAATGTAAAAGCTAAGTGTTAAGCCTGAAGAAGGAACCAGAGACGTCCCAAAAGCTTGTTTCTTTAAATACTAAGTTAGCCAATAAACGGTGTTCAAATTGACTAGCCCAATACAAAACTCTACATCTACAATTGTTGGAGTTATAGGAAAGAGTGATAATAATAGTATTAAGGCTATAAGGGAAGTCTAGGGAAAGAGTGAGGATTAGTGTTAGGGTTTAAAGTGCACCTAAACCCACCAGACAAACTTTTTCCTCTAGCTAGCCAACTCCCCATTATTGGAGCAATATGTAAATAAGAAAAATAAAATTGTTTCCTGTGAGGAGCTATC
>CM070034.1:68181427-68227379 GCA_036250615.1 Ptychadena robeensis | reverse complement strand
CCCCCCTCCTCATATGTGGATCAATCTCCTCATCGCCGCGGACCTAAGCTCCTCACACTGTCTGCTACGGAACAATCCTTCTGCAGCTGTTCATGATTTTTTTCCCCTGCTTTCACTTTGTATCCATTGACAGACATTGTATCTGGTGGACCCCGGTGGCCGACGGCGATATTGCAGCCTTAACCCATTCAAGACTGGAAGCTAACATTGAATCTAAAATGGTTGCTCCCACAGACGTCAGCAGGATAGCTAAATATATTTTTTGTAGGTTGAGCAACTTGAGCTATTGGGACAGTTTAAAGGTAAGTAAAAATGTAACCAAATTTTTGGGGTGTTTTTTTATTTTTGAGTTTAGGTGCGCTTTAAGTTTGAAAACTGATAATTAATAGTTTTGTTATGCATGCATGCTTACAATCTGCACAAAGTCATCTGCTGCAGAGGAAATGCAATCACACAAACGTATTTTGTCTGTTACAAAATTTTGTCTGTTTGTCATCTATACTTTAGTTGTATAGGGACAACAAAGCTCCTTGTCCTCACTGGTAATTTTGCAATCCTCGATTGGTAATTTGACACTCCAACACATTTCAGACTTACCTCTTCAGTGACTTTCAGTATTTCTTCATCAGTGTATCTTCCATAAGGGTCCAGATTTTTTCTGAATGTTCCTGAGAATATGAACACTTTCTGTATGGAAACAAATAATGGCACAATGAATTTTATTATTATTATATTCTTATTTATTATTTACTATTAAGCTGATGAACTGGTATGCATGAGTATAAGTAAAACAAAAGACTTCACTTCCTTACGCAGATTGTGTGAGTTTCAGCCAACATTTCTTACAGTAAACCGGACCTGTTTCCTCCTCGGCTTGAAAGAAAGCAATTGTTAAGTGCCCGGATATAAATGGAATCCTTTTTTAAATTAATGGCATGTCTTGCATAACTACTCTCTTAAATAAGAGTCATTCAGATGAAAATTTATCATGACAGAGTAATAGAGATTTCAGCCATTCACAGTCGAGTCCATTTATGATCCCAGCCTTAGCTAAAGTAACACCTGGAGCTTAGATATATATATATATATATATATATATATATATATATATATATATATACAAACTAAGAATAAATTCAAAGTACATGTAGCAGTTATAATATGGTGTTGGGTGGGGAGCCCACTGCAAGGGGTGTAAACATTTTTAACATACAGTTCTACTTAAAACACTATGTTCAGACAGATGTAGAAAGTATATCTTGAAATATACCAAGAGTACAAGATTTTCCAGATACAGGTTACATATTTTTGAGCTGAGAATGTTACATTTGTTCTTCTCACATGAGCATTGACATATGCGATTTCATATTCCTCCACATTCATGTTAATGATTCATAATTGCAAACACTCCAATCTAGGGGAAGGTGAAAATAGGGATTTCATACTTGCAACAAATGAAACTGGTTTTAAAACAAATAAGGGAAGAATAATTACGGAGAGAGGATTAATCTGTCCTGGGAGTTATTTCACAGCATGATACAGAGACATGCAGTCAAGCAAGGACAATTCATAACATATGTATTAGGGACAATTTTTGAAAATCGAGGACACAATTTTTTATTCTGAATATTTACTGAACAACATGAAGCAGCGAAAAAAAAAAAGTCTAAGTATGTATAATTTGCTAATTGTCTACCAAATGAGAGCACACTCCTTGCTCACTGAACTAAAAACGTCATAAACATATCTTAAAGTGTAGATATAACCTTTTTTTACATTTTGAATAAAGTAGCAAAGAATTGGACCCTCTGCTAACTTTTCATGGACTTTCAATGGGCAGATTAACTTCGTTATCTGTACTGGTGACAACTGTCATCATGAAACATAGGTAAATCTGGAAGATTTAGAGTTTAACATCAAGTTTTATTTAGAACCAGAGGGTAGGGTTACTCTTCCAATGTGAACATGTGGCAGCAACAACTGTCTATAAAAGTGATTGAGTGGAGCAGCCATCAGAGGAGGTGTCCAGGGAGCCAATCTCCCTAGGAACGCCCCGTGTCCTGCTATTCACTGGGACTGTAAAATAGGTTGTCATTCCCATTATTTACTGAGTTCTCATAGCAAGTTAAATGTTACAGGTCAAAAAATAAAACGAAGATGGTGAAAAAGAGGTCACCCTCAGCTTCCCCACTGTGTTGGCGATGCACCCACGCATCTGGAACCATGTTACACATTTTTTGGTCTTGCTTCCTCATAGAGTCCTTCTGGCAAGAGGTTCATAGGCTGATGTCGCATATATTAGGCAAGGATCCCCCATTCACCCCCGAGTATTTCCTCCTTCACTTTACAAATAAGCCAAACGACAAATCGTTTAAGACCCTAGAACGCCACATGATCAATGCCGCCAGAACATTAATCCCTCGCAAGTGGGCCACCTCCGGGACCCCTTCTATTAACGAATGGATCAGTCAAATGAAATTTGTACATGAAATGGATCAGTTATTGTATAGTAAAAGGGATCACCTGAAAGCTTTCAATAAGATGTGGCTGAAATGGCATCTTTTTGAAACTTCCGCTGAATACAAAAGATATCTCAAGTCATGAAATTAACGGTCTATTCCATTTGCCTTCTGTATAAGATAAATGTTTATGCATATTTTGATGATGATATTCTACTGCATAGATTTCTACCCATGGTCGTTCCCCCCTCCTGTCAGTTTCTATTTCTGTACCCCTATATCCCACTGACCCTCCCCCTCAACCCTTGGAATTTATGGTTCATCTTTACTGTTATGATTGTACTATGTTTACCGTACGATGACATACTGTATTTGTATTTGTTTTTCATCTTTAATAAAACGTTTATTGAAAAAAAAAGAAAAAGAGGTAAGAAATTATGGCTCCCATATTTCTTTGATAAATATTAAAGTATTAGAGATGAACATCAAAAGGAAGTGGAGCTTTACAGAAGTGACTATTTATAACTGTAAATAATAGAAACCCATTTGATTTGTAGAGCCATTTAGAGATGGTCGAATTTTTCGACTTGATAACTTTGTGAGCTGATTGCAAAGCCCCTGAACATGGTATCATCACTAAACTTGCTGGAGATGTAGAGAAGGGTTGTGGGAACATTTGAAAAAAAGAAGTGTTGATTTAGCACATGTACTTTTTGCATAAATTAAGTTCAAAGTTAAAGTCGAAATTCCGATTTTCGAAATTTTTACTTGAATTTGAACTTAATTTGTGCAAAAACTATTTGTGTTAGAGACATACTTTCTTTTTTGGAGTATACCCCCAACCCTTCTCTACATCTCCAGCAAGTTTGGTGATGATACCATGTTCAGGGGCTTTGCAATTAACTCGAAATCGGCGAAATGGTCGAATTATTTAAAACAAATTCGACCATCTCCATTGCTAAGTAGGACGAGTATATGCAAGTGAGGAGAGCATTAAAAAGCATATGGAAACCCTTCTATCCATAAGGGTCAAAAGGGTTACATCTTGGCCTTTCATTAGGCCTGTAGTTGCTCAAATTTTGTAAAGGGAATCAGCCATTACACCAGCCATTTAAGGACTTAAAGGTTCCACAGAGAGCTAAAATATTGTCAATTGTGACAATTATCACCAGAGGTGATATAACTGTTTTAAAAGGCAGTTCTTAAAGTTGAAATAAACGCATCATTTGCTTTCCCAAAACAGTTAAATTTAAGGCATGCTTCTATAAATAACTTAATAAAGTTCACATGGTGGTCAGTCGCCCGCAACTACAGGGGTAGTTGCGGGCGACTGACCACCAAAGCGACCCAAAAATCAGCTGCACATACTCATCTTACAATGGCTTCTTTTGATTACCTATGGAAACTATCAAAACCTATTTTTTTCTATTTCCTTGGTTAATTTTATGTGGATAACCATGACAATTGCAGATCTAAATAGAGGCTAAAATGCCGCCTTCCCCAGCTGCAAATAAAAGGGTGATGTAGTCTCCTTTTAAATCAATATATTTGAAGAGGGCATGTTGAAGTAATTGCTTTGCCTTCATTATTTTAACTCATTTTATGCACGTGTTAGTGTGCAGAAGCTGTTTCAGAAGAGAATAAATGACTTGGAAAATGTTCTAGATGTGACTAGTTTCTGATCTCAATCATTCTTAGAACATCCTGTAGATGCATGTTCCAGAAGAGTGGCTACAGATTAACAGAGAGGAACAGGAACATTTGTAGTATTTGCTTTTTACTGCTTTTTAAAGTAAATTAATGGAAATGCAATTCTGGTTTGTGCCACACAATTAAAATAAAATCAAAATAATAAGCAAATCTGTATAATGCTGAGATTATAACACACAGATTGGAGCACATATGATCAACAAAGGTTGTGTTTAATATTATCCCAGCACTCCTTTGTCATCTGTATCCCATATTTATATTCATGTTTGTCATTCAGTTGGAGGATGAAGCTAGTGATGTGTCACTACTCCCAGGCAAATCTGAGGTAAAATGCTTGTCATGGTGCTTAAGCATGTATCCCCCTTCCAACCCAAAAAATGATTTTGGGTTCATTTACATTTGGTGCATTAGAAATTATGATTTCTTAAAGCTGGATTCAAAGGAGAGTTTTTTGTGACCCTTGTAGCACCTTAAGCACTGAACAAAGGCTTATTAGTTCACACTTCATGGTAAACCCCTGAAATAATTTTATTGACCTTGAAATTCAGAATAATGTAAGGGCTTTTTGAGTATTCCTGATACTGACACATTTCTTGCACTAATATAATTGTAGCTTCCATGTACTTCATTTGTGCACTTCATTCTGAATTAAACATTTGACTGACATGTGCAATGGTCAATCTTCTTATCAATCCATCATACTACCACACAGTGTAATCGATGCAACTCGAGTGAGTTTGATTCCTTTGCAGTTATGAAGATAAAAGTGCTCCAAAATCAGATTAATATAAATTATGCAAATGATCAAACCCCCTTAAAAAACTCATATTTTTACCATCTACTATAATTTTGCAACCTGACCGATCATGTGATCCCTATAAAAAAAAACTTAAGTTGATAACATTTTTAAGAAGGTTATCTATCTGTTAGGGTCCCCATACACCTTTAGATTTCTCTGTCAGATTTCTTTTAAGCTGGCCATAGTTGTGCCGATTCCCGGCCATAGTTGCGGGCGATCAACCAGCGTGCACGCTTCCGCCGAACGCATGATGGTTGGTCACCCGCAACTACAGGGGTGCCCACCTTGAGGTTTCGACATAAAAAGGAGGCGACCTGTCCTGCTGGTTTTTATTGTGACCGATCCTGTTGTAGGCAGTTAACTTGGAGGGGGAGTCTCCTCCCCCTCCAAGTTAATTGGCTACAATCTGACGGGAATCTCCTGTGTTAGTGGAGCACACAGGACTCCTGTCAATTTTGTAGCCGACGTCACCATGCTGTAATGAGTCTTCTACAAGCCGGCCATGGATCGAGACATCTATGGCCGGCTTTAGATCTCCTTTTGTTTTACCAAAACCATATGTGATATGAGGGACTTTTTAAACAATCAAGTCTACCTGTGTTCAATCGCAGAGGACCCGGCACTACATAGTTGTTGGTAGAGCTAAAGGATATCTGACAGAGAGATTTAAAGATGTATGGCCAGCTTAAATGACTGCAAAAGAATTACGGTATTATACTTCATTTTACTCAAACCATAAACCAGCAAAATTTACCCCTGTATGGCCAAGTTAGGGTTTCCATCCTTCTATTTGTCTTACCCAATACAAACAATAGAATTCCTGGACTTATTTATCATATCTCATACTATGAATTAATGACATCTTTGCCAGATAACATCCTCATACCTACAAGAATTCCATCATCCAGCAAATTATCTTAGCAACGATTCTCTCGCATAGTTACAATATTGACATATTCATTGAAAAGCAAAATAGTACATGGAGCCTGTACAAAGATAAGTACCACTCAACACCAATGCAAGGGAGGGGGAAACCTTCCTAATCACACTGACAGCAATCATGAGGCATTTTGCCATCAACTAAGTAGTATGTATTTCTTCCACAGACATCAATGATGAGGCATGCATTACTCCTACTGTTTGATGACTATTGCCATATATTGCCAGCAGCAAACAGAGATACTTTTTACTCGCACCATCCACCAATGCTGCAACACAGGGGCATATTGTTTCCTACTAACCACTAATACCAATAAAAAAGGTTTTAAGCCTGCCATAGACACCTCGATCTTTGGCAGACCTTTAGCAGACTGATTACAGCGTGGTGACGTCACCACGCTGTAATCAGTCTGCTACATGTCGGACAGGAATCCTGTGTCTTCCACTAACACACAGGACTCCCGTCCGACTAGCCAATTAACAGGGAGGGGGAGGAGACTCCCCCTCCCTGTTTACAAGCTGCAGCTGTTCTGCCTCGCAGTTGTAGAGAAAAAAAAACGGCATGTCGGATCCGTGTGCGACCCGACTTGCCGGCTTTTTTTCTACATAATTCAAGGTGGGCTCCCACATAGTTGCGGCAGACCAACCTTGATGTGATCGGCGGGAGCGCGCACGCAGGTTGGTCTGCTACAACTATGGCCGGGAGTCTGCCCGTCTATGGGGGGCTTAAGGCCTTAACAAAAACAATCACAGGGACATAAAACAGGTACATTGTGTACTCCCACTCACTGGTCATATACACTGGAACTTTTTTGCACTTAAACTGGCACTTAATATAAAGCTCTGTAACGACACAGGAGACAACCAAGGCGACTGAGGTGGTTGGAATTGGTTTAAAACTTTTTATTGAACACACTGAGACCCAGTGGGGTCTCAACCTCCAGCAAAACATGGAAACAAGGAACAACAGTCCAATTTAGGCAGCTAACAGTCCTACAGGGTAACAGTTCTATATCTAGTCCAGATAGTGAACCGGTCAGCACGGCCGCATACTGTGACGGTACCTCAAGTCAGCGGAGACCACATCGGCGTGACCCACCACCAGGGCGGGTAGGGCGCGGTAGACGGTCCTGCGGTAGGGCACGATCCACAAGGACAGAAGCAGGGGGTCCGCCGTCAGGCGAGCATGGTCCAGCAACACGTGGGGGGTACCACCCCACTCTAAGTATAACACTCTTCGTCAGCAGAAGGGGCAACGGTGGGCAATGCGCCTCTTCCGGGAGGCTCTCTCTTTATTCCTCCAAGGGCCCAGGTGCATGCTGGGGTGCGGTCTTAAAGAGACCTTCACCCTGCACACACCTCCGCACCCTGCTACATTCCACCCCACTTGAACTTGCCGACCCTGGGAAACTAGAATCCCACTGGAACTCATGGTGTGCGTACCTCTCTGGGGGGTGACCCCTGTTGGGCCGCTGCGACCGTCGCAGGCTGGGAGCTGGGTCCTCCAGAACTGTAGAGTTGGAGAGGTTGTCCGAGCCTGGGCTGGAACTGGGGACTGGTACAGACTCAGCTGTGTGGTCGGCCTCGGGTGTGGTACCTGTGGCTGCAGCAGGCATACTGTCGGGCAGGGGCACGCCTTGGGCGAACCAAAGGAACTCCTCGGCCGGAGGACTTGGCACTGTGTTCGGCTTCACCAGAAGTTTTTTGAGCAACTGCCGATGGAGTTGTCGTACCCGACGAGGTTCACCGTCCAGCTGCACGTTGTACACTGGCTGGCCCGGGATGGCTTGCTTGAGTGACCCCAGGGGGTCTGTAACTTGCCGTACTGATGCGCACCTTTGCGCAATATGAGCACGTAGTCTCCCGGTTGAAGAAGGTACCGTGTTGCATCCCCCTCTTCCGGGGTGCCCCAGCTTCGCCCTTGCACAAACTCAGAGACTTCCCGCAGCTGCTTCTGCCATTCCTTCAACCATCAAGCCGGGGTATGCCCAGGTTCCTCATCTGGCCCGGAGATCCACGGGTCCCCTTTGGGACTGCCCGAACATTACATGGTATGTTGTCCGCCCGGTGGCGGCATGTACAGTGTGGTTGTACTGCCACACCAAATCCGCCAGGTAGTGGGTCCACTTGCGCTATTTTTCCCTTAAAAGGCCACGTACCAGCTGTAAGACAGTCTGATTGAACCGTTCGCAGGCCCCGTTCCCCTGAGGATGATAGGGGGCAGTGTGGGACTTCTGGATCTCTTGAAAGAATTCACTCTCAAAGCAGGGGCCTTGGTCGGAATGGATCTTTGTGGGGCACCCATAGGGCAAACAGAAGTGCCTCAACATGGTAAGGACTGCCGTCTTGGCGGTTTGGTCTCGGGTGGCTACCGCCACGGCAAACTTCGTAGAGTGGTCCACCATGACCAGTACATGCTGATACCCATCCTCAGCTGGGTCCAGTGCGAGAAAGTCTATGGTTAGCATCTCTAGTGGCCGGGACATGGTCCAGACCTCAGGGCCCTTCACCAAGGAACAGGCGGTGCATTGCCGGCACATTTCCTCCACCGCCTCTCGCAGATGCATGTCACTTTGCGCTAGGGGCTACAGAAGGACATGTGGATTCCCCAATGTCCTGACTTAACATGAACCCGCTCGGCAACGGCACGGGCCCGGGTGCGGGAGAGAACTACCTGCCAGGTGACCTGGGCCTGGTGAGGAAGTCGGACTCGCTTGTACATTACCCCGCGCAGGATGATGTATTGGGCCCAGTCTCTGAGTAGCTGTAGGGTCTCTCGTGGCCATTTCTCCCTTTACTCGCTCGAGGGGTACTCTCCACTGTACACAGCCTGTTGTAGTGGGGCAATGATCGGGTCTCCCCGTTGCACCGCCACCCAGTCATGTCTCTTAGTCATGTCCGGGTGGATGTGCCCCTGGGATGTCTGGATAGGGCGTCTGCTACATTGGTCTTACCTGGGTGGTAATGGAGCGTGTAGTCAAACTTGAACAGCCGGGCCGCCCAACGTTGCTCAAGGGCACCCAGCTTGGCGGTGTTCAGGTGTATCAGAGGGTTACTGTCAGTCCACACCTCAAATTTTGCCCCTGTAAGGTACTCCACAAACTTCTCAGTAACGGCACAAACCAGTGCTAGCAGTTCCAGCTTGAAGGAGCTGTAGCTCTTGGGATTCTTCTCATGCAGACTCCGGCTCGCAAAGGCGATCACTCGATCTTCCCATCCCTGTACCTGTGAGAGTACTGCTCTGAGGCCCTGGTTCCTGGCATCGGTCCGCAGGCGGAAGGGGAGAATAAAGTCTGCAAATGCCAGCACGGGAGCTGTAGTCAGACACTCCTTCAAATACTGGAACGCCTGCTGTTGGGGGTGCCCCCACTCGATTTTTTTTCCTTCGTCTTTCTGTCCAGCCCTGTATAACAGTTCCTAGATAGGGGCGGTATGCTGGGCGAAGCTCTTGATGAACCGTCTATAATACCCGGCCAAGCCTAAGTGAGGGTGGATGGGGGCTCCCAGGCCTGGATGGCGTGAATCTTGTCCTGCTTCAGCCGGACCCCGTCCAGGGACACGACATGACCCAGGTACTGTATGTCCTCGCGGAATAAATGGCACTTCCTGGGCTTAAGCTTGAGTCCGTATTTGTGGAGGCGAGAGAACACACCCTCCAGGTGCCACAGGTGGGCTTCGAAGGGGGGCGAGAACATCACGATATCATCAAGACAAATCAGGATGCTCTCCAGATTAAGATCTTCCAAACAGTGCTCCATGACCCGTTGAAACGTGGCTGGGGCATTGTTAAGGCCGAAGGCATGCGTCTGAATTGCCACAGGCCCATGGGTGTAACAAAAGCGGTCTTTGGTCGATCCTTCTCGGCCACAGGGATTTGCCAATAGCCACTGGCCAAGTCTAATGTGGAGAAGTATTTCGCCTGCCCGAGTGCGGCCAGGCTCTCCTCAATGCGGGGGATAGGGTTAGCGTCTCTGGTGGTGGCGGCGTTCAACGTCCGGTAATCCACACAAAGCTCGGGGAACCATCCTTCTTCCGTACCAGGACTACAGGCGCGGCCCAGGGACTGTTACTTTGCTTGATATTTTCCTGTTCCAGGATCTGCTTGGCCTCTTGATACAGATGTGGAGGAAGCACGCCCCGCACCACCAGTCACCTCCTCCCTGCCCGCTGGGGTCCGCCCCTTTAAAGCTGCGACTTCAGTTTGTAGGGCCGTCAGCCCCTGTATGGGGGCAGCCGCGCTGGTGGTGGGCTGGCTTGGCTTGTCACTGTACCAGGCCCCAGTTTCCACAGATTCTCAGCGGGAGCCAGTCCTGAGTATTGCACCATGGCACGCACCCGTTTAGCACAGTTGGCCACATCTTCGTCTTCTCGGGGAAAAGGGGGGCAGCTTCTGTTGCAGCAGGCCTCGCATCAACAGTGGCAGGCTGATGTTCACAGCTGGGGGCGTTGCGGTGGAACTGGAGGCGCCAGCCTCGTTGCCATCTTAAGACGATGGCTGATCCTGTTCGTGACACCAGATGTAATGACACAGGAGACAACCAAGGTGACGGAGGTGGCTGGGGTTGGTTTAAAACTTTTTATTGAACACACTGAGACCCAGTGGGGTCTCAACCTCCAGCAAAACGTGGAAATAAGGAACAACAGTCCAATTTAGACAGCTAACAGTCCTACAGGGTAACAGTTCTATCTCCAGTCCAGATAGTGAACCGGTCCGCATGGCTGTATACTATCTTCCGGGAGGCTCTCTCTTAATTCCTCCGAGGGCCCAGGGGCATGCTGGGGCGTGGTCTTAAAGGGACCTTCACCCTGCGCACACCTCTGCACCCCACTACAGCTCTTTTACACTACACATTGTAGCTCATTGGCAACACATGCATCATGTACTTCACATTCACCAGAACCCACTGTATGGGTTTTTAGAATCATTGCTTTTTGAGTTTTCAATACAAATGTATTGGAACCAAAAAACATCAAAATTGCATATATCAGCGCTTTTTAAAAAGGTATAATGCACTGCAGAGTTAACAGCACATAATGTGTGCTTTGTCGCCGGCGAATCTCAGCGGCTGTACTGTGAAAGAGTCCTTTACTAATAATAAGCACAGTCCAGTCCATCATCACTCTGAACAAGAGATCTCAGTTATACAAAAGTATTTCTTGTGCCTTATTACTGAATGGTATTTTCTAAAAGTTACTCAAATTTAACAGTCACCATTATGTTAGTGGTTAATGAACTGAACATTAAATTATTTGCAGCTGATGAATGCAAATAAACAGCATGATGTTTATTGAGGAACAGCCGTCCCGTAATATACACATTTTCCTGTTGTGTAGGCAAATGAAGGGATCATGTTTTATTTACACTGAAATCTTTATACAAAATGACAACACCGCCACGGAGGCATGTTTAGTCAGTTATAAGCATGCTATATACATTTTATCATAAACATAATTCATAAACTAAGACTAGGATCTCTTTACAAAGGCTGGAACGTTGCTTATTATTAAGTCTCTGAAATGGAAATTAATTTTGAGCTCCTCCCACTTGTTAAGGGACCAAAAGTAATGAGACAGAATAATAATCATAAATCAATCTTTCCCTTTTTAATACTTGGTTGTAAATCCTTTGCAGTCAATGACAGCCTGAAGTCTGGAATGCATCGACATCACCAGACGCTGGGTTTCATCATGCGCTGCCAGGCCTCTACTGCATCTGTCTTCAGTTCCTGCTTGTTTTTGGGGCAGTTTCCCTTCAGTTTTGTCTTCAGCAGGTGAAATGCATGCTTTATTGAATTCACGTCAGGTGATTGGCCATTGCATAACATTCCACTTCTTTCCCTTTAAAAACTCTTTGGTTGCTTTTGTAGTATGCTTTGGGTTATTGTCCATCTGCACTGTGAAGCGCCTTCCTGAAGCAGGAGTTCTGAAGCATTTGGCTGAATATGAGAATCAGATAATATTGCTCAAAACACTTCATAATTTATCCTGCTACTTTTGTCAGCTGTCACATCATCAATAAATGCAAGAGTCCCATTGGCTGCCATACATTCTCACGCCATGACACTACTACCAACATGCTTCACTGATGAGGTGGTATGCTTAGGATCATGAGCAGTTTCTTTCCTTCTCTACACTCTTCTCTTCCCATTACTCTGTTACAAGTTGATCTTGGTCTCATCTGTCCATAGGATGTTGTTCCAGAACTGTGAAGGCTTTTTTTATGTTGTTTGGCAAACTCTAATCTGGCCTTCCTGTTTTCAAGGCTCACCAATGGTTTACATCTTGTGGTGAACCCTTTGTATTCAATCTGGTGAAGTCTTCTCTTGATTTTTGACTTTTACACACATACACCTACCTCCTGGAGAGTGTTCTTGATCTGGTCAACTATTGTAAAGGGTGTTTCCTTCACCAGGGAAACAATTCTTCGGTCATCCACCACAGTTGTTTTCCATGGTCTTCCAGGTCTTTTGGTGTTGCTGAGCTCACCGTTGCTTACCTTCTTTTTGTGAATGTTCCAAATAGTTGTTTTGGCCATGCCTAATGTTTTTGCTATTTCTCTGATTGGTTTGTTTTGGGGGGTTTTCTTCACTGATAGTGACAGCACTTTGGATCTCATCTTGAGAGTTGAAAGTAACAGATTCCAAATGAAAATATCACACTTTAAATGAACTCTGGACCTTTTATCTGCACAGTGTAATTGGGATAATGATAGAATATCACACACCTGGCCATGGAACAGCTGAGAATGGGCCAATTGTCCCATTACTTTTGGTACCTTAACAAGTGGGAGGCACATATGCAAACTGTTATACTTCCTACACCTGATTTGGATGTAGACACCCTCAAATTAAAGCTGACAGTCTGCAGTTAAAACACATTGTGTTTTTTTGTTTGTTTGTTTGTTAAATTTTTAATTAAAAACATAGATACAATCTTCATGATCCTTGTACTAAAAGTGATTATTGTAACAATAACCTTCCTAACCCACACCACCATGTGATGTGTGTCACCCCTAAAGCTGGCCATACACATGCCGATAAGCGGCCGATTTTTAACCTGGCCGACGGGCGTGCCCGCTCACGCCGTCGGTCAGGTTAAAAATCGGCCGCTTATCGGCATGTGCCCACATGGGGCGACAGATCCCTGTCGCCCCACTTCTCGGCCAGCCAGAGATCCGACATGTCGGAAAATCTCTGGCCGGCGCGAGCCGATGGGAGCCGATGCCATAAGCTACAATGAAGCGGCCTCTTCATTGTAGCTTATGGCCGGCACACAAAGGGTGCCCAGCCGACTGAAGCGCCCCAGAATGCAATGGGATTGTAAACGTGATGACGTCATCACATTTACAATCACGGAAGAAATCGGCGGCAGATGTCGGCGATGGTCGCCGTGTGTATGCCCAGCTTAAGGCTTAACTAGTCATAGTATGCACCCTTGTTTTGTTTGCCAGGACACACTGGAAAATGTAGACCACAAATAAAGCAAATCTAAGTATGCTTTGTTCCA
Source organism: Ptychadena robeensis (assembly GCA_036250615.1). Classification (NCBI taxonomy): domain Eukaryota; kingdom Metazoa; phylum Chordata; class Amphibia; order Anura; family Ptychadenidae; genus Ptychadena; species Ptychadena robeensis. The sequence goes on along the minus strand of CM070034.1, from coordinate 68,213,966 downwards.
CTATACTCTTCTTATTTCAGGGTTTCTACAATTACATGTCATTAATAAGTGTTTACCCTAATGTATTTTTATCTATAAACCATAAAGTAACAGGCAATCAGTCAAGTATAACAAACTCTTTGCCAATTGTTTAAGTAAATATTAGCATTTGATTTAGGTCTGGCTGGCTTACTGTATGTGGATTACTAAGGTGAAAAGGTGGCAGTATGTAACTAAATAGGGAGTATTGTAAGGTATCTACAAAATGATATAAACATATAAAAGCCATTTTAAAACTTTAATATAATGCATATTATTATATAGTTTATCATGTTTCATATCATTATATTATAGGTGCCCATTTGTTCTCATCATATACTAGATAAGCTAAGAGAATGGGTCCTTACTAAAGAAAGTCAGAGGAAGCACAACCTTTTTGAGTTTATACAAAGTGATAACAGAATATCTTATAATGGTGCCACTTGTCTAGGTAACAGCCATATAAAGCCCTGTATACAAATAAAATAATAGTCTCCAAGACTATCTATTATGAATATCTTAGATGTGTCAAATGAGATGGTTCATTGCATCAACAGGACAGATATCTGAATGACCCTTCTGTCTGATGGCCATTGTCATCTATGGTCTAGGACCCAGCAAGATGATGTTCGCTTGTTCTCACCCCTTATCTAAGATATCAAGACATAGCAAGGGCTGACACCCTAGGACATAAACTAACCATTTTTTACACAGTATGTGCTATACTTCAAAAACAAAATTTCTGTTTTAGTTTAGAAGTGTAAGGCATAGGATTTCTCAACCTAGACTGATCTCCTGATCTGCACTATTATATACAGGGGTGCCCATAAGTGGTCCTCTGGTATTCAAAAGGGGCCAAAAATAAGCTATGCGCACCTGCATTATTGCTACAAAGCTCATATGCATACTAACAACTTGGAGGCACTCCGTGTCTGGGCGGTCGCAGCTAAGTGTTAAATGTATACAATTTATGTCACTTGGATAATCACAGGGAAACATGAATAACTATGAAAGGTTGCAATTACAGGTGTGAAATTGGGAATGTAAATTACTAAGACTGGACTTTTAAGGGTGTTGGAGATCTGGGGGTCGAAAGTCAGAGTAGGCATATGTAAGGGTAAAATCTGACAAGAGAAAAGCACTGTGTGACAGCTGGAATGCGTCTATGAAAGGATGACATTTAGACTGCAGGTAGTCTCAGGGGTTAGTTACTAAGTCAGAAAATATCAGGGTTGCTCTACTGAAGTATGAGATCTGGGCGTTCAAACGTGTTGTACTGTGAGAGTTTGCCAGCTGGTGACCTGTGGATGGAGGCAGCTAATTGGAGGATCAATCAGGAACAGGGAGGTCCATCTGCAGCAGAATCTACCATGCAGGAGGCTGATGCAGAGGACAGTGAGGGAGACAGTGAGGAAGAAAACCCTACATATGGGGTGAGTACCAAATACCATCTCCTGGTACTCATCTGAGGAGCTCACTAAAGAAGTTATGTGTACCCCTGACTGTATACCCCCTTCTCATGTAGGAATGTTATGTCTTCCATGGGAATGTGGTAGAAACAATTCACTAATTTCTGGAAATGACAACAGTGTTTTTTTTTCTCTCCGTTTTATCTCAATCTTCTACCTTTGTGTGTGCTCTATGTTTCCTCTTCCCTTTGTTCTGAACTCACTTCTGAAGTTAGATTAAAACCAAGCATATTACTTGGGTTTCCCAAATGCAGCACTTGTGCAAAAAGGATGAATCTGAGATGAGTTTGAAATCATAAAGAGGTGATTATGAAGTATTAGATCTTCATTCAGGCCTGTACACCATTTTTATCTTGACCTAAAATGAACATTATTTAATACTGCTGCCTGTTTGCTGTTTTGATTCTCAGGCTTTTATAATTCTTCAATCATAAAACAAAGAGAAAAGATCAGTTTTACATCCAATTCAACATCCTTTGCAATTATTTTAGCATCAGCAACATTCAAAATCCCACTGTTGATTGCACATCCTGCTCTTTAGGTCTCTTTCATAAAACTGGGCATACACAGGTAGATTCACAATCAATCACAGCATGGTAACATCACCACGCTATGATTGATCGCGGATCAATTGAACGGAAATCAATTCCTGTTCAATGGGGACCTGTTCTCCCCAGCTCGCAGCCCATGTTGTGAGAGATTCACTCACTCACAACACAAGGCTGGAGCTGGAGAAAGGCCCCGCCCGGTTCACACTGTAAGTAATGGAGGTTAAACAGGGTTTTCCAACATGTTGGAACCCTGTTCAATTGAGTTTCAATGGATCCCGTTTGAAGGAAGGAATACACGGGTAGATTTGTAAATAGATTATAGCACAATCAAGCAACGTGAGCTCGCAAGGTGCTTGATTGTATACAAATCTATTTACAAGTCTACCCGTGTATGCCTAGCTTAAGATCTATAAAACTTTCCTTTTCAGATACATTTGTAAAAAACAGAAACACACACACCACCAAACCTGTAAATTTCAATCAACTCCTGACTAGTGATGGCCAAACTTCGGCCATTTCCGTCTGCGAACGGGCGGATCGGACTGTTAAAAAAGTCCGCCATCTGCCCGTTAGGCGGGGAATTTTAATCTGAAAAACTGGATGTAACGTCAGTGATGTCACATTCGGCACCTGGAACGCAAAGTTCCTGGTTGTGGGTTTATGAGCTGGCTTTTCACTGAAAGACTGGGTTCTCTACCCGGTCTTCAGTGAAAAGATCTTGCTGCCCCTGATCCCACCAGAGGAAGAATAGAGGGCTCCTTCTCGCCGGTGAAAAAAGGCCGGGTCGAACACCCATACTGCTCGCTGGTGAGGAGGGCGAACATGCTTGTTCGCGGCCGAACTGTCCGCCTTGCAGGCAGTTCGGCCATCACTACTCCTGACAATTAAGACTCTGTATAATGGATTATTCATGTCAACTAATGCTTTCAGGATCTTTCACTGCAGTCAAGTGCTGGCCAGTATACTGAATATACTGGTAATGGATGTCACTGAAGGTTACAATACATCAAAGTATAAAAAAATGTTTAACTGAATCAAAACAGCCTGAACGTATTATGCTCCGGCAATGAAGACATTTTAGTGTGACCTACCTGTGGAATAACACCGAAAGCTTTCCTCCATTTCTGCAATGGTATATTATTCCAAGACAACCCATCAATCTGAATATCTCCTTGGGTTGATAGCAGCCTTAAAAGTGCAGACAACAATGTGCTCTTTCCTGAACCAGTTCTTCCTAATAAACCGACCTAGAATGTTAGACATTTAAAATAAGAATGTAAACTATGTGTTTAAAACTGCATTTTAAAGAAAGATCACCATAATCAGAAAAAAACAAAACAAAACAAATGCACACATGTAGCTTAGATGTCTTGATTGTGCTCAATGTATGGTGCATCTATTTCCACAAAGATAGACTAATACAATATGAATTATAAAGGTTTGCTAATACTTACAGCTCTGAAAATATATTGTAAGTAGCGTAAATTTTACTTTAATCAGATCCTTAAGTTGGGCATAGACCGATTCTGCATGACCCGACCGCCGTTCGGATGCCGTGCGCACTCCCAAATCCGTTCGGGATCGGGTCGTGCAGTAATCAGGTGCGGCAACTAGCAGGATTGGCGGCACGCAAAGGGTGCCGGCCGATTCTTGGCACTAGCGGGAGGGCGTGATGACTTCATCATGCCCGCCCCTAGTGCCAAAATCGGGTCAGGAGTCGACGGGAAATCGTCCCGTCTATTCCCAGCTTTACGCATACAGCAGAATCGAAAGCTCCCCGATTCCGGGCCGATTCCCGGCCATAGTTGCGGGCGACCGACTACTGTGCTCGCTTCCGCCGAACATATAAAGGTCGGTAGCCCACAACTAAAGGGGAGCCCACCTTGAGGATCTGACCAATAGAGTCGGCAGGTCGGATCACACGCGGATCCGTCCTGCTGGTTCTCTTTGTATCCGACCCTCTGATCCTGCTGCAGGCAATTAACTCGGAGGGGTCACACAGGATTCCTGTCAGTTCTGTAGCCGACTCCTCACAGCATGGTAACGTCACCACGCTGTGAGGAGTCTGCTAAAAGCTGGCCATGGATTGCTATGTCTATGGGCGGCTTAAGATTAGACAGGAAGAAGTATAAGTAGCCAATCAGTTATTAGATTATTTTATATATATTAGTACCATACCAAATTGGATGCATTCAAAGTTTGGAGCTTACTAGAGGGTGTGGCATTGCTTTGTGATATCAGTTATGCTGATGGCTGCCCTTGTGACAGAGAGGAGTTCATCAGCCTTCTACTTTTCTTTCTACTGTCCAGTCATAGGCTGGGAGAATGGCAAATCTTTTAAGTGTTCGCAAACTGCAAGTTGAAGTCACCGCCCTGTCTTGTGCTGTGTGTTAAATATCAGAAGTGGCTAAACATATGAACAAATCCTTTGTCTAGCAAAAACAGGCTACATATATATAAAATGCATCTTTACTGATTTAATCTGCTTTAACTGCAACATAACTACAACAGTGCTCACAACCTGAATAACACAGATGTAGAAGTATGGGCCTTACCCTTTGTCCAGGGTTTATCGAGAAGGATACGTTTTCCAAAACGGCATTTCCTCCATCCACATACTTTGCAGCAAGATCTTTAACAAACATCTGACCACCAGATGGCCAGTTAGAATCTTTCTTTGCATACTCATTCTCGATAATAAGGACCTCTGAAAGTTTGTCATCCTTATCTTTACTGTGTTTCATGCTCTTATCTTCATTTGGAATATCAATAAATTTAAAGATTCTGCTAACTGATCGCATCTATAACAAAAGAAAATATCATTACTTTTCAAATATCGATAGTTTTCCCACAATGCACACTTTTAAATGCACACATCTGTGGATATTGTGTGTCCCATGGTGATTGAGAAATTCCAAGAAATTCCAACTTTCTTGCCATTGTTCAGGAGATTTTCAAGTTCACAATCATGACATATGACAAGTGTGATATATTTACTGTGACATAGATGGTTATCACATTTATCCAGTAAATTAAAAATAGTTCCTGGGATCGAATGGATAAAGAGATTCATGAAAAATAGTTCCTGGGATGAATGGATAAAGACATCAAATGGATATCAAAGTCGTCAAAGGATTTTGAGTAACACCTGACTTACCAAACTGTCCACATCAATACTTGAGTTTACTGCCCACTGCAAGGTGTTCATAATATTCATTGCCAGGGTCAGTACAATTCCAACTTTCTCCCGACCAGCACCTACATTAATCAAGCAAAAAAGATTGGAATATGTAAATGAAAATGGTTAAGGAAAAGCTGTTTTCGTCACTTGAAATGAGAGGCAGGGACCTCTACTCCTCCTGTGTCATAACCTGTGCCTGTTGCATCTTAACTCTAATTTATTGTAAAGCGCTGCGTAATATATTGGCACTATATAAATAAATGATAATGAATAATAATAATAAAACTTGCTTGGAGTCAGTTAAGTCAAAGACAGCCAGACATTCAGTCTAAAGGCCCCCATGGACGTAATCAGCTGCGGATCACAGGTGCCCACATGTCCGTAAATCTCTGGCCGATGCCATCAGTTTAAATGATGACATCATCACGCTGCACTCATCTGTCGGCCCCCACGTGCTACGTGTGGGGGCTTTTACTTAAAAAGACACATGCTGCCATTAAATAGAACAAACCCCTTAAGTTTCCATGTACCCTTCTTTTTGTAGGATTTATAAAACTTATTTTTAATGAACGGTTATAGTTAGGAGCCTCTATATATCCATTAAGAGGGGTTCTTACATTGGCTCTTTGGTCCAATTAGATCCTTACATTCATATTCATACCAGAACAAGACCAGCTGTTGCTTGCAACAGGAAAACTTCCCTTAACAATAATTTATGTCTTATTATTCTCTCCCAAACTATAGTTTAGCCTGAAATAACTACATAAAACACTAATTTAGATTGCCTTCTAGGTTCAATGGCCCATTAATTCAATATCCTTAGGGCCAGCAGACACGGGGTATACCCTCTCCACTTAATTGTCTGATATTATGAATATTTTCACTGACAATCAAACCACTTGCACAATTGTAGCATGTCAACATGGGAGGCATATTTTGTTAAACTAAGCTGAACTTGTTGTGTGTAGAGAATACAAATGGTGTACGTTTCATAATAGATTTAACAACACAGCCACTTACTTTATAACCAAATGAGAAAACAATATTCTGTTCAGTAAATTTTATTTGCATTTGTATTTTCTATTTTTTTCTTGTTGAGGAAATTGATGTCAAACACTGGACTGCTAGATTGTGGCATGGAACTCAGTTAAAATAATACACCTGACTCAACATATAATGATCTATAAACAGTAATTCATAAGCATATCGATATCATAAGATAAATACAAAAAGTTTCTTCTTCAGACTTTGCACAATTCTGGTTTTTGAGATTCACGAAAAACAGAATTGTATTAGTCCTAAAGAAGTGATCTGATACATCCCAGGAGTATTTCTTGAACTTCAAACTTTCTGCATTTATCGATGGCTAGCATTGTACAACACTGTCATTCTTTGCAATTGCAGGTTACATATTGTTGAATTTGAATAGAAGGTTTGTAAAACATTATAAAGTATCAACTGGTTAATGATGTGTACCTGAAGTTGCAATGGAGATAAACGCAACGACACAGAAGAAAATGACAAAGATCATCTCAATAGTCATTTGGAACCATCTCAGCGTAGACAAGTAGAGGAACCAGTTTGCAGTGTGTAAATTCAATGCCTTGTGAAAAAGAGTTTCAAAATAGGGCTGCCTGCCAAAGGCTCGAAGTGTCCACAAACCTTTTAAACTTGTTATTAGGTGAGCAAAAATTGGACTTCGAGCTGTAAAACAACAAGAAATTTACCCATAAACGTGATGGCACTTAGAAAAAACACTCCTTCAACGGTCATAAAAAAAAACAGATGATACATCTTGTTAAACTACAGCTTATATTATTGAACAGTAGTATCAGTTTCATGACAATAATTTTCTTTAGCAATGGGAAATACCATGAAATGTCCTTATGGCAAATAATGATTAATAAACCTTAAGGTGGGCATTCACGGTTCTTTTTTTCTGTTTGATCGACTTAAAAAATATTCCTATACGTCGGTAATTACAAATTTTGATAATTTTTACCACCACATAATGGGATTCAAAACAGATCGATTGCTTCCCTAAAGCCCCCCATAGACAGGCAGACTCCTCCATACAACTTTCATGAGACTTACCAACAACTATGTAGTATAGTGACCTCCCTGATAGAATACATAGTGATTGGAAGGTGTAGAAAGGTCCTCCTATTACATGGTTTTGGTAGAAGAAAAGTTGGTTGTACAGAAGTTGCATGGAGGAGTCTGCCTGTCTATGGGGGGCTTAACCTGTAATTCATCATCTTTACAATGAATGATTTCCATACACCGTGGATGAACAATGAAAGAACAGTGGTAGTGCTCAGAAGAAATTGGTTCAAACTATCAATCCACCAGCCTTATAGATTTAATTGAATCAATTTATTGTCCTTAAAATCAAGATATGATTATTTATCAAGTCAATTAGCTTATTTCCATTAGCTTGCTTTCCTGCTAGTTTCCTCTGTACTATTGGGCATTGTGCTCAGGATGTTGCACTGTAAAGCTAGCCACACACGGTTCAATCGATGCTCGATTAGATCGAGGAATTCAATCGTCTAATCGAAAATCGATCTTAATCGCATCAACATACACCCCACATTGAGTTTGCGATTGTGGTGACATTTCGATTCCAAAATATTGCTAAAATCGTCGATTTTGGTATGGAAACGATTGAAGTTCAGATTGAAGTGCTCTATGTTATTATATCTAATCGATAATCGATAATCCTTATAATCTAATCGATCCAGGAGAAACACCACAAACATCGACGATTATAAAACGATTTTGGCACAATCGACGATGATTTTCCAACATGTCCGATCAAATCGAACCGACCTTCATCGAACAATTATCGTCGATCGTACCATGTGGGCATTTCTCGATTTTCGTTCAATCGAGTGAAACAATTCATCTAATCGAGCATCGATTGAACCAAAATCGAACCGTGTGTGGCTAGCTTAAGACATCTTCAGATTTAGCAGTGATTAGTGGTTTGACAAAAGGTAGGTCAAATTTTCTTGTGGCCAAAAAAGGGCAAACGGTTCTGCTCTAGATGGTTGCAGATATATGTGTCAATGATTGAAAAACCAGGGAATTCATTGGGCATTGTTATCTCATGATCCACTGTGTATGGGTGCCATAAGCCCTGCAACATGGTAAGTTGTGTAAGAACATGGATCCAAGCAAAGGTGTGCTTTGATCATCTAGCAAAATATGGAGTTATTTAGCTTACAATAGGGTCCACTGAGTGCTCACTTTTTATGTTTGTTAAGCACCTACGTGTTTGCTTTCTTAAAGTTTCTCTTAAAGTTACAAGTACATTGGCCAACATCTGGAGAATATTAGTCCTTGACCTTGCCATGTGTCATACATACTTCACTTTTGAAGTAGAATGAGACACCATTGACATCAGCCCTTATTGGAGCCATTAGAACACACATTGATTCCATTGTGTGAACTGAATGCATCCCAGTCACTGCAAGTATTTAATTAAACTTGTGGAGTGAAAACAAATTAAGCAGACTGTACTGTCACGCCTGATAACTACAGAAATCAATGATCTTTCACCCCAAATTCAAGTCACTTCCATATTTCAGGACAACTCCCAGTATTACAGGGCTTTAAACGCAGAGCAAGTTTATGAGCTCAGCACATAAGCTCTGTTAAATTATACTGAGTTCTTAAATGGACCACTTCTGTTTATAATGCTGAACAGTAATAGACTACAGGCCAAAGTCAGAGCTGGCAAAGCTTACACCTGATATGTGAAACCTGTGAATACAGAAGAATTTTGGGTGTGAACCTCTCTGAACAATTGCTCAGAGAATCCTTCTCTGTTGACATCAGCATTAAACTGTCCTCCTCCCCACATTCCATGTGATCACACTAAATCAATATGTATATTAAGTCTATATAAGAACAAATGAACACTCTCAGAGAACTAGATAATGTTATGACAGTGGGAAGGTAATATTTGCATTTCAGATAAAGTATCTCTGTTCCCCTTACCTTCAGATTCTAACTGTTTCAGTTGCTGGGAGGTGTGAAGAAAATAGGATCTGAGTACAATAAATGCAATGATCACAGGTATGGTACCCAGGAAGATATATGGTTCCAGTATGGAAACCACTGTTATTGCTCCAACCACAATGAGGACCAACTAGAAACAACAAAAATAAGAGAGAAAGGGTGGGAATACAAACAAATGTCACACATATATACACACATCCATAAATAAACAGCATATCTACATGATTTACTGTATATATGTAAATATTATATAGACTTAAATCTAAGATGAATTGCATTCCATTTTCTCACATTGAGCTCAATCTACCAGCCAGGGATCCAATGAAGCACTGGTTACTTGCCTGAAAGTGTTGTAGTAATGATGTGAGCTTTGTTATCATTCTATTTTGATGAGTTCAGTAGGTCAAACTTTCTAGGTTCTAAAAAAATACTATTTATATATATATATTAGCACATATTTTAATAGGCTATAGTTTTCTGAATATGGGACTTCCCAGAAATACTGCAGTCCTTCGTACTGTGTTTTTCGTACTATAAGATGGATCCCGGCAGATGGGAGATCTGCAAACAGCAGGATCTCCCATCTGAACTGTATTGGTTATATTTGCAGAGCCCTGCAGATATAACCAATGCAGTGTGTGTGTGGGGAAAGCTGCACTCACGCTGGCAGTTTCCTCACACACACAGGTGAGAGGAGACATGAGTGCAGATTCCCACGCGCACCACCCCTCCCATCCCCGTGTATAAGTAAGAGGAGGTTAGGTGTGCTCTCTAGTGACACTATTTTTGTGGCTGGAATTGGGTACTGCATGTGATTTTTTCCCTTATTCATTTAAACACATGGAATATTTTTTTTTCTGGTTTTCCTGCTCTAAAAACTGGGTGCAACGTATAGTCCGAAAAAATATGGTAAATGATTAGCTAGCTGCTTTTTACAGAAGTTGGTGTCCCCTACATGCGTCTCATCCATGGAGAGGTATCTTTAGTCATAGCAACAGCAATGCTGAAGTTACGATTGACATGTGTTCCACCTGGCAGCTAGAATGAAAGACTGTCTGTTAGAGGAGCTTAGTATGTGTTTGTAAAGTTATTTTAGTTCAGACAACCCAACTAGTAATAATAATAATAATAATAATAATAATGATGATGATATGAGAAAACATTTCTGGAAAACAGTTGACTTTTCTCACAGTTCTTCCCTTCGACTTCACACTGGGATGATTTGCTAATCATTAGTTCAGAGAGGGCTAAGCTTCAAAAACTGAAACTTTGCAGCTTCTACAAAATCTAAAAAGACAGAATTTTTAACAATAGAGTTACCTGTATAAAATCAAAAACAGTCAGTGGAAGAAGATCATCTAGTATAGCTGTATCTTTTGAAAATCTGTTTAAGATCCGCCCTGTAATGAAACAAAAAAACACAGTGACTAGAAGTTATATTGTAAAGAAAACAATCCTTACAAAGGTGCAAAACAGTTAAGCCACATAAACCCCTAAACATCATTTCATAAATAAAAAAGGGACTTGTTAAAAGAATGGTGAGTCGAATATGTGACTTAATTTATAGTTAATAGGACATGTAATCTAGATCTATTTCACTAATCATAGAAAAACAGTAAAACATTTTTTATGGAGCTATACATCTATGTACACTTCAACTGGCTAATGTTGTATTACATTCAAGTCTGGATTGGTAATGATTCAGAAAAGCCTTTCTCCATCTTTTTTACCCCAGATCTCAGGAAACACTAGCCATAATAAAAAAAAGGGTCAGAAAGAATACTCCTTACAGTGGTGGGTAAAAAGGACTGACCAAAATACCAGCCAATTCGGTTTGCTCTACCAAGTGATGTTTGACCCAGAATAATGTAGGCATCATCAGATTATGTCATGTAGATTAGATTAATCATGTAGATTAACCACAGTTTAGAAAACCCCTAGCAACCTCTGGAGGAACCCTAGTCAAGCTGGTCAAGATGATACATGCATATACATGGACAAGTGGAAAACACTGTAAACTATAATAAATAAATACCTGGATGGTTACAAGGCTTCTCAATAACATAAAGGATAAAGAACAATTCCCACAGGCCATAGGAAAGATTGCATGCCAAGAGAAGAAAAGAAAAAAAGAAAGAACCATACAATCATAAGCAGTGGTATTTATATAAGCAGATTTTTTAGTCATGCCTTGTCAGCCTAGAAACATACCAGCTCTCATTGTATTAAATGTGGACATTGGGGCGTGAAGAACCGCATGAAGCATTTTCTGGTGTAAGACCTTCGAGACAGATATGAGACTGTGCACAAGAGGTAAACCACGGAAGATGCCCAAGGCTAAAAGGGAGTCAGCCACCCCGACATAGATATAAAAAACATAGTAAGAACTGGTAGAGGTCACGATTACTGGTGCCTTGGCAGAGCCATTTCCATTGGTTGTCACATTGTTTTGTAGACTACTTCTGCATAAAAAAAATAAAGAGAACAATTAAGGACACTTGCATGAAGCATTACTACATAAAACTATATTCATGTTTCCTATGTTTTCAGACAATGCGACCTAAATGGTGTCATACATCTAAACACACTTTTAAAAAAAAGAGCTACAAGACTTCATTGCTCAGGACATCATCTTATTGAAGACATACTTACTGCTTGATAAGCATAAGACCAACCAGTGAAGCAGCAACCTGAAAGGAGAAAGTGCACATATAAATATTATCTCCCATAAAATGTTGTTATTCTAAAGTTATTGTAAATATTCAAAAACATAAGACTATGTTTGAAAGACTCTATACTGGCAGCCATTTCCCCTTTGCGGGGAAAAGATGCAGTGGAAAGAAGCCCTTACTTTAAGAGATACCCTTTTAAGATGGTTACCCTTTTAATGAGTCTTGGTGCAATGAAGGAGGGATTACGCTGTGTAGGTGCTGTTTGCAAACACACATGTGTATGCCATTTCTAAACAGGCAGCTCTATCACTGCTATTCAGCTCTGTAGCACAATACAATAATTATTAAAAATAAATTGTCTCCGAATTTTTATTCTATATATATATTGGTATGAATACCTCAGCCAAGAAAATCACCAACACAAGAATGAGTACAATGACTAAGCTCTTGTGAGTGGTGATATATCTGAAATAAGTGTTCCATGTTGTAGTTGGTGATGCGCTATCTGTGTCATCCAAGAAACACTCCTATAAAGAAATGAAAACATGGCACAGTTAGCTACATGCATGTATTTCACACTCATAAAAACACTAGGCCTATAATTATTTGTCTAGAGAGACACAGTATAACTTGACAGTGTTCTATGTGTACTTATTTGAGCAGATAATTGATAATCTGTTGGTGTAAGTCTGTTGGAGTAATCTGTTGAAGTTTAGTGCATGTAAGATGAGGAATCCAAGCAGTGATTTTATTTCCTCTTCTGACTACAGTAACCACAAATATCACAATATACATAATATACTCCATTTTGTTTAATGGAAAGACATAGCTTGGAAAGTGATTGAATGGCTTTCACATTGGCAGGAGTACTATACTTAGAAGATTTTTAAGAGCAAATTCTCAAGAGCAGATATAAAGATATAAAGATTGGAGTGGGAGTATGTGAAATGTACCATTGCAACAAATCTAGACCACCAATGGGTCTTGTTTCAGCCTCTAAAACATGTACCAGATGGTATATGGTCCATACTTACTTGTCACATATTCACCATCTAACTAATGTTTGAGGAGAGGGGGCATTCCAGGAGATGTCCTCCACATAAAAAAGGATTTGTCTAATGCTCTCCTGATTTTATTACAATATTTTATTATTTTTTATTTCCTCGTTAATAGTCACTTACCATTACCCTTTCCTAACAAGACCTATTTGTCATTTTAATCCTTCTAGCAGCTAAACAAAATATAGCAAGTCCATGAAAAAAGCGCCTTCCTCTTATTACTTTTATTTTTGCTGGATAAGTATCAAATAAACACCTTATTTATTAATAAAACATAACTTTTTTAAGGGTTTGGAATCCCTGGATCCCTTTTGCTCATACTGCACCGTCTAGCATACATATCTTCCTTACAGCTTCTCTTTATCTCAAGATGGTCACAAAATTCCAGCTAGTTTCTTTGGGAGTTAAAAAGAAAAGTAGTGTGCTAACACATGTAGTTTTGCATAAATTAAGTTAAAATTTAAGTCTTAATTTCAGCACTAAAAATTCAACATTTCACTACATCTCCACTAATATAACTTATGCTAGCCATACACTCTGAGATAAAAATTAGGATCCATTAAAACAGACCAATGTATCCCGACGGCGGTATCGGTTTGGATTGAAATATTCTGCAAAAACGCTACCACATTGAAAATCCAATTTATGATCATATTTTTTTTTTTTTACGAGAATGTCATCGAAATTAATCGCCGTTTATATCAGCCATTGTGATCTTTTTTTTATTTTTTTTTAAAGGGGAACTGATGTAGGGGGGTATTGTACAAAGCTTATTGGATACAGTTAAATAGGCGTAGGCAATGCATTAATCATAAAATAAACAATAAAACTTTTAAACCTTTCTCTGGTCTGTTCACATTTGTTCATTTATTATTATACACACATATAAATACTTAAAGATTGCTACTACTTTTACGTAGGCGACATGCTGACATGCTGATTAGCCACCATGTCAGTGTCAGCAACATGCCGGTGCCGGAAGTTTTAATATGCTAATGTTCCGCATCGGCAGTAATTGGTTGCTAAACACTATGAAAACAGTATGAGGTTTCCCGATGTTGCCAGACCAATTACAATTTTTGAACATGTCCAATAAATTACGACCGGAAAAAAACGGAAATTACGATCGTAATATATCGGTGGTACCATGTGGACATGCGTGGATTTCAGGACAATAAAATGCATTCATTGGTCGGTTTTAATGGATCCTAATTTTTATCTCAGAGTGTATGGCTAGCTTTACATTTAAAAAGAAATTGTCTGGTCACATCAGTAAAGGGTTAGTTAATAACTAACTTAGTAGAAGGTGCATCCAGAAAGCTTGCTTTTTCAATGATGTCACTTAGCCAATAAAGGATATCACTTGAACTCAAAACTTTCTATATTCATCAATGGCTAACATGATACAACACTCTATTGCTCCACTATTTCTTACACTAATGTTGTTTTCTAATATGGACACCTTCACCCTCCCTATTTTCTGTATTTTGTGTTATGTTTCAGATACTGCTTACATTAGTTTGTTTGTGGATCTACTTCACCATGCTGAATGTATTTTCTCATATATACAGTCTGTACTGGACTTTTATACTTGTGTTGGCATGGGAGTTGTTTTTTTTGTTTCTTTCTTTTTTTTTTTGTAAAGGGGCTGCTTCCTTTTTTAATACTATTTATTATACAAGCTTGGAATCCCATACCCTCCACCAAGGCTGGCATTTGATAAATATCAAGTGTTGCATTCCCTTGATGAATAACAATAATGATTGTCTTAGCTGTGGAAGGGTAATACATGAATGCAGTTCCAATCTCTGCTTTCCCCAGCATTTCATCTTCAGTATGAACCTAGAAAAACATACTAAAGAAAATTTACACATCATCTGCATACCTTTAAATCCTCTTCATTAATTTCTTCACTGATTTCCATGACACTGTCTTGTGATGAACGTCTGCTATAAATATCTAATTCTTGTGTTAATCCTGATTGTGGGGCCACTGACATTTTTCTGATGGAAGTACTCCCTCTAGCAAAAGAAATCTGACTTTGTGCACTTGATGTACCGGTCATAAGGTTCAGCACGGATTGCCTCCTTCGACCCTGAAAAGTTGGACCAGTGTTAAGAATGTTACTCCGAGGTAGGATAGCTTCCCCTTGTTCTGAGTCTGGAACTAAGGATAGCCTTCTTTCTTCAGGTTCTGCTGGAGATTCTTCTTCAATTCCACCCATTTGTGGTTGAGCTTTCTGCATGATTGAAAACTTTCTACTTGACTTCCTTGAATTTATGATAGAATTCTTCCTCTTTTCCATAAGTTCTGCTGCCTGCTTAAAGGACTTATTCCTGGCCTCATTTCTAGCAACTATGGGTTCACTGTCAATGGAGAGTCGTCTTAAGGTCTCTGTTAATATTGAATTTCTTCTTTCTGCACTGAAGTTATCAAACGCATCAAATCCCATAAGCTGGGAGCTAAAGTCTGGACGTTGGTTCTGAAGTTCTGCAAATGTTCCATAAAAATAAGATGTGCCTTCATGAAGAATGAGTATTTTGTCCGCTTTTTTAAGCTGCTCCATTTTTGAGGTAACTAGAATTCTGGTTTTGTTGGCCATTAGCTTGCAAACACAGCTACAATAAGCAAAACACTTATCATCATTATACCATACTGGAATATTTTTTGTAAAAATAAGACTTATAAAAATGAAAAAGTGCTATTCATTAAGAAAGAGTATACTAAACAAAATTCCCATATTTCATAAGGCCGTCCAATTTAAACGATAAAGACTATACAGTACCAGAAACCATAGGCATGCCCAAGGTCAGGCCCAAGGGGCCAAAAGTGGCTCGCGTTCAAGTTTCTACTGACCTGCAGCCTCAGTGATAAAATCAATTATATGCTGAGGCTATCGCTAATTTCACTAATGGAGGACGGAGGCCACCAAACTTCCTAACCAGTGCCGTTTATTTGTGCACATGGCTTATGTGCTTGCTTCAAGAGTAGTAGTGTGAAAGTTCTCACAGGGATTTTGGCTTAAACCCCTATTTTTTTGAATGGTACAGTCAGGGATTTAAACATAGCTGTGCCTGTCTATGGTTGTTTCAACATGCAGATTATTCCTACTATCAAAAAACAGTATTAAGATAAGCAGTGCTGGGGAATCTTCTCACTGATTCTCCATATGCCATATCTAGGGAAATGGTCAGGACTTCTGGAGTTAGGTGAAATGAGGCAGACAGCTGGGAGAACTGCAAGTGCCTGCATATCTAGGGGCAGTCTTTATCAGTGTTATAGTAGTATATGGCCAATGCTTTCCAATAATAATACTATTATTACTAGTAATACTAGAATGTGTGAAGGAAGAGATCTGCCCCATGGTATTGTTCATTTGCATTAAATATTAACGGTTAAAAGAATGGCAGGCTGAATAGTTGGCACCCACACATTTCCTTTCATATAACCCGACTCTCTTTCCAAAAAGCGTCCTGCCAAAGCAGATGTGTGTTAGATCTGCGTTCAGTAACTATACTACATAGGGGCAGTCTTTATCAGTGTTATAGTAGTATATGGCCAATGCTTTTCAATAATAATACTAGTATTACTAGTAATACTAGTATGTGTGAAGGAAGATATCTGCCCCATAGTATTGTTCATTTGCATTTAATATTAACGGTTAAAAGAATGGCAGGCTGAATAGTTTCCAATAAGAGTCCTGCCACAGCAGATGTGTGTAAGATCTGCGTTCAGTAACTATACTACATTGTCATGTATTATCATGTCCAGTGATTACATGTTATGGGACAATAATTTCACATGTGTTCAAACCTTATGTTACAGACCCTTCAAGAAAATGCATTCTAAAACATTTCTGCAAATATTTATTTATTATGCTTTTTACATAACAACCTTATACTCTCTTTTTAAATGGCAGCCCCTGTAACTTTCCTGTGTCTGTATATTTGTTGTGGTTCTAGTTTAGGAGATATAGAATCCCTTTTAGGTTAGTATTGCAGTCTATTTCATTGATAGATTGATTTAACCTTGTTTCCTCTATGAGAGAGAAATGTAAAAAAATATTTTCTAAGAACTGCATATGGCCATTCATATTTGATAGGGGTTCCAGAATTGCTATTCAATCAAAGAGTAAAACAACGAGTATAAACAGACCAAAGTGTTGTACCAAATATTGTGTTTTTCCCTCTTAATAACCATTTGTAAAAGATTGAAAACACTTGAGTATATTAGTCTAAGGCTTTGTTTCCATTGCGTTGGGACCCAACGTAACAGATAGACTTACCTGCTCGGCGGACGGGTCTGTCTTCATTGCGCTGAGCCGATCCGCCAGTGTCAGGCTGAACGTAGTCGAGTAAAAATGCATTCTAAAACATTTCTGCAAATATTTATTTATTATGCTTTTTACACCGGCGGATGTGTAAACAGACCATCCGCCGGCAGGCTGAGTCTGTGAGATACATCGGGACCCCAGCTAAGCGTATACGCTTAGCGTAGGGGTCCCAGCGTACAATGGAAACAAGCCCTTAGTTTACAACAAGCACCAATGTATATTGTTACATACCTTTCAAATATCTCTTTCTCTGTAAACAAATCAAGGTAGCTAAATGGGGAATCCAGTAGGTAGAGATCAGCATCTTTGTACACAGCTCTAAAAAAAGAAAATTACACAACAAATTGATTGCTAAAATCTTTATTATTTATAATGACTGAAAAACTGATGCACATAAAATTGAGCTATGGTATGGACCTCTTTTGGACCCCTTTCCATATCAAATGGAATGTTATATTTATAATGCAGTAACTTCCTCCAATGTTCAGTAGCAGTAAGGCAATCCGTTCCATTTAAAAAACACACACCAGCACAAAATGTTTTGGAAAAATCAGACTTTCGGCTTGCACCAATGTATTGAATGCCAGAAAGGGTACAGAATTCCTTCACTTTGGGCAATGGTTAGCAGCAGCTATGGTACCTGTCTTTATCACTTAAAACACAGTGGGATTAATGCCGTTTGATGATTTTTAAAATAGAAACAGTTTACTTTAGTGCAGTTGGGAATGCGTTTTTGATTAGAAGCAATTTTAGCTTCATTAAATTGCGAGTAACCAAGTGATGACCACTTTGGTAACATTGACCAACAATCACTACATATATGGCCATCAAAAGGCTAACACAAAGAAACCAATCTTAGTGGAGATAAATAATAGTAAATGCCAATTTTTTCCAGCATTAATCATATTGTTTGCAGTTATATCCTGCTTCTTTTTACTAATAATTAAGTAATTATTTTAGTCATTAAAAAAAGACCCTCTGGTGCCTACTGCTAATGTAACACTGACAGATGCGTAACATGCATGTGCATGCTTTGTTATCTGCTTCATAAACTTGTTCCAAACATTCTACTATTTAATAGGCCATTTCCTCACCCAAAATCACAAACTTCTAAACAAACACGTCCTCGTGGCCGATTCTTTTGTTTAAAAAAAATCTATTATTAAACGCATGTACCATAACATCAAGACGACCTTTTAAATGACTGCCATCTGTTATTAGAAATTATTTACGCAGAAGGATTATCACCACAGGAAGTAATTTTATTATTAATCTGGATTTACAATGTGACATTTATTCAAGGAGTAATATCAGCAATGCTGATATTAGATATGTCGTGAGAAGCACTTGGAATAAAAGTCTTACCTTGCTAGAGAGATCCTCGCCCGCTGGCCTCCACTCAGGGTGATCCCTCCTTCCCCCAGAACAGTATTGTCTTTCTCTGGAAATTTTGAAATTTCCTGTAATATGAATATATAAGTAATAATAAAAGAATAAGTACTCTTTAAATCAAGTTTACAATTAAACAAATGAGAAATATATATGTCAAGATATATAGCACTTATACTATATATAGCATAAGTAAAGCACATACATTATTAGAAATGATAGTAAAAGCATAATTAATTGTGCATTTAATATAAAATGAGGGGTTGTCTGATTTTTTTGACGTCTATCATTTAATTTGTCTGGGTGACCAGAAGAATGTGAATGTCATCTATTTTGTTTTTACACCAGACCAGACACAGGGAGGTGAACTTATTATTCCTATTTCGCTAACTTTGGAGATATTTCCACGAAAGTGAAGAGAAGTGACCACCATGGCAATAGCAAAAATAATGGCAGGGGGAAAGATACTGAATATGCTCTACATATCATGTTTTAATTGGTAATGAGAATAGCTTAACTTTGTCATGCCTTGTTTAAATTGCATATTGAGGTGATGCACATCTAAAGGATGACGGGCATCTTCCATTAGGTAAATTAAGTGAACTCTACCTAGCTCCCTATTTTAAAACTACAAAATACAACATTCAAGTAATTTCTTTTAGCTCCAAAGCAGACACTTTTAGTTGCAAAAAAAAAAAAAATGGTACGGGTAAGTTGAAAGTTTGAGTGTTTAGGGTAAAGAAAAGCACATTTAAAACCGAAACAACAACATGCTGTCAATAGTACATGTAATTTGTCAAAATCGAGCAAGAAAAAAAAAATTAGGATATGTACGGTATTTACTTTAAAGCTGGAATTAAGCCTTACAATTAGCATTGTAGAGTTCGCAGGCTCCTGCCCTGTATTGTGTTCACAATGTGCATTAGAAACAAAAGCAAGACAAGTAGGGTCCTTACTACACAAAAATGAAGTCTGCTGTCACCCCAACATTCCCAACATTTGCTGTCACCCCAACATTTCTAATGCTAGAATGAATGTTATATATTTTTACAGAGCTCTACCGGTATTTGGACATGTAGGGCCTTTAAATGAAAAAAACAAAGAGATATGTTCATGTATTGAAGTGATGTCATTTTTTTTTTGTCTTCGCAAACACTTTAATTGTAGAAACTTTATTATAAAACAATATCTACACTTTACAAACATAAATGATATCTCTTGTACAAAGATAAACCTGCCATGTAAAAACAATAGAAGCTGGTTACGTTCCATTAATAGCTATGCAGGTGAACATTACAGCATGTCTCCAATGAGCTTGGTTTCATAACACAAGAAGGTGCCAGATGCCACGCACTTCATGCTTTACAATATCCAGCCCTTTGACTATTGTTCTGTGGAACATAAAGGTCATCTTGCCCTTCTTTCTCACAGGGGGTTATGCAGAAAATTCTTGTGTTTTTGTCAAAGTCCCCACAGTGACATCTTATTTAATTTATGATCCTCCCATACCTCATGAGTAAACACATGAGCACATTTTTTACGAATAAAAATTACACTCATTAACCTTCACATAAGATGACTAATGTCTCCATATAGGACTTCTCAAATGTTTACTGATAAGAATTTGTATCGCAGGTTGAATGATGTGAGAACTGAATCTCCGGACCTCCTACCGTACGTCAAGGTTATACTTTGCATGCCACCCATAATTCAGATATGGAACGCTGCTGAAGAATAAAGGTGATCAAGTTTTAGCCAAACCTCATTAAGTATGCTTCAGACCAGATATCCAAAGGCACTGAAACAAGCCATACACAAATTTACATTGCTCAATTTAATAAAGGTAACACAAAGTTAGGACATGCTAGATCTACATGAATGAATTATTCTTATTACATTTTTTGTTCTCTACATAGTTGAATGTGCTGACAACAAAAACACACAAAGATGATCAATGGAAATCAAATGTATCAATCCAAGGTCAAGGTCAAGGTCTGAATTGGGAGTTACACACAAAATTAAAGTGAAAAAAACTACTACAGGCTCATCCAACTTTGATGTAATGTCCTTTAAAAAAGTCAAAATTAGCCTCAATAGTGTGTGTGGCTTCCACTTGCCTGTATGACCTCCTTACAACACCTGGGCACACTACTGATGAGGTCATGGATCGTCTCTTGAGGGGTCTCCTCCCAAAACAACACCAGCATATGGTCGCAAGGGGTTTAGGATCTTATCTTGGTAACTAATGGCAGTCAGGCTACCTCTGGCGAGCACATGGAGGGCTGTGCGGGTCCCCAGAGGAATCCCACCCCACACCATTACTGACCCACTGCCAAAACGGTCATGTTGAAGCATGTTGCAGGCAGCAGAACATTCCCCATGGCGTCTCCAGACTCTGTCACGTCTGTTACATGTGGTCAGTGTGAACCTGCTTTCATCTGTGAACAGCACAGGGGATCAATGGGGAATTTGCCAATCTTAGTGTTCTCTTGCAAATGCCAAAGTCCTGCACGGTGTTGGGCTGTAAGCACAACCCCTACCTGTGGACGTCAGGGCCCTCATATCACCCTCATGGAGACGTTTGAACAGACACATGCTCATTTGTGGCCGGCTGGAGGTCATTTTGCTGGGCTCTGGCAGTGCTGCTTCTGTTCTTCCTTGAACAAAGGCAAAGGTAGCGGTCCTGATGCTGGGTTTTTGCCCTCCACCAGCATTCTTCACGTCTCCTGATGTACAGCTGGTAGCGCTTAGATGCACTGGACAATATGCTGACAGACACAGCAAACCTCCTTGCCACAGCTACCTGACCACTTGTGGGGGTTGTAGACTCCATCTTATACTGCCACTAGAGTGAAAGCACCGCCAGCATTTAAAAGTGACAAAAACGTCAGGCAGAAAACATAGGAACTGAGAAGGGGTCTGTGGTGAATTACATCGATTGAACTAAAAATCTAGACATGTATGGGGGCCTTTAGTGGACAGTTTGATTTCACAGAAGAGTGATTAGCTTGAGGATACATTGTGTTGTTAAAGTGTTCCCTTTATTTATTAATAATTTTCTTTTAGCAGTGTATAGAACATGACCACTTGGCCATTAACTGGAATGTCAAAAAGAATAAATATTGTCTATGGTTTTAATTACCTTGTTATCCAAGAGGCTATAGCAGGTTTGAGACCATACTTATCTGACAGATTAATTTTTATTCTATTTAATGTAATAAACATTTGTTATCTGCAAAAGATATCATTAGTGTTTATGGCTGCCTTTGAGATATTAAAGAAAAAAAAAGAAATATTTGGAAGCCTTTAAGAGGGTGAGTAGCCAACAAAGTTAAAGGCCTGGAAATATTTGAAAAGGTCTGAAAGTTTTACAATCTCTGGCCTACTAATTTTCTTTACTGTAATTCAGTTATCCACCTTCCTTAGGGATACCCACATTACACACTGGCAACCCAATATGGTAGTATTCTGGTGGTCTCAGTTGGAGTGGTCCCCTGGCAGCTTTGATCTGCAAAGATATTACAAATTTCATTTCATTTCAAGCCATTTTGTATGTTTTATGAGCCCCAAGGCCAGACCTGTCAACATTCCAGTTTTTAAGTGGCTTTCCCGGCCAAATCCCGATTTCAAGAAATCACAGATTTTTCCTGTGTTCTTGAAATCTCGCTGATTAAGCAGTGAGAGGGCGTTATTCTCCCTGCTAATTCCCAAGAAGTATGTCAGCCGAGAAGTAAGTCCGGCACCGGAAGTGAATGCAGAAGAACCCAGATCAGTATACCGGAAATTGCGTCACTTCCTGTATGTCCCCCGTTTTTTTCCCCTAAAGTTGACAGCTATGCCTAAGGCCAAAATCAACTATGTCTTTGTTGTTTTGAGCATAAAATGAAAGGGTTACAGCTTCCTGATTTTAAGTGACTGGTAAGGTTTAGAAACTTACTTTGTGTCAGGATATAAAGTAAGCCTTCATTGAGTGCACAGACTCTTGAATAAGTGTATGAGTATCTGACAATGGGGTTTAGATGCCTTATTATTTTGATGACTACCACACTTTAAAATTTCATGGACATGACTGGGACAGGCAGTAAGCACAAATCTCCCCAAAGGCGTCTAAGATAAGACAGTGAAAACGTCTGCATTAAAGTCAGGATTTTCAAGTTGACCTAATTTGAACTTATTTTGTGCAAAAACTACATATGCTAGAGCAATACATTTTTCTTTACAATGTTCCCACACCCCGTCTCTACATCTTAAGCAGTTTTGATGATTATATCATGTTCGGGGGCTTTGTAATTAACTTACAAATCTGCTGAATAAATAATAACATCTCCTAACAAAAGCACATTTGCTGTGTGTTTCTGAGCCTTAGCGGCTGCATTTCTTCCCCTATACTCATTCAGTTTTTCCAGAATTTTTTCTAAAATTAGGTACCTCTGCTTATATTCAGGTCGACCTATAGTCGAATATATACAGTATACCAGCTAGAATACTTAATATTGTTATATCTCCCATTGGAATGTAGTAACACTTGTGATGCAGTCATTGCTCCCATAAACTATAATGTTGTTGGATAAAGACCTTCATTTACCTGTTGATTTTGTATATTTACACAGATTTCATTGCAATTTAATTGCCTCATAAAAAATCTGAAGCAACAAGGAAACATATAAATCACGCTAGGTTAACTCCTATTACAACTCTTCCATTCATTTGTAACTTAGTGAAGGTTTTAGCCTATCTTTTAATCAGAGCAGATGAGTTTGCATTTATGATTAGGGATTATATCACAACTGGGACATTTTCTTTCCCCATACAAATGGAAGAAAATGTCATAGCATTACATAATATTTGTAAAGCCTAAAATACATGCTGATACCACAGTCTAATAAACCTTCAACACCCATTTGAACCAAGTCTACCCTGTATTTTTCATCTATGTGTGTTATTCAAATAATGGATATGTTAGGCCTACACATAATTTAGTGTACAGACACAGACAATTGAATTAAATATGAATATAACATTATTATTTTGTATCACACAAAAGCGTAATGCAGTTCCATGTCAGGCAAGGTACAGACGTTTCCATAGGAAATCTGTTGTACCCTTCCATACTGGCCCTGTGTTTGCTGGTAGAAAAAACTGCAGGGTGGCTGTGTAAATGGCCCTCAATTTATCAATGTTTAATTCAAACTGGGCTCGCTGTGTTTATTTCTTAATCTCTTAAAATTTTTTTGCTAGTTATCCCAATTCAGAGTAACTGTACACGGTCTTACTGGAAATATATACTCTGGGGTATAGCTCCAATCCACATAATGTTAACCACAAGGTTAACTGAGGTATACAGAAAACCAACCCACATGGACCAGTACCTGATGTTTGACTCCCATCATCCTCTCGATCACAAGCTGGAGGTCATCAAAACCCTCCACCATAGAGCAGAAAAGATCCCCACCAGCACAGAGGCTAAGACAAAGGAGCTTAAACATCTTAAATGAGAACTTAAATCTGGGCCTTTGTTTAAACCAGGAGTAGGAAAAGGAATAACACCAAGACTATAGAAGAAGGGGGAAAGCGTAATAGGAGAAACAACATGGTCCTCCCATATGTGGCAGGTACACCAGAAAAACTCAGATGGATCTTTAATAAACACCACATCCCTGTCTGCTTCGCCTGGCAACAACTGGTTCAGCCCAAAAACCCAACACCTAAACACAAGAAGAGCAGCATCTAATATGCAGTGCAGTGCAGCGAGGGGTGCTCATCAAGCACAATGCTTGATGGATGGTGTACAGTATTAGAAATGGACTCTCATAAGAACTTGTATTGTATTATAGATTCAATTTTCTCCTTAAGGAAGCCCCATGGGCGAAACATGTCGGAGGGAATCTATAACCATTTCAAGTAGATATGCCTAAAAATTGACCTTTGACTGTGTGCTTTTTTATATTGTATTCAATATGTGAGGCCATCCCTATGTGTGTTGAGGCTCTGACCCCACTGTGTGTTGTATGTATTTTATTACATTTTCTGATATACTTAATAAAATTATATATTTTTTTATATATTGCTTTGAATAAGTGCCTTAAAAACCCTATTCGGTGGTTGCCGTTCCTCTCAATCACTTATTGTATTTCTCTAGACTAAAAGGGGTGTGGCACATGATTAACAGTGATTACCTGTTTCCCCTCTCCCTCATCTTCTACTTCTAATTCCTTAGAATCCCTATACAAAACTGCCTTTATATAAGCAGGTGTAACAGATATGTAATATATTCAAGGAGTGGAAACCTCAATCTGTGATTCTATTTAACAGATATGTAATATATTCAAGGAGCGTAAAACCTCAATCTGTGATTCTAATGAACCAGTCACCAGGTAACACAGTATCACACGTTATTTGTCTGACTATTGTATCATTCTGGGCCTAAATGTGAGAGCCATCTCTACAACAAAAAGTTCTTCTATCGTTTCGGCCAACAAAGACAGAGAGTACTAGAACTAAGAAAAAGTGTGTTCTTTGCCTGCACTCCTGATTTGGCGTCCACAGATTAAAGTTTAGGTGCTTCATATTCAACATCAAATAACTTGGCATATAAACCGTAGAACAGGTTTGATGATAACTACATTGGGTAATATTACATACAGCTGTCTTTCTGATCATTTTCTGTAGGGTCAAAGGCAGATATTAGTGAATGGAATAGAATGACCATGTTAACACAGGACATGTTAGGTCGGCCTTCTCCATGTCAGAATAAGGATGATCACGTGGACACACCCTAGAGGGATTTGGCAGCATCTAAGTACCAAATACAAAGTTGCCTTATGATTTTTGTGCTCACTGTAATTTTCCAGCATTTATGTTTGTTATGCCACAGTGATGGTGTTATTATAATAACACAACTGTATCATTACTACATACAATACCAACTACAAAGTTTATTGCAAAACACAGCATAAAAGAAGATGGTACTATTATAATCGCAGACAACGCTAATAATAGGAACTGATAGACCTCAGTAAAATCAAGCCATATAAAAGCTTACATAAAATTGTAGAATGTGAACAAATGCCAAAAAAAAACAACATTTTATCTGTACAACATAGTGTATTCACACACATATATATCTGTAAGGTTCCCCATACACCTTTAGATTTCTCTGTCAGATTTCCTTTTGTTTTACCAAAACCATGTAATATGAGGGACTTTCTAAACCCTCAAGTCTACCTGTGTTCAATCGCAAAGGGACCCTACATGACATAGTTCTTGGTAGATTTAAAGAATATCTGACAGAGAGATCTAAAGGTGTATGGCCAGCTTTATAAATATATATATATATATATTGTACAATACTATTTCAGACAGGAAGAACATGAAAGAAGAAGGAAGTTATGTAGTAAATATAATGATTGAAGAATAAAGAATATAAAACATATTCAGGTTTGTTTAAAGTAGCCACCTTTTGCTTTAACTGCAGCTTTGCCCACTCTTGGCATTCTCTAAACCAGCTTCATAAGGTAGGCAAAATGGAATTGTTCCCCAACCATCTAGTTGACTTAGATCTAGGACGTCATCACGCCTGCCTGCTAGTGCCGAGAATCAGATGGCACTCTGTACCTGCAGCTCATTAGTTTGGCTGGGGGCAGCCGTCCCCAGCTGAACTAATGGGATCGGACTACAATTTACCATCCTGACGGATCTCTCTGCGATCCGACAGGATGGCTGATTTTAGCCCAATCCCCCTCAGTTGCAGCCTCCAATTCCTGCACGACCCGATCCTTAAGGGATACGGGAGCACGCACGGCATCTGATCGGGGATCGGATCGTGCAGGAATTGGACCGTCTATTCACTCTACTTCTTGGTCAAACTATCCCTTTCATAGGGTCATTGTTCTGCTGAAAAAAAAACAAAAAAAAACTAGCTGGTTATCTACTGACTCCAGTGAACCCTTTTTTTGCCAGAACCAGACCTTTGGGTTTTCAGTCCTTAGGGTGATCAGCAGGAGAGCCTATTTTATTCATAGTGTTTAATTGTTTTTCAAAATAAATGTACGGTTATTTAAATTTTTATTATACATCTTTATTTAGTTGAATCCCTTTTGCCTTCATTTGGAGTTCCAACGCTACCTCTGTACAAACACGACTGATGGTTTCAAACACATTAAGTGTATCTAAACATATTAACTGTAAAATAACTTTTGCTAAGGCACACCTATTAAGTGAAATCTATTCCAGGTGACTACACCTTAAGGAATGACTTCCAGATGGTTGGGAAACCATTCTAGGTATCTACCTCATGAAACTGTGTGAAAGAATGCCAAACTTGCACAAAGCAGTCATCAAAGGAGACTGTGTTCCTTATCATTTTGATGTGTCAAATATTAATCTACAATGTGGAATAAACTGTCTAGTACACAGATTTATGAGCCAATGTCATCAAATGGTTCATGGCACAACACAACTTACTATACTAATCCACATACCTTAACTTTTAGTGGCACAATTATTGAGGGGAACCATTCCTGAATTTCAAAACTTTCTAAAACACTGATAATCATTTTTTTTACATATTTGTATGGAATAAGTATCCTAGGCCTTAGAATCAATATACCAATATACCACCAGGCATTTCGTATTTTTAACAGAAGAGTTCAATATTCGAAAGCTTTTCCAGTACATGTTTCATATAATGTCAGCACAGGGTTATGCTCTAACTTAAATTAACCTGTAGCACTGTCCTACAGACATTAAATATTATATTTCAGTTCTTGGCTTTTCTTGGTATTAGTGTTCAGAAATTTCAATGGGGCAGCATTGGACAAGTAAAGAACCATTTACTCTTAACAAGAAAGTGATGTGAAATGTTTCTAATGTCCAAAAGTGAGCTGAAAAGAAAAGAACTAGATGCTGCTGTTTCCTAGTCAATTTGTGAGAAGCTAACTGCGTCAGCTTAAAGGCCCCCATACACCTTATAATCTTACCATACAATTTCTGTACAATCAACTTTTGTTCTACCAAACCATGTAATATGAGGACCTTTCTAAACCTTCCAATCACTATGTCATCTATCAGGGAGGACACTATACTACAAAGCTGTTGGTAGATCTAATGGAAATTGTATGGAGTGGTCTAAAGGTGTATGGGGGCTTAAGACTTCAGGATTGAATGGACTGAAATACAAAGAATTAAGCTGGCCATACAGGGGTCGATTCCATACAGGGGTAGATTCCAGCCATTATAAACAAAATTGGCTTAATACATAATGTAGGATTCAAAAAACAGCATTAATGCAAGACAACACCTCCTTCTCTTCCTCTTTTTTATAAAAAAAAAGAATGTCATCATTAATGTGGACACTTCCGGGTTTGGTAAGCCAGAGACAAATCTGCAAAACATAAGAATGGCCTGGAAACTGTGTTTAATATCTGTGGTTTTTATAGATGCTCACATTTTACCAACATACACAGAGACTAGTGTCAGCAGTTTAAATATTTGCTTACAAGAGCGGATTTCCTTATTATAACGCAAAGAAAACAACATGAGCATAGCTATCATTATATTAAAACAGCTAGAACACTATTAAGTGTGTCTTTGCACATTTTATCTCATCATAAACACCCTTCTAATCAAAGAATGTTGGGACTGTGCCAGGTTCTTCCAGTGCCATTTCCAAAATAACGCCCCAAGAACAGAACGTATTTCTGGTAAATCTGGATGAAAAATAAAACTATGTTTCTAAATATTATCAATACAAAATACACACACCTAGTGTTTGTGCTGAGCTCAGACCCTGACACTGAAGTACAGTATACAAATAGCTGCAAAATATCTGAACTGGAAATGTCCCTGGCTTAGGGTAATCCTTCCATTAATTGTAAATGTGAGATTTTATTCTTTAATGTTTTCACATTTTCCCCTTATTGCTACAGTGAGTGAGTGAAAGTAGAGACAATTAAACCTTAGATAAGTTACAACCCCTCTTTTATCCGCTCAAAAAAGAAAAGGTTTGTATTACTGCCTCTGGCAGAGAATTCCCTTTACCTCCATTCTAGTCGACAAATATCTAAAAAAAATCAAATGATCAGTCTAAAGCCGTCCGATCGATTAAAAACAATCGATTTTTTGCATCGGTCTTCCAAAAATCGGTCAATGCCCACATGGTTCGACCGAGTAACTTCGATCGAACTTTTGGGAATAATTGGTCGGACTGTGATCGGACATGTTGGAAAAATTTTCTCGATCGAATCTAAATTGTATTCAATAGGCTACTATTTCTTATGACCCGACCAATTTAGGTACGATCTAACTATTTATCATACTTTTACTTCCTGTTTCAAACATTGTGGTGTGTGCACAATCATCTGCCAGGTTATGCTAGGATGTATATATGTTTTAACATTCTCCTGTATTTCTCTTTTTTTTTGTTGAGACCCTGTTTCCCCTATGATTAGCCATCACCATCAAAGGCACCCCCAGATTTTTTTCACAAAAATTTTAAATAAGCCCCCCCACCCCCAGAACAGACACCCACAGATACCTGGCCCTGACCAAAACTCCCATTTGGGTGATACAATTGTGTGCCTCAAGCTGCTGATCCCTGCCATAACCCTTCCACTTCCGATCAAACATAAAATCGGCCGATGGAAAATGTTCGATCGAAGTAGGTAAAATCGGACAATTATCGCACAATCAGAGTTGTGTATGTAGTGTACATATGCAATATGGTTGCCCAGGTGTATATAATTGCACTCTATGTACAGAAACAAGGGTATTCAAACAATAACATGCAAAGGTAATAATGTTTAGGAATGGATTCATTGTTTCACCCAAAGTCACCCAGAGTCACACTTGCTCAATAAAATTACAGGGCAGTACACTCCCAAAACAAGCAGATGAGAAACAAAAGCAAATCTTACAGCACATCCAACAGTACTTGGTGCATACCCACTTTAGCGATCTCTCCGGTGATCGCTAGTGATTTTTCTGACAAGCGATCGGGAACAATCTGGCGCGACTGCGCCATTAGAGAATGAATGGCGGCACGTTCAAAAATCTCAATTTAAATGCATCCATTCATGTCTATCGGTGCGATATGGGGCGATCGCGGCCGACCACTGCTGTGGTGAAGAGCCCATTCAAATGCATGGGCACAATTAAAATTGCCAGTGATCACAGACGATGGCCCTAAGGCTATGTCCCCACATATTCACCTCACGCTCATTATTGTAATCGTGCGCATAAACGTGGGTGGCAATGGAGCGTGATTGCTCACGCGTTCGGGCACGATTGACCAGGCGATTATCACCCACAATTTTTTTTTTACAAATTCATTGATCGAAAATCACGTCCATTCATGTCTATGGGCTCGATCAGAAAAAAAAAATATGTCTGGGACCACAACCCATAATATGGAGAAATAGCTAGGGCCCATCTAGGACCCACATGTGAGATCCTCTATTGTATATATTTGGTACCTGTACCTGCAATGGTTAAAATTAAGTAGAACACTATGTAAGGTTTACATCATCTACTTTTAATTTAATTACAATGAAATTACTAAGTCTTTAGCAAAGGCAAACAATGCTGAAATCGATACCAGGTACTGTACTTACAATGGAGAGTACATAATGAGCTATAAATATATACACTGAGTATACAGTATGAGTTTATTTCAGTGTAGTGCACTGATCACTGGTCACGTTCACCACAAAAATGGTTTTATTTGTACAGAGTATATGAAGTGTGTTCCAAAATGTTCAAAACTGTATGCACATAGGAAATAAATGGGTCAGTAGGGGATAAGTAATCAGTTTCCCAATAACCGAGTCTTAAATGTGCTTAACCCTCTGGGCGTTACAGGCTTTTCACGCCATTTTTAATGGCACGAAAAGCCTTTTCCCCTGCAATCTCGACTGAGTATACTTTACTCCACCGTGATTGCCGGCTCCACAATCAAACTGTGCCCGAAATGAGTTCGGGCAAACCGCCCAGGAGGTTAAATAAACTTGCAACTTCTATTTTATTTTTCCTATTTTACTTATTTCTATCTATACATTAGGCCCCCCATACACCTTTAGATTACTCCATACAATTTCCTTTAGATCTACCAACAACTATGTAGTGCCGGGTCCTCCCTGATAGAATACATAGTGATTGGAAGGTTTAGAAGATACTCATATTACATGGTTTGGTAGAAGAAAAGTTGATTTTACAGAAATTGTATGGTAAGATTGTAAGGTGTATGGGGGCCTTTATATCTACTATTAGTAGACATATAATATCAGGAACCCTGTAGTAAGGAAATCTAAATGATTTGACCACTGACCTCTAATATAGCTTAAGCTGGGCATAGACGTGCCGATTCCTGCACGACCCGACCGCCGATTGGATGCCGTGCGCATTTCTACATCCGATCGGGATCGGGTTGGCAAGGAAACAGGTGCACCAACCTGCAGGATTGGGCTAAAATCAGCCGTCATGACGGATCCCATTAGTTCGGCTGGGGACGGCTGCCCCAAGCTGAAGTAATGGGCGGCACACAAAGGGTGCTTGCCGATTCTCTGCACTAGCGGGGGGGGGGGGGGGGGGGGGGGGGGGGCGTGATGACGTCATCACGCCTGCTAGCTCTGGTCGGGAATCGAAGGGAAATAGTCCCGTCTATTTCCAGCTTAAGTCCTATAAATGTTTTTATATACATAGGGCATACCACAAGGAAACATTTGTAACATGTGACATGTAAAGGACTTAAGCTGGGCATAGACAGACATCGGCAGGGAATCGGGTGCGCCAACTTGCCATATTGAACTAAAATCTGCCGTCGCACAATGATCCGACATGAGGGGTAATTTAGATCCGATCCCATTAGTTCAGATGGGGACGGCTTTAAACCCCCTGTTAGGGTATATGTCAAAGGCTAGCTTTGAATAGTAATGAAAGCATTCTGACTAAATATTCAGTTTAGATGTTTGGTGATCACATTTCTATTATTTTTTTTAAACAACTAACCTCCTCTAGTTGGCAAGCCTTGATGACACTCAGGTATCTATACTGGTCAAAGGAGACTCCAAAAACGATGTTTTCTTTAATGGTCCCAGGCATTATCCAGGATACTTGAGGAGAAAATGATATTCGTCCACTGTGTTTAATTTTTCCTGAGGATGGTTCCAGCTCCCCCATGATCATCATTAGAAGAGAGGTCTGCAATATAAAATACATATTAAAGATTATTGCACACGTTCTACCATATCTTCAATATACAGGAGTTTAAGCATTTGTTTATGATGTTTTTTTTCAAACCTTGGTTATCCTGCAATACATGGCTCCTGCAACACACATATTAATTATTGCAAAATATTTTATCTATGGAGGTTCGTCTGCACACTTTCTATTGAAAATATCTTAATTAATGAATCTGACAGGTTTACACAACTAACATAAGTTTTGTTGAAGTACAGCTCCACCCTATAATATGACAGCTCTAACATCAAACTAGCCTTTATTATGGACAATGTAATTAGTTGCACTTTTACATTCGATTTTATCATTTCAATCTGCTGCTGTCAAAACAGTGTGATTTCTGTCATCTGTCCCTGTGTAACTTTAGTGAGGTGTGGCTTGTCATGTCTGCTGCATAGTTCAAATTCATCTTTCTTCTTAAACTAAGTGTCAGCACACTGACTACAGGGAAGCGGCTGATGCTAGATATATAATATATATAATATAATTCACGTTTTCTGCTATTAGACACATGTTGTCTTACAGCCACTTCTTATCTACTTCCATTTTATATACAGTATATACAGTGCTGCTTGAAAGTATGTGAACCCCTCAAGTGGTGTAGATGTT
>CM070034.1:68134298-68163832 GCA_036250615.1 Ptychadena robeensis | reverse complement strand
GAGGGGCATGGTGGAATACGTGTCCCTCCTGAGAAGCCAGGACTTGGCCCATAGCCTTCTTCTTCTCCTCCTCCTGATCTCCTTCTCCTCCAATACCCACAGCAGGAGTGCTGCCACCAGACGTGTCCTCCACTCGGGCATGCTGTCCACGTGGTTTTTCAAGGTGCAGCAAAGTGATGGGAGAGCCACACACCCTCTTTATTGACTTCTGCTGGGAAATGGATACACCCAACCTGATGAGGTCATGGCCGATCGATTGATGGTGGGGAGTCTGATCGATCGGACACGGAATCGTCCAGGAATCCGTGGGCCAAGGTGGTATGGCGCGATCGGACAGACTTAATTGGCCGATCGATCAGACCTCCGATTCCCGCTGACATCGCCGGAATCGATCGGATAGGTGATCGATCAGCCATGGAATCCGACAATGTATGGCTAGCTTTAACAGAGACACCATCTGCTACAAAAAAAGACCAACCACCAAACAGTCTATAGATTTAATTATAAGATGCGGACATGAAGCAAGCATATGGCTAGAGTACAGCAAGACCTCCTGGTCTCAATACATGTTTTTTTTGTTGTCACTCAAAGGTACTGACACTTTTGGACCAGCCTGACAACCAGGAAATAAGCATTTTCCAAATAGTGTTCAGCAATGGCTAGAGAGATACTACACATTTAGATTTTGTCATGATAAGCACTATATATCAATACCATTGCAGTTTTCTGTTCTTCCTGAAACAATTGAGCTGAATATGTTTATCAGCTTATTTCCACTCCCTAAAGCCCCCCTATACACCTTACAATCTTACCATACAATTTCTGTACAATCAACTTTTGTTCTACCAAAACCATGTAATATGAGGACCTTTCTAAACCTTCCAATCAGTATCTATTCTATCAGGGAGGACACTAGACTACATAGTTGTTGGTAGATCTAATGGAAATTGTATGGAGTGATCTAAAGGTGTATGGGGGGCTTAAGACTGTCCTCTACAATTATCTGTCATATTTGTTGCCCCCACCACATGCAGTTTATTTTGACATAAGGATGTTACTGATCACTTTTAAACACACTTTGCAGAAGCTTTGAAGTAAGGCAATAGCAGAGGAGGCAGGCAGACACAACATCCTGTTAGTTGCTGGGTTTATTTCCACCAGACAGTATACACATCATATCACAGAGTAAAAGGCAGAACAAACTATTCCCACAATTCTTTACATAACAAACAATGTAACCAACTCCAAAGACTTTATAAATCACCCACAGCTGAAATGACACATGTATAACTGCTGTGAAATAGCGGCATGACTTTAATTGCTAGCAATAGTGTGAACCATAAAAAGTAACACACAGATGTCACAATCCTCTCATTAATGGAGGCAACCACAAAGCTCATCAACAGCCATAGTTTATTGGTACTACTTATATATCTGTCTGTGTCAAACAAAATACGTAAGAGCTCAAGGTGACCAGTGACGTAATAATGTAGAATGACTAAATTATTGTCATTGGTGATTTTAAAAGTAAACATAGGTAAATTTGGACTACACCTCAGTTATTGTAACCATATATAATTACTTTGTTTACATTATCATTCAGATGTTTGGATAGTCACTAGTTCTTTAGTTGGGTCTTCTATTATGTATAAATGGCTGGAGCCAGAAGTAATTCAGTTGGTATTGATGTTTATTTAATAAATACCCAAAGCATTATGTCCATGTTTAGCTCTTTATTTAATAACTGTTGCCAAAGTTTAATAATGTTGGAAGTAACAATTAGACTACCTATGGACATCTAAATAGTTCAGTTGACAAGGCTACCTGACATATCTTAAAAATATTTATCATTTCCTTGGGGTAGTACTTATAGTCTACATACACCTTGTCAGATTTCGTTAAAATCTCCTTTTATTTTATCAAAACCATGTAATATGAGGGACTTTCTAAACAATCAATCGTGTTCAATCGTAGAGGACCCTATACTACATAGTTGTTGGTAGATCTAAAGGATATCTGACCTAAGAGATCTAAAGCCGGGCATACACGTCTCGATGAAGAAACAGATTAGTGCGATTTCGGGCGCCATGCATGCACAGGGCACCCAGTGTTGCTCTAATCTGTTACAAGATTTAAGCCATCCATGGTTCCTTCGTGCAGGATCAACAGATCCTGCTCAAAGGAACTCAACCAAATGAGTTTCCAACAGAAACCGTGGTCGAAATCCATTACTTTGAATGGGGACTGCGGGTCTCCATTCAAAGTAATGGCCGGGCTGCCAGCTGAAGGGCACACAGGCGGCTGTGATCAGCTAGCTGGGAGTGTGAAGGTGCGAGGCCAGCACGTCTCTGCGAAGGGTAGGGGAGCGTAAAAGCTGGCTGACTCTCTCTCTTTCTGCTTCCCCTCAGCCAGTCACTGGCTGGGGAAAAACAGAGATAACAGGAAACCGGGTTCCCATCAAACGGAAATTAATGTGCCCATGTGGTGGGCGATTACCGTCAATTGCACAGGAATCTACACATGTATGCCATCAACACAATTGTCTATTTGGTACAAGATGTGGTTCTTTGTTCTAGTCATGAATAGTTTAATACAGAATCAAAACCCTCACACAACATTGCATTCAATGGTCCATTTTAAACCTACATGAAATCCAGCCTCAATTAACTTTATATGCCCACTTAAGTTTAAATTATGGAGGAATTAGATAATTTAGATGTTGCCTTGCTGTGGGAATTTGGGTAGGCACTATATTCAAAGAAGCCATTTAAAAAAAAAAAAGGACATCTGACTGAACAAAAAGTAAAAAAAATACCCATAGAAAGTATTATTTTACCAAAAGAGTGGTTGATCACTGCAAAGTCAGTCAAACATTAATCCAAAGATGACAATTACATATCGAAACTCAAAACAAAAAGAGTAAATAGTAGCACTCAATGAATACCATTCATCACTTTTATGTTTTTACATCAATACAATTTGGAAGGATGTCCCAATGCCTCAGGCAAAATAGTATATGTATGCTAGGGTAGGCCCAAAAGAAATCTGACCAATAGATGAGATCAACTAGTATATTGTTATTTAATATTGAGTAAATTATTTCTGAAAGCTTGGCAACCTAAAGCCGGCCATAGACATCTCGATCCATGACGTTACCACACTGTGAGGAGTCGGCTACAGAACTGCCAGGAATGCTGTGTGCTCCACTAAATGCCCCGATACACGTCTAGATTTTTCATCCAATCAATTGATGATTCTCAAATCAATAATTTTTTTGGTTGATTGATTGAAAATCTATGGCAGCCCACAAGGCTAGATCAACCTTAAACAATTAAAATTGGGAAAAAAAATTGATTGAAAAAGGATTGGTCATGCTGGTAAATTTTAATTGGTTGTATCCCAAAAAAGTTGATCAAATATCTGTTACTACAGTTGGCAAACATACAATCAATCACCAATTTCCCTGACCCCCAAAAAATTATCTTTTTAAGTTGATTGAACAGAAAATCTAGATGTGTATGGAGGGGCTTTTTCACAGGCGATTCCCCTCATATTGTAGCCAATTTACTTGGAGGAGGAGGAGACTGCGCCTCCAAGTTAACTGCCTACAACAGGATTGGCCACAAAAAGAACCAGCAGGATGGATTGCCGTGCAATCTGACCTGCCGGCTTTTTGGTTCGAAACCTCAAGGTGGGCTCGCTCCCCTGTAATAACTCTGGCCAGGAATCGGCATGTCTATAGCTGGCTTTAGTGATTATTATTATATACTTCAATTATGGATAATTTAGTATTGGATAATGGCTCACCATCAGGATATTTCTTTTTATTTAAATTTAACAGAAAAAACAAACAGCTAACATTCTTGGTAAAAAAAAAGTGCTAACCCAGAAACTTTTCTAAGCTGCAAGGTCAATTCTTTGTTAAATCTAACTGAAAAATAATAGACTCTAGCAATGTGCTAAAAAGTCTAGCAAGCAGCAAGCAAAGTCAAGCAAGCACATAACCCCCCTGGTGTCTACAGACCGACAAATCATCACATTTTGACAGTAAATATGGAGAATATTAAATATAATATAAATGTTTAACAATTTACAAAGAATTGTGTATTTTACAATAAGTAATGAAATCCTTTATTTGAGTGTTATGCTTAAATGCTTACTTATTTCTGTTCATGGCAAGGTATTTCATCTTTGAATTAGACACAGCCAGATTGTTTCTATTTTTCACATTAGGATAATGTTAGACAGAGACTGTGGTTTTCTGGTATCAATGGTACTTTCATCCAATTTTACAGTCATGATTATGATTACAGGTTACTGTATGCTTCCCTGTTGTCTGCATACAGAGTGGAGGAAATTGAAAGCACAACTTTGCAGACAGGACAAAGACAATAGTTTTGGTGAGCATATAGTGTAGGGTTTACTAAGTTAGAATATCAACTGAGACTCAAAAATATGATTTAAGGTAACCAATAGACCACAATCTCCCTGCATACTCATTGTTTCATCAACATTTAGAATTAATGAGTTAAAAATATCTTTGCATATGGCTAGATTGGGATAGAGACCAAAAGAGACAACGGGTACTAAGCAGAACCACCTTGTAAGCAGGTGGTATTGTTTACAAAAGGTACATTATATTTTAGTCTACTTACAACTGTCCCAACCCAATATATGAGAGGACACGATGGGCATGGAGGACTTTAAACTCATTGGTATGAAACTATGAATGGCAACACCTGCATCCTAAATGAACTCTAACTGTGTATGTTCGTGCCAGTCAATCAGGATCACAGGGGGGTCATATCAGCAGTACATTAACCTCCCTAGCGCACCGCCTGTACCGCACCGTTTTTAACAGTGTGGTACAGGCAATGGCAGCAGTGTACAAGGTACACTGCATGCCATTTCCTCCCTCCCCTCTCCACACAGCCAGTGTCATTCATGACACTGGCAGTGAGGTCTGGAGAGCAGAAGCCCCTCCATTAACATGGAGGTCTATGGCACTGCTCACCCTCGCCCCCTTCCGCGTCACCGTGACGCGATCAGTGAAGCCGCAGAGCCCCGGAAATGCTGTGGCTGGAAGCAGCATCGCCGTAGCTGTGCAGAACAAACTCTGGATGAGCTGGGCTCATCCCCGGAAAGATGGGCTCGTGATGAACACTAAGGAGGTTAAAAAGTGGCAATTGAAAGCCTTTTTGGAATAAGCTTAGTATCACAGTTCAAATCATGGTGGTAAATAGCTTGAATTTATTTCAGCAAAACTGATTTGTCTTCACAGGTTGCAAAATGAATCAATATATATATTAAACTCTTACCTCATCAAATTTATTCAGGTTGTTGGAGAGCAGACTTACTAGCTGTCCTGTACTTATTTTATCCAGAACTTTGCTTGACAGTTTTAAGGTCTGTTGGCAATAGAAAAGTCAGAAATGGTTAGTCAATGAAGAATAGAGAAGAATAGGCAATAGTTATATATTATATTCCTACCTTACCTTTTTGTAAATTAAGCTGAACATTGCTATTCTCATCTGCATCCCTATATGATGAAGACCAAATATGGCTGGATGTAGAAGAAGCATTCTGACTGCAAAGAGTAAGGACAAGCCAATGGCCAAATAATAAGCAATGGATCGCTCTGCTGTGTTATTTTGGTCATAGGAAGCGATGATTCTCCCAAGAAGAAGGGGTTGGACAGCTTTGGTCACTTCCTAAAAGATATATGAAAATAATACTAAAATATATAACACATGCAAATGTTCTACATTTTGGTTTTTATTTCCATAAAAATCAAAGAGAAAACTTTCAAACTGTACTAGCCATGCAATATAGTTGTCTTTTTGACTGGTGGCTATAGAATCCTGTACATTGCTGACAAAGCATTCACTTAACTTATTTATTTACGTACTACACGTGAACAGAAAATATTTTTTTCTAGATAGTTAGGCTTTGTTTCCATTGTACGTCGGGAGCCCTCCGCTAAGCGTATACACTAAGCAGGGGTCCCGACGTATCCCATAGACTCAGCCTGCCGGCGGATGGTCTGTTTAGACATCCGCCGGTGTACAGGCTGAACGTACTCGACTACGTTCAGCCTGACACCGGCGGATCGGGTCGGCGCAATGAAGACAGACCCGTCCGCCGAGCAGGTAAGTCTATCTGCTACGTCGGGGACCCCCGCTAAGCGCGTACGCTTAGCGGTGGGCTCCCGACGTAATGGAAACAAGCCCTTAGTTTTACATATCTTCTAATATCTTACATTTTTTACAACACATTTTCCAGTCTGCCACATGTTACCACATCCAAATGATAAGTGTATCCTCCTGTAAAGAAAACACATCACACAGGATTTGCCATAGAACATTTTCATCAGAGAAATCAGAGAAATGATTCCTCTGACTTTCAGAGTGGAGTAAACAGCAATCAAGCTTTTGCATGAGTTTCTTTTTTCATAGTAGACAAGCGCACAAACTTCTCCCTGTTTACTTTACAAAGTTTCTCTGTTTAGGTAACAATAACAGGTTTGAGCTGTGCAAACTTATCAAGTTATTAGACTTATGTTCCTCTCAGGTGTTAGTGCTCTTCTTCCCCACACTAAGTTTCTCACACTTAGTGCTCCTTAATCTTGAACATGAACTAAGTGGCCAAACCCTGTGTCATGATGAAAGTTGTTACTGGGTTATGTTATTGTATGATTGTTATGTTCCTTATGGTAACTGATCAGCATTAGACATCATGATCATGGAGGCCAAATGCTATAGTACAAAAATCCAGGTCATTGATGAAAAATCATTATCCACAAAATCAGCATGAAACAGTCTACTATAAAAAGTACTGTAAGCAATGCAGGCTTTAGGCAGCATGGTGTCACATAGCATGTAGGTAGGATTAGTATGTAGGTAAGAGTAGTTGGATTACCAATAAGTAGTCCATATGCAGGATGCCTGGGCCATGGGCTTGGAACCAAGTTATTTATTCCAACTTTTGGTTTGTTCTTTCTGACAACCTGGTGATTAATTATAAATGTTCGCAGCTCTTGTAGAATCAGGCTTTTTGAACCTTGAGAAATGTGTTTAATCACATGAACAGTGTCCTAAACATGATATCAAAATTGCTGGAGATGTATAAAATGGTTGTGAGAACATAATAAAGAAAAAAGTATTGATTTAGCTTAAATAGTTCTTGCATAAATTAAGTTCAAAGTTAATTCAACTTAAAAAACTTGACTAACTTTGAACCTAATTCATCCAAAAACTACATATGCCATTCATACAATTTATGTACAATCTACTTCTACCAGGCACTATGCATTCTATCAGGGAGGACCAGGCACTATATAGATGTTGGTAGATCTAAAGGAAATTGTATGTATTTATCTAAAGGTGTATGGGGGGCTAAAGCAATAATGGTGATGACACCATGTTCAGGGGATTTGCAATTAACTAACAAGGTACACTCTTGAAATCCACGATTTTTATCTCTTGACTCGATTATAAGCATATTTAATTTTTTCAGCACATTTTAGGTACTAAAAAATTCAGCTTATATATGGCATGCCAGTATCATGATTATTTATAAAATGTATATCTCTTCATACGATATAAAAGCATTTTAAGCTACTATTTGGTGTTCACTAGCAAGCACCTTAAAAGTCCCATTCTTTTGTTTTACAAGTCATTTTGTTTCAAAGGTCATTTTATAGCCCATTCAGGCAAGGTCAGATATGTTAGTTCAGGCCCAGTATTGCCCTGTATCTTATTTTGTGTAAATGCTGAGCTTTCTTCAATAAGTTCATTTATAAGAGCTCTTGTTAGCTACAAAGATGAGTTGGATGGTGTCCAACCAGAAACTTGCTCACTCACTTACAATGTGGTGTCACATGACTTGCCTCCAGCAAAAGGGACAAGTGTGAACATACTGTACTACCTGCATGTAGGAAAGCATAGCACCTGGGGTCATGACAACATGAGCCTCTGAGCACATATAATGTGAAATAAAGTGAAAGTCCATGGTATATCATTTACAGAGTGCTTTATAAAACAATTACCAAAAATATTTCTTGATAACTTTTCTAGTTATTTGTCAGTTATGCTGTTTTACTTGTGATCTTATGTGAGATATAACAATTTTACAAAGTTCAGTGTGCATATGTTTTGAAACTGAATAGGGAGTCAAAAGCAACTCAAAAATATCAGTAGTGATGCCACAATATTCAATGAGCATAACTGTAATCCTATACAATGCTTATAGCCTACGGCAGTGGTGGGCAACTGGGTTGATATGGAGGGCCACAAGTGCGGCCCTTGGCATCCTTAAAGGGCCGCACGTAACACCTATCCAGCCCCACCCCCTGCCAACAGATGCCAGAAGGAAGTGGACCATATCCAGACAGGCAGTCAAAACCCGACAGCATCAACCCCCCACCCCCTTGGGTGCAAGGTCTTATGTAGACTTGGTTTTCCCAAACAACATTGACAATTTTATTGATGTAGGAGCGCCAAAGTTGAAAAGGAAAGCCAGGGCAGTGTGTTAACGCTACACATGGTGATATATGGAATGCCCCACATATATCATCAAAGGTTATGTGCCTCATAGATATTATCAAGAATTATGGTGGAAGCATAGGCACTCAGGTGTTTCTGGGTCACTGATTGGCTTTCATGTATGCCAATTAGCGTGCTCAGCTGGAGCCTGAGCGAGACCTTAGCCTCTCCTCCTCTAACTGCTCTAAGAAGATCCCAGGCGGGGGTGCATTGGTGGAGGATTGGGAACAGGTGGGTTCCTATGCCGTATGCATTAACAGGTTTTGGGGGCCGCAAGTGGAGAACCAAAGGGGGGCCAAGGAACAACATGCAAAAGGCCGCAGGTTAGGCACCTGGGGCCTACGGCATAGCATTGTGTGTTGATCAGGTGAAAATCGTCTGCCAGGTTTCTTTTGTTATCTGTTATATAACTCCTTCATGTTTCCTGTCTTCGTAACACAGGAACAGGGAATGATAGAAAATCTTTACAATGAGGATAGAGAAAATACTTTCTGTAGTCTGTGTCTTTCATAATGCATTGTCCTTTTTTTTAAAGAATCTAACAATACAAAGAAATCCCCAATAAAGTATGAGATAGCAAAATAGATCTAACAACACTCTGCTCTGCATTTGCTACCCACTGCTCCCCAGAAATCACTGAGCTCAAGAACAGTTTCAGATGGGGGTCCCCTTATATTTTCTAAACCTTAAACCCCATTAACTCTACAGCAAGGTTCACCCTCCTGCTTATGTGCCTGCTCAGGGCTGCTCCTGGTTGTAGTAGGCATGTGGCTCGGCTAACTATTTGTACAGCTAACATTAGTAATGGAAGAAAATGTTTACAAGAAAGACCACCTTGGTACGGACAACATTAAAATAATCTGTTTAAGAGTGATGTGCATGGGGTTTTTGAGCTATTGGTCAGTTTTGAATAGTGAAGGGGTGAATGAGAATTAAATCTCCATGAGTGTAAATTATACAGTTATACAGCCAACATTGGGAGTGAGGTAGTAATGCTCAAAACAACTAATACAATTA
Organism: Ptychadena robeensis; assembly: GCA_036250615.1. NCBI lineage: Eukaryota > Metazoa > Chordata > Amphibia > Anura > Ptychadenidae > Ptychadena > Ptychadena robeensis. The sequence continues at coordinate 68,154,272 of CM070034.1, read as the reverse complement.
CAATATAATTACATAACAAATATAATATCAAAATATAATATACAAAATAAATATAATATAATTATATAAAAAAAATAAAAGCAAATACTCTTAGTAATTTCCATGTCCATTTCTTCCTCTCTACCTTTCCACTACTTAAAGGGAAATCTCTAACCATGCAATTTACAAAAGGCAGTAACATATGTTTTCTTCTATTTGGATTTTACTGTTCCTTTATTATCTAATACAGTATAATCATAAACTATACAAGATGGAAAGCACTTAGTGCTATGTAAGGGCATGTTTGCAGATTGCTGCGGTTGTATCCGCGCAGCTGCCGCCCCTCCAACCGCATCCATAGACAAAGCATCCGCCAGGCTCCACTGGTGCGGCCGAGTGAGGATGTGCGCAGTTGTGGTGCGGTTCTGAATGCTCGCTACAGCATTTTCGTGTATATGCTGCTACCGACCGCATCCCTTAACATGGGGCATGCCTGAAGTCCACATCCTACCGCACGGAGCTCCGCGTGCATGCGCATGCTAAACAGCTTGTGGTGCGGGCGGGAGCGGCTGCAGCCACGGGATAGCACCGCAGCCATCCACATCAATGGAAACAAGCCCTTACACTCCTATGCTGTGTTAGAGGTTAAAAAAAAAATTAATTGAAAAAAAATTATAAATCCAGTGCATATGGTAAAGCATTAATATTAGACATTTAATGATTAGTTGTAAAATGTGTACAGCTTGTTTAATATAAAATCTTTTAAAACAATCTGTACAGACTATTTCAATTAAATACAGATTCAATATCCATTAATATGAGTAAAAGTTCATGAACGCCATAAAAACAGAATAATGAGGCAACACCAGCTGATCACAGCAATAATCAGTATTTGGGTTTGTCTGCGAAAATTAGGCAACAACTATTAGTGGGAAATGTTGGCAATGGGTGTAATAATGGTTCCATTTTATTTCAGTTTTTATTAAAAAATTTGTATAGGGTCAGTAATAGACAACAAATCTACTCATATGCATTGGGAGGCTAAAGTTTTTACCTAAAACCTGCTTGCGTTTAAGTCCAAATAGAAACTTCCAAATGTGTCGAATGATGGATTCTTCACATTAGAGCATTTTAAAAAACCATGTTTGCTTGCATTTGGGCCTCTGAAAAGGGCTTAAAGTGCACCTATGTGTATCCTGTGGAAAGCCCTGTACTTTTGGATTACACACTATGCAATGTAAGGACGGCGACACATGCAATTCAAAAGAGCCCTAAAAAGGGTTTAACGAAAGCAGATAGGCTGGTCACATCTGAGAATAGTTGAACATACATGCTTCCTTAGAGCACTGGAGGGATAGGGGGTCTACACATGCACAGTTCCTAAAAAAGGATAATGACTGATGTAGTAAAAGGGGTGCCAACAAATTCTTCAGAGTTTTTATACACAACTTTAATTGTAGTTTAACATACTATTAAATATATTTATATAATATTCTGATGATGACTGAAGAATTGGTTGGCACCTGTTTACTACATCAGTAGTAGGTTTAAGGCATGGGCAACATGTGAAGTTGCCCAAAGAGGCATCATGCTGGGTGGCAGCATCTGGACAGATGCCTCCCCCCCAGTATGCCCGCCTATCAATCACACTGTTGCCAGGAGAAAGAGAAGATCATCTGGAGGAGGTCTGTGACACACCAGCGCCATTCCCCCCGTCCCCTCCCCCATCAGCTATGACCCTGATATATTTTTTGGTACTTTGAAGTACAGTTAACGCTCTGTATAAAATCTCTGAAGAATTGGTTTCCAACTACACTACATCAGAGATTTTATACACCACTTTAATTGAATTTAAAACGACTACAACATATATTCATAATAACATTCATAAATTATAACATGGTTTCAATAAATTATACCAATAATTCGTTTTTTGAAAACCAAAAACAGCATTTACCCTTTATGTTATTCTTTATATGGGAAATAACAATACATTTTCAACTAGCCTAACTATTGAGTAGTTTCAATTATGAGCTTTTATGTAGTTTCAAACTACATGTCTTTCAGCTGCTGTCTGCCAAACAGATATACTGCATACAATTTATATTTTAATCACCACTGTAAATAAATAGAAGTATACAAATCGTATAAGTTTACCCCAAGATATAATAGGATGCCGTAAAAAACAAATTTCCAAAAAAAGCATCGCCTCAGTGCATTTATTAATTTCGGGTTGTTCTTTGATGTTGCCAGTTCCCTGTCCCATTCTCTGAAAGAAAAACACAAAACAAGACAGTTATCCATCAGCAGCTGCAAGTACACTTAGAGAATATTGCTTCATTCTCAGGTATTTCCAGGGAAACTCAGATAGTGCATGTAAGGATGCTAATAAAACTAGTGCTTTAGTATCCCAGAGGGATCCATTCTCCATGGAGCTAAAATGCAAGTCCGCCACCAGCTCATTCACATATTTGGCAGATTTAGAAACCTGACCATATATCTCATGGCAGGGAGTTAATTCATGTAAAGGTCACATTGTATGTTTAAAAAAAATGCCAGGCTTCTTAAGACCAATGCAGAAATAATAGGCAAATAAAGCTTTTGGAGTTCTTCCAGTCCCTTGCAAGACGAAAACAAAGGCAGACTATTCTAACTGGTAACAATGCAGACAAAGATGACTTGTTGGTGGAATAACACGTTATCTATCAGAACAGAAAAACTCCTACCAGAACTTTTCTTAAATTTTTATTGTTAATATTTCTCACTGTAGTATGATTGAAAACAAGAGAATACTGAAATGAAAAGATTTTTTTGTTAGAATTGAATTTTTTTTTAAATGTTTCTCAGGTTGGCCATAAAAAGTTTACAAAATATAGCCACTAAAGGGTGTTTCACATAAAACAGATCTAAAGTAAAACTCATTTTTTTTTTGTTTACATACAAAGGCACGTTGATTGGATGTGTTGGCAAACCTTGGACTGATGTCCAATCCAAAAAACTATTGGGTCGTATGAAAACTTGGCAGCTTATCTGCTGATGTTTACTAGGCCTTAAGGAAGCCATATTTTGTTAAATTTTTCCATTTTTGGTTTAATAACTCAATAGATTACTGCTTAACTGAATATTCAACCAAAAATGATAGTCATCAAGCATAATAATTTCTGTCGATAGTACAAGCATAGGACAGGCTTTCTTGGTACTTTGATCGATTTGTATCAAATCGTATCATGAAGCATGCACACATACCTTTGTAAATGAATTGATTTTGCATTGATTACACTTTGTGGTAGTTCAATAAGCAATATCTGACAGTTATAATTAAACAAAAGTCTATGGAATTGAAAATTGTTTCAGCAAAATGTGCGTTATGGTTAGCTTTATAGTTGAAAGGCTGTGGCACCTGGCATACATAGGCATAGGTTTGTGTAAGCTTGCCTAAAGCAAGCTACCATGTAGATACAAACCCTTACCTTTCAAGTCTTTCTGACAGATTATCAGCAGAATCTCCAGTGGGAATTTGATAAATATCTGACAATTCCAATCGCTGTCTGTATCCTTTCCTTAAAATTGGCTTGGTCCAACTGAAACAAAACACAATGCATACATTATAACACACAAACATCAAGCATAATCATTGATGCTGCTTCTTCAACATATGCATGTTTAAACCAAAATTTACAAGTTCTATTTTCTGTGTAAGTTCTAACATAAATAAATCTAAACTCTAAAAATCAGCTTCGAATTTGAATTTTATGCCCACATATTTGCATTGGAATACCACTCCCCCAAGCTAACTAACATGGCCACAATAAATGAAAAAAGGTGCCATCTTGTGTATGTGGCAATGTATATATAAAGTCATCAGACACTAATCTTTTTTTCCACCACTCCCACCATGAAATGTTCTTCAATAAGAACTAACTTTATTAGTACATCACAACCCTGGTAGTAGACAGAGGGCAGAGTTGGTGCTATTTTTCACAAATAAAGTAAAAGGAAGCTTTTTGTTCCAATAAGACATCACTAGATTGTTATAACCTTGGCCTACGAGATACACAAGAACAAGTTGCTGATGGTAGCTTAGGTCCACATTAAACACTTATGTTAAATCTTCCATACACGGGTTGATTTATCACTCGGTTTTTGACAGATCGATCACCGTGCATTCTCACGACAATCAATTGAGTTCTGCCCACCCTGAACGATCGACCAAACAGAATTGAATATAAATCGGATCGGACATTGATCTGACATGTCATTTTTTGGGGGGGTCGATTGTTTGGCAATCGAAGTATATTGGTGGACCCATAGCTCCCTATGCAGCAGCCTTTCCGATCAAGGGATTTTGGGGAATCGGCCATTTTGGACATCTGCTCATGTGCCCAAATCGACCACAAATCAGATTCCCAAGGTGGTGTTTTATCGATCAAAACAATCAACCGCCGATTCCACGATCGTCGGGAATGATCGGATCGGGAATCAATTGATGGCAAATCGAGGCGTCTATGGGTACCTTTATGAAAGGGGGGAGGGGGAAGCGGGGGATGGTGTAACTGGGATCTAAATCGCAGTCACCAAATAGCCCCGGACGACCGCCTCGGAAATGTTCCCTGAACAGCAGGGACCTGGGGACTTTAAGGGTCGAGGGTCAATAAGTATGATACCGTCTTATGGTGTCTCCTGATTAGACATAATCTATCCTGATTCCTCGTCACATCACATGCAGTACTTGATATCTCATGGCACAATGCAATATATTGGTGACAATGCTAGATTGTAAAGTCTTTAATGTCTGTTAAAATCACATAAAAAGAAGTTCCATGTAGTTTTCCAAGTTGTTGCCCTTGGCCTATATCAGGCACTCCATCTGTAAGATGGAGGGAAGGTGTTAGGTCCCATTGAGAAACCGAACCAGTGATGTATAGACCCCAACATATGTTTCAAAATATGGTTTTCATCAGGGGGTCCACATGGTTACTCAGGGAATCCCATCACATCGCATCCTGTATCTCTGATATCCCTATACATCCGGGTGACCGGCAAATGGCCCTTGGCGGGGGGATGAGGGGCCACCTTCTGGGGCTGAGCGGCTGTGTCTTGGGTTAGGTATAAGGTAGTCTGATCTGTATCAAAACCACTTGTGTGTTTGCAGTAGATGAGTAGGTTTCCTCCTGTAGATTCCCTCACATGCCCAGAGAGGTGTCGTTACCTTTAGTCATGCACTCATCAAATTTTCATGCAATGTCAGCCATTTCCATACTTAACCGCCCTAGCGTTAGGGACGGCACCATCTCGCTGCTACTCCCACTATTGCACTAGACGAGATGGTGCCATCCAGTGAAAATCAGGGCTCCGGCAACGCATACTTACTGTTTTGCGCTGTCCCAGTGTCCCTGATGCGACATGCTGGCTGCTGGATCCTCCGGCATGTTCTCCCCCCCCCCCTCCGAGTGACGTGATGACGTCACATCGGGGAGGCGGCGGGAAATCTGAAAGTTAATTGCACGAAAGCAGTTTTCTATCTAGAAAACTGCTTTCAATGTGCTTCTATGTACTAAATATCGCCAAAAAAAGTCTCTGGTGCCCCAGATGTGCCCATTTGCAGTAACCCTCTCTTGTGTGATTTTACCACATTCATCACACCAGGTTAGAGAGGGCACATCTGGGGCACCAGTGACTTTATTTGGGTGAAATTTAGTACATAGCAGCATAGCTTTGTGCCCTGATTTTTTTATTTAAATTTTTTTTTTTTTTACATAATTGTTTGTTTCAAACATTATTATATTCAGGATGTCTATTAGACCCTTGTACGGACAGATTTTGGGAAGTAACAGGCCTACAACATAAAGAAAAAATTACCATTGAAGTCTATGGTGCACTTTTATTTTTATTATTTAATTTTTTTATTGATTTTACACCTTGATAAACTACAAGAACAGTACAACAAGCACACTTACAATTCAACAACGTTTCAAGGTTAGCCCAGAAATGGAGCAATAGCCAGTAAGACAGTTCATTGGCAGGAGTAGTCTTGGGAAATAGCTAGCAGCCGATACCCATCTGGAAGGATAACTGATCCATGGGCAGTTAAAGTCCAATAAGGCATAACAGGCTTCAGAGACTAATGGAATAAATGCCATTAGACACTGCTGAAAACACACCCACACACAGCCATACCGTGGAAACTGGGAATCCCAACCCATAACCGGAACCATCACTCAGGCAGTGGAAGGGCTAGCCATCCAGGAGTCTATGGTGCACATTTGGTACAGAAATCTGGACCTCAGCAGTGAGGTTAAAACAACCATCCATTTGATTTATTTTCTTTTTAATTCTCCAATTTTATAGTTTTAGTCATCACAAATCATTGTAAATACAGACCAGGTCCTATTATCAGAATGTTCTTATGGCAAATTAATTTAATAATAAGCTATTATCATTTTGACAGAACTACCATCAATGACAAATCATTTACATACTATTTCTCAAGGCTTCGAACTGCAACTCTTCTATTATATAGTTGTTTGATTGATTATATTATTATTATCATTTATTTATATAGCGCTGACATATTACGCAGCGCTGTACAATACATTAGAGTGGAGATACAACACACAATAACACACAGGTACAGGTAATGACACAGGAGGAATAGAGGACCCTGCCCGGTTTGGCTTACAGTATAATAGGTTGGGGAACAGAGTATACAATAGGTGGGGGGATGGGACTGGTATGGTGGTGATGTTAGGAGTTGTTTGAGTAGATAAATCTGTCAATGAAAATTTCCGCATCTAGTTTCAACCACTTGATGACAATTAGACAATTGGCTTTAATCAGGCATTATCATCTTCGATGAAATGATATCTAGTAATTTGTGAAAGTAAACCCCATTAATCAACACAAGCTAAGGTGATATCCTCCAAGCAGGGTCTGCCAGAAACAGCGGTCTGTTCTATCTATAGTTCCAGTTTACCGCACAAAGATTAGTAGACGGGGCTGACTGTTAGGAAAATAGGATTTCATCACTGCACCTTTGACAACACAAATGAAACCTGATGATGTTTAGAACAACTATACGAGTGAGGAAATAAATCCCCATACAGAAATATTTGGTCACACGTACTTGAGAAAACAGGATTTGGAGCAACAATGGAATTATTATGCAATTCTGGAGAATAATAAAAGTTCCAATATGGATGAGCAGTTACTTTACGACTACCGTTACAATTACTTTGCTACTTATGTCAAAACAAACAAACATTTTTTTCTTATCTTAGCAATATGGTTATTTCAAGGTATTACACAAAGTAGGAAGCCTGCCACTGCTGACATCTCTTTTTGAGAATTCTAGTTGCTTGGCCATCATTTTGATTCAATATGATCTGGAAATTAAGGTTTGTGAGGAATTTAAGATTAAGGACTTGTTCACACTAGCCCCGCTGCAGCTGCAGTAGAGTATCACAGCGAAGTGTGGCTAGCATAGGAAACGTCTATTAGGCATTGGAGACAGGGGAGGTAATTCTGGATGGATCTCTCAATGCTGCCCTGCCTGACATTGATTGCCTTTACTGGAAAGGATGGTCCCCCCTGGTCAGCCCCCCCCCCCCTCCATAGAACAGAAGGAACGATCACAAACCATTGTTAGTATCAACACTAAAGTATTTGAAAGTGAATATAAGCTTTTAGTGAAGTTTACTCTCAAATGATCATTCATTGCAACTAAAATGAGGAGTGTGCAACAGTGTACATGGTCCAACTAGGTTCCCAAGGCACTCTGATTTTGTAATATTGATGCTTGTTCAAAACAGGAGATTCCAATATCTCAAAATTAAAGGCAGACAGGAAAAAAAACTATTCTAATAGAATGTAAAAAGCCTAATGGACCCCATACACCTTCTCTGTCAGATTTCCTTTAGATCTTCTTTAGTTTTACCAAACCATGTAATATGAGGGACCCGATCCGATGCCGTGCGCGCTTCCGCATCCCTTTAAGGATCGGGTCGTGCAGGAATTGGATGCAGCAACAACAAGGATTGGGCTAAAATCAGCCGTCCTGTTGGATCGCACAGTTATCCGACAGAACGGTAAATTTAAGTTCAATATCATTAGTTCGGCTGGGGGCCGAAGTAATGAGTTGCACATTAAGAGTGCTGTCTGATTCTCAGCACTAGCAGGCGGGAGTAATGACGTCATCACCCTGCTCCTAGTGCAAAGAATCGGATAAGGAATAGACGGTAAATGGTACCGTCTATTCCCAGCTTAAACCATTAAAGCTAGCCACACACGGCTCGATAGAGTAACAGAATAGAGAAACATCGGGTGGCGTGCGCGCTCACAGCTCCCGATTCTCCTCTCATCTGTCACTTCATCTGAGCCATCCACTGTCCCTTTCGAGCAGTAACAATGGATTCTGCTCGAAAAACGTCGACCAACAGGTTTCCAACTGTTGGAAAACCTTGGTCGAAATCCATTGCATTGAATAGGGACAGCGCTATCCCCATTCAATGCAATGGATGACAGCTGGAGCCGGTGTAAACAACGGAGAAGCTAACACAGGCTGTGACAGGCTGTGTATTCACGGCTACTGCTCTGCCTGTGGTAAGGGGGCGTGGCCAACACAGATCCAGATAGCTGCCAGAGGAGGAGGAGAGGAGAAGAGAGAGGGGGGGCTGGCTGGGTCAGTGCCTGTGCGTGTCTGCAGCTCAGGTACAGCACTGCCAGCCACGGACCGGGTCTCCATCGTCCAGTAATTGATGTGCCCATGTGGTGCACATTGATTACTGTACGATTGACCCGTGATCAATTACAGTGTGGTGACGTCACCACGCTGTAATTGATCGCCGGTCGATTGCATGGGAATCTACCCGTGTGTGGCCAGCTTTAGTCTACCTGTGTTCAATCGCAGAGGACCCTATACCTAGTAGTTGGTAGATCTAAAGGAAATCTGAAAGATGTATCCTTAATAATATCACTTTAGAATGGAAAACCATTGCTGAAAATTTAAAATAGCAGATAAAAACATGAAATGTATTTTGTCAACAGGTTCATTGTGCAGATCTGGCTATATCTTGCTTTAAATGACAACAACAAAGTAAACTGCTGAGAAAAGCGGAGATAAATTTGTCAATCAGATGTTATCATTGTACTTCAAAGGTAGCACAGAATCACAGGACAAATCTGTCATATTAGTACACTGCTTGTCAAATTACAAAGAATAGATAAGGGTGGCAGAGCAATATATATATATTGTTTTTCTCTGGCCGATTGCATTAAGGGATGTGCTCCAATTCTCTGAACGACCAGGGTGATGATGTCATCGACCACTCAAGAATCGCACAGGGATCGATCTGTGTATGGTTAGCTTTACCCTCCACCCTTCACAAAGTGGTTTACAATGTAAACTATATAGGAACCAGTTGTTACCACTGCAACTGCTTAAATAAATTAAAACCATTTGTAAACATCTAGGGTAGTTCACAAATTCTTCAATTTATAAACCCCTATAATTTGCTGCAAGTTTGAGTTCACAACAAGGATTATCTCTAAACATCATGTTCAGGTTATTGAATAGTTTAAAGTGAATGTATTCTTCAGTAAAAAAAAAAATAGGTAAATCGTGTAAATTCAAATGATTGTTTTTAGATGGCACATCCATGCTGTCAGTCTTTGATGTTTCAACAAAAGCTTTAATGACAGAAGATCTTATAGTTAAACAAACAGGGCCAGGGTTTTCTTTTCTTACTACCCATTGATTTTGTGTTTATTTATGGTGATCTGTTGATCTGTAATTGTTTTTATTATCAAGAAGTCTTCAAAAAAAGTGCTAATTTCATATTAACTAAAGACATGAAGGCCATTTAGAGAGGCTCTGTGACCTTGTTCAGTGGGGCTCAGGTTGCTGCTCAGTGGGTGCTCACACATTTTACTTGTTATAAAAATATTTTATTCTATATACCCAATAAGGTTAAAAGCAGTTTCAAATTACTGTGAAATTGTTTTGAATTTGTATTATAGGGGGAGTTAAAAAAACAGCAACATTTGTTTCTGTTCATGCTTGTCACTATAGACAATTAAGATGTTAAGTCAAGTCAAGTCAAGATATTGTTATTTATACTAGAACTATGTTGTTTTCATTTTTGTTTCAATTCACACTGGCAGTCAATCTGACAACACTGAGTAGCCGTTGTCTGTAGCATTTGTGCAGGTAGTTTGGAGACAACCATCCCTACAGTTCTCTCTGGGCAACCGGCCGTAACTGAATGCAAAATATTGTGTACAGTATGCAGTGGGGGTCATGATTTTTGGGCAATCAATCACTGGAAATGACTAGTGTTGAGCTCTAGTATTCAAATTGAAAATATATTTGACAAATATGGGCTACTTGAGAATTCGCAAATTTCGTGAATATGATGGCGGATATTCGCAATGTCAAATATTTGCGATATTATGCATTGGGAAGCTTATGGCCATGCATTACGATTATATATTCGTAATGCGACAATATATACCATATGTGACTATAAAGTTTTGAAGGTAATCGTAATGTGATTATAATTGCAATTATATTTGCGAAATTCATGGCACTCACTCGAAAATATGCGAATATCGAATTGAATATTGGAATTATTCGCAAATTTTAATATTACCTATGCCGCTCATCACTAGAAATGACTGGCTGTTTGAATGAGCCCTAAAGAGTAAATTATGGTGTGAGGGTGGCCATAAACACATTTATTATTTTTCTTTTAGTCTGGCTAATTTCAGAAGACACAAAAAATTGGTGTATATTGGAAGTTGTATATTTGAGGAATGGGAAAAATAGAACCTGAACAGATTAGAGAACCATATAAAAACTTTAGAGTTTCCCTCCTCTTTCCCTTTAGATAAATATGCAGACACAGAGGGTGGTCCTCATCACGATGGGCAGCGTTCGATTCCCGAACGATCAATCACTGCAAGCGCGCATGCAAAATCAGGCCGTGTATGGGGACCTCAACATTGTGCTTTGTTTTCAACTTAATGGACAGTAGTGAAAGGCCCCTTTTCTCCTCAGTCCCAAAAATTGTTTGGTGAAAAGTAAACTTGACAGAAGCCTGATCTTATCCACATTCAAACACCTTTGGGGTAATCCAGAACACAAAACCAGGATTCTTGTTCTTGATCAGTGTGACTTTGACTTCACAAATGTGGAAGATTGGACAAACATTTTCACAGGTAAAGGGTTTTGTTAAAATGTAAGTTATTATGACTGAAAAGGGGACCAGCTGATGGATGTGGATCTAGACGGGAGGGATGTCTTAAAAATTCCTTTGAGTATCGTGGCCAAGTGGATACTATAAGGAAAGTTCCCACATAAATAAAAAAGCTTTTATTGCAGATACTTAATTCATGTACCCCTGATGGATTTCTGGCGATTCTAAGATAAAGTGCACTGACAATTGCATTGATTTTTAACACTTCTGCACACTTATGCACCAAGACTGTCTAACACCTCAGGATCAATGAAATAATGCAGTGTGATTGTGTTGGCAAAATCTCCAGGACAATGCAAACATTGAGAGACTCCTTTGCTAAAAGAAAAGCTCAGCTGATATAAATAAATATAGATACCTGCCAGCTGGCTGCTGTAATGTCAAGCACATTTCTGTGTGAATGCATTTTCTGAAACACGAACACTCAATAGAAGTCATTTCAATATGAGAGAACAATCACAACTAGAGCCTCATACTTTTTAAAGGTTGTGTGACTGTTTAGCTAAAGAAAGCCAATACTTCAATATGTCTATACTGGCTATATACACTCCCCAGCCACTTTATTAGGCTTGCTAGTACCGGGACCCCCTTTTGCCTTAACAACTGCCTTAAGCTGGGCATAGACGGGTCGTTTTCCCATCCACTGCCCAGCCGACCGACCGGGCCTGATGTTCCTTACGCACGGCCGCTAGTGCCAAGAATTGCATTTTGCTTTGCTTTGCTTTTTGTGCCAGCAATTACTGCCGTCCCCATCCGAAGAAATAGGATCAACTTTTACCGGCATGTTGGATCACTATGCGATCCGACATGCAGCAGATTCTTGGTCAATATGACCAGTTGGCGCAGATTTGTTGGCTGCACATCCATGATGCGAATCTTCCGTTCCACCACATCCCAAATGTACTCTATTGGATTGAGATCTGGTGACTGTGGAGGCCTTTGATTACAGTGATTGTCATGTTTTCCATTTTTCGGACCATTCCATGTAAACCCTAGAGATGGTTGTGAGTGACAATCCCAGAAGATCAGCAGTTTCTGAAATACTGTCAACATGCCGTAATGCATTGAGTTGCCACCATGTGATTGGTTGATCAGTAATTTGCGTCAACGTGCAGTTGGACAGGTGTGCCTAATAAAGCGGCCAGTGAGTGTATACTCTACCTCTGATTTCATGCAGACGTCATTTTTTCTGAAAATTTTCTTCACAGTTACCCAGACTTGACATGTTTGCTTTACTTCTTGTTGGTAGACACACTTTTTCTCAATGCTTTAAGACAGTTATTCTCCCCTCTCTGGTTTTAGACAGTACACTGGTGATCTACTCTTATTCCTGAAGATAACCGTGTGGGTCTGAATGCATAATATCTTACCAGGCATGCCTAAAGTCAACCCCCACTTGCCCTAGAACCAATTCCTGGGAAATATATAGTATCAGATAGGTTGTAAATCTTCCTTTCATGTGGTGACTATACAAGGAATAAAAATAGGTGGATTGAAAAGTGGTGGATTGGTGCACATCTTAATATACATTGTATGTGTTGAAACGCACACATCTTGTCCCCTCACAGATGCATACTTTGTGCAGTCCAATGGCCATGGACTCTATAGTTTGCATATTACTATAGCTGGCCATAGATGTTTAGATTTCCCAGAGCTCGACTTAATGCAATTGAGTCTTCAATAATAAGTCTTACATCGATCAAAAAGTACACCATTTTCGGGATACGATTTATCACCGATTTATGCGCCTGATCGATCGGTGACAAAACAAAAGATCGGCTACACAAAAATGCGATCGGAAACCATGGAAGTGGGATCAGGCCTGCATCGGTCGATCGAAAGGGAAGATCTTACGGTCTCCAATAACACCCTTTGCTTTGCGATAGATGGGAAAAAAGGGACTGTCCGACCGATATTTCGTGCGATTTCTTGTCATTTCGTTTGATCAATTTGTGAACGATCATGCATATGCTCATGATTCTGTATGCTCATGATTCTATAAGGCTGAACAGCAGGAATCATGGTCTTCATTTGTGTTGATTAGGTATGGTTGTCCCCACATCTACATTTTCATTGTTAAGAAACAAATGATAAAAATTAAATAAATATTATATTTTTTCTTATCACATTGTAGCAATTTGTGGATGGATGCATGGATTTTTTTCAATAAAATGTGAGTGCCTTTCAGGACATTCATCAGTTATATCAATATAGTTAAGACACATGCAGAATGCCAACAAAACATATTTTCTATGATTAAGAGAAGCTTAAGAACAAGAATGATATTTCTATCCAAACCAACAGAACACTACCTTGAAGGCCACAGATTATTTATTTTACTCAATGTTTACAGTGCTGTAGCTAAAATTTGCTCAAGCAAACAATGTACGAGCAGCCATTCTCTTCCTTCATCTCTGTCAAAGTTTTTTTGGGTGGATAGCAAAGTAATCCAGATGTGACATCTCATATATATATATATAGTGCCAACATATTACTCAGTGTATATAATCATATGAATAATTGTGTTTCAGGGGAGCTCATGATTTAATGTTCCTACAATAGTCATGTATATGTAACTATATGTAAAGTCAGGTGCAACTAACATAGGAGATTCTTTGGAGGGAAGCCAATTAACCCTCTGAACCTTTTACCCGTGGAGCGCTTGCACCACAGACAATCGCATGGATTCTCTGCCCTACCATCAATAACGGTAGGGATGTGCTGAAAAAAAACCTCCCCCTGCCTCATCGATGAAGCCGAAGAGGAGAACCCAGAAAAGATGATTGGGTGCGCCGATACTTACTATCGCTGCAGGCTTGCCAAGTTTCCTCAGGTGTAGCTCAGAGTGAGTTTGCAGGGAAAGCAAACTTATCTCGAGCTACACTTGGTTAACCTAGCAGCATGTCTTTGGCTTGTGGAAGGAAACCCACAGAGATATGGGGAGAACATGCAAACTCCTTGCAGTAATTCCCCAGACTGAGATTTAAATCTGGGACCTTAAAGCTGTCCATAAATGGTTTCATATTTCCATTTGATTGAAAACTAAACAAAAACTAAATCAATTTCTGCTCACCTGGGACGATCGACCAAAAGTGATCGAAAAATGGATGGCAAAACTATCAGACATGTTGATAAATTTGTATCTGATGGGTTAAGTGTCTGATGGGTTTTCTAGGTATTTGAATCGATTTACAATAGTACTATGTAGCGCATGTGTAACACGTTCCTATTACGATTGTAATGCGAACGATCATAATAAGCATGCGCTCCATAGTACGATTGCACAAGGAGATCGATTGAGCAAAAGTTGACCCTTGTATGGCTAGTAAAACATATTAAGGCCAGGGTAACTGAAAGCCTATGTGGAGAAGCCATTTATTCAGTATCTCTAAGAACGAGCTTCAGCAGCAATAAGTCAATGTTTTTTATGACTTTATCAGTCTTTCACATCACTGAGGAGGAACAGTAGCCTACAATGTTGCTTAAGCTTATGTGTTTCCTTCACATGTCAGCTTTCCTCCATTTAAGATCTAAACTTTTATGGGTCATTGCATCACCTTTATTCTTTTCTTTCTCAGCAATTTTATTCTTCTAGATTAGCTGGTACACTTGGGATCATTGTAGTGATGCATGATCCAGTTACTGCCAAGCTTTAGCTGTCAAACAGATGACCTCACATTTGACTCAACAATACTTTGGTATACAGGAGTTCATGGATGACTCAATGACTGTGAGGTGGATGAATCTGCAAAATAATACCAAATATTCATTGCACCACTACAGTGCTTGATAGTTGATTGAATGCTCTATGACATCACCATGTTCCACTCGATCGTTCATCAAACGAGCGGGCATCGACCCGTGTGTGGGGACCCAAACTAGTCACATTCTAAACAAACTATTCTTGCTCAATTTATTTCTGTCATGGGCAGTTAACATTTTATCTGAAGAATGTAGAGTCTGAGATATAGACATTTACCAGTAAATAAATGTTTGAAATTACATGGCACTTGTAGTAAATTTGCTGGCATGTCTACTAATGTGTCGTCCCAGTTCCCACCTTGCGACCAATCTTACGTTGGGCAGCAACACAGCAATGACAGCTTTTCTAAAATTATTTCTAAAGTTTTACCTCCTTGTATTGTATTGTTGTCATTGTATTAGTATGTAGCATTTAGCAACATTTTAGACCTGCCAGGGACTAGTTGATATTGCCTTGATATGTAAAATCTTGCAATTGATAAAATACTATTGATGCAAAACTACAGCAAAACTCAAATGCCTCTCTCCACAGAGCTGAACAGGCGTTGTTTACAAACTATTGCTACCAGTGACTTAAAATCTAATATTGGTATAGGCATTTAGTTCTTGCCTCTAATCATGGTCAGCATGACAAGAAACTTTGTTTTAGCCAATCTCCATACTTCAATATCACAAGGCACAAACACACTGCTCTGTAAAACATTTACACATATTGTGTGGGTGTCTGAGGGGCAGCTGTCAATCACTGTCATGTTATCCTTATGGGCAACTGACAGAGGTCATGGTTTTTGGGCAATCAGGCAGTGGAAACGACGTGTTGTCTGAATGAGCCCAAACTTTTTTTTATATCATCTATTACTTTCCATTTTTATGCTGTATTTAACTTCTAAAGGCCGCCATACACTGGACCAGCTGAGGCTGATTCACGGGCATGTCCGTTCTCTGGCCAACCGAGCTTTGGAGTGACATGGATCTGTCGCACCATTTGGGCACCTGCAATCCGAGGCTGATTTTTCCGCCTACGACGGGGCTCTTTATGTGCCTTTAGGGTTCCCATACACCTTTAGATTTCTGAGATTTTTTCTAAGATTTCCTTTAGATCTCCTTTGGTTTTACCAAAACCATGTAATATGAGGGACTTTCTAAACTATCAAGTCTGTCTGTGTTCAATCGCAGTGGACCCTATACTACATAGTTGTTGGTAGATCTAAAGGATATCTGACAGAGAGATCTAAAGTATGGCCAGCTTAAGGGAATAGGTGAATATGGAAAATCTTGACTCCTTCAATGTATTTGTCCAAACATTAGAACATTATTAGTGTCTACAGATAAAGGTGATAAAAGGAAAAGTGTGTTTACACTAATTTCACTCTTTATTTTGCTTTCCGGCACAGGGAGAGAAAAGTGCTGAAGGAGAAAGACTGCTGGAAGAATGAAGAAGGGAGCTGGGGATGGAAAGCTGGGCAAAGGGGCTGCAGGGAAGGCTGTGCCCTAATTCCACAGTTTATCAATTCCACTAACCTCAACACTATCTTGTAAAACATCCCTAACACCCCACTGCCCTTCAAGCATATCACCTTCATATGTAAGCACTGTTTAAATGATCTAATGTGGACCAAAATGTTTTTTAAAAAGTCAAGCTAACATTTGCCATTACTGTATGCATAACCAAATATAAGTGAGTTGTATTACACAACAGGCACATGTATATAACATAGAAACAATGGCTGGAAACCTCTCAGCTAGAAAATAATTGTGAAATCTCTACAGCCCAGTTGCAAGTCATCTAATCTCATGAATATTAATGTATGAGTCAGACCCCAATACCAAAAGCATGTTACCAAACCTAAAACCTTCTCATCCTAAAATTAAGTTATACTGTATAAAAACATGATTTAGTAATGTTTTCTTAACTATCCCCCTATTCTTTCATTGTCAATAACTGTGAATTATACAATTGGCATCCTTTCACAAAAGCAAATACTTTTTTTGCATGCTAAAAACAACCTGTTCTGGTCTTTGTTTCAAGTCAGCGTACAAAGAGATATTCTGACATTCTTTTACTTTCTATTGATACAAATCAGAATTCTGTGTTCCCTTAATGAGTATTATCACATTAAGGTCTCAGCCACAGAACTCCTACAACTAGGTTTCACTACTTATGTTATTTGGTAATGCTATTCGAGTGTGCGTGTGTTCATTGACAGTTTAAAAAGACCTATTGTATACAATTTCCTAAGGTGTGAAGTGAGGTTAGGTGAAAACAGACATTACATTTCTTAAACAATTTCAAAAATAGATTTTCTCTTACCTATGATCTTCTATTTATCTGTTTATATAAGTAGTTTAATATAAATCTATTTGGATTTTATTTAAATGTGGCTACTGTAATAAGAGATGTGATTTTCATAAATCCTTTATCGCAGCTCATTAGAGAATCTACCGTAGGTATTTTTAGTATCTATATAGTGTTGTCATGATTTACCATGCTTTATATTACCATGGTGTACATAATACAATAATTTACAGCAGTCCTAGTCCTAGAATACTTCAATTGTATATGTAAAGGTAGCCTTAAGCAGGCCATACACGGGTCAGATTTTCAATCAATTAACTTAAAACGATCAATTTTTAAGTCGGTATAAAATTGTATGTCGATTGTATCATGCCCCATATGTAGTACAAGATTTTTGATTGATTTTTGATCGAGTGAGGTAGAATAGGTAGAAAAAAATCGATCAAAAATTGGTTGACCACACTTGGTTCTTAAAATACCGAACCAATTTTCAATCGACCGATCAAAATTTACCATCCAGTCCAATCAAAAAACGACTGAATTTTGACTAAATTTTGATCGGATTAAGTCGATTTAACCAGGTGGGCAAAACTCAATACTCAATCAATCGACTAAAAAATTTATCGTTTTAAGTCGATTGATTGAAAATCTGACCCGTGTATGGGCTGCTTTAAGCTAGCCACACATGGCTCGATGAAGTAACAGATTAGATTGCGTGCTCACGGCTCCCGATGTTCCTCTAATTTGTTTCTTCATCTGAGCCATCCACGGTTCCTTTAAGCAGGATCAATGGATCCTGCTTTGAGGGAACTTGACCAAACAGGTTTCCAACATGTTGGAAAACCTTGGTTTAAATCCATTACATTGAATAGGGACAGTGCTATCCCCATCCAATGTAATGGACAGGCTGACAGCCGCACACACAGGCAGCTGAGCCACAAACACAGGCTGTGTGTTCAGCTAGCTGCTTTGTGTGTGTGTGAAGAGGGCATGGCCAACATGGACCCAGCTCTGCCAGAAGAGGAGGGGGGGGGCTGGCTGCAGGCAGGCTGCTGTCCACAGCCAGAGAAGCTGGCTTCTTCTCAGGAAAGGAGAGACCTGGGGGATCGGGAAACCGGGTCCCCATCGTACGATAATTCATGTGCCCATGTGGTGCATGGTGACGTCACCACGCTGTAATTGATCGCCGGTCAATTGCAGGGGAATCTACCCGTGTGTCGCCAGCTATAGACGAGGCGATTCTCCCTCGATGACCATCCAAAGTAATGGAATTGGCCAGAAATTTACCGACATGTTGGATCACCGTGCAATCTGACATACAGGAGATCCCTGGTCTATCTGTCCAGGTGGCACCATCCGATTTGCAGCCGAGCAACAGCACACGGCGGTCAATCGGCTGGAAAAATCGTGGGAAAATCGTGTATGGCTACCTTAAAGCCCCTACAACAACGGACTTGGACATATTTTAAATGAAGCCAGTTAATGGAACAATTTGTCTTTGGAAGACCATCTGAAGGAAAGTCAGAAGAGCATCCATATTTGTATTCAATTATCTTGACCTTTAAAAATTGTGTGTTCTAAAACCTATATAAAAGCTAAACTGTCTGTATTATTAAATTCATATTTTATGCATATTGTATGATTTATTGTAGAATGTATAGTATTGATTACTTTCTTTATGTTACATTATCTTTTTGTTCATTCATTTCTATGTATGCGAACTGAATCTACAAACATGTCTAAATAATATGGCCATAGTTAAATGAAGAATCTCAAGGTCTACCAATGCACATGTGTTAAATGAACCACTGGAGGAAGCTCATATATACATGGGAACTACAGGAAAGTCCATCAGGAACTGCCAGTGATGGTAAAACTATTGTTGATGGTTAGTCCAATCAATAGTTTACCTTAAAACATTTAGATAGGACATTCCTAAGGCCCCCCATTTTCCCATTTGATCGACCTAAACCGAAAAAATCGATGCCTGTCCACATGGTTCAATCGACCTAGTTCAATAAAAATTGGACAAAAGTTCGATCGAAAAATTATCGGACATGACAGAAAATTTTAATTGACTAAATGTACATCGAATGTAATTTTGTTGTGCCCAACTGATTTTGGTTCGATTTAAATAATAAGCATACTTATACATCCATTGGCAGACATTTTGGTGTGTTTAAAATCAACTTCCTTCAATTATTCTTTCGATTGATCGAACCAACATCGATCAAATATCGGTTTCTCCATGTGGGAGGTAGTTCAATCGTACTTTGATCGATTGAACCTTGATCTTAGATTGCGATCGAGCGCAGAGAGTCTAAATTAGGACCCCGTAGAGGTCCTAACGGGCAGGAGCCTAATGTTGTGTTGGCCGGTCGGTAACGTTAGGGTTGTTTACCTCTCCTGGTGTAAATGAGTCCTTAAACGACCCAAAGCCATATGAATTAAATAAACTAGGTCAGGTGACAAAGTATGTAGTGGGCAAATCCATTGTACGCTAAATTGCATTTATAAAATTCCAGATGCACACGTAACACTAGTTTATCACTCAGATAGTACCTAGACTAAAGATTCATAATGTAGTCAGAATAAATGATGATACATGTTCTCCGTTCAGCCTTATGCATTAACCTCCCTAGCACACTGCTGAGGTCCAGATTTCTGTACCAAAAGTGCACCATA
>CM070034.1:68109680-68134198 GCA_036250615.1 Ptychadena robeensis | reverse complement strand
CGATAGAAGCAGTTGGAGCGCTTGACGAGGTGCTGCCGTCCATAACGCTAGGGCGGTTAAATTGTGGATTAAATTGCAATAAGGCTAGTTAGAAATCCTTGCTCAGCCTCAGGACATGGAAATGTTTTTTATACAATGCTTTATCTGCTCAAAATTTCTCAACATTTGCAGAGAACATATACAGCTGAGCTCACCTAACAGTCAATTGTAAACCTAATTTTAGTTTGCCCATTGAAAACTGGTTTCAGAAGATAATGTCTTTTCTCATTGTTAGATAGTTGGCAGTGACACTGACTCATTACATTTTTTATCTGAGAAACGATAAGGAGTAAAAATTAAAACACATACCTTTTAAGGCCCCCATACACCTTACAATCTTGCCATACAATTTCTGTACAATCAACTTTTCTTCTACCAAAACCATGTAATATGAGGACCTTCCAATCACTATGTATTCTATCAGAGAGGACCTGGCACTACATAGCAGTGCTATATACCTTCCAATCACTATGTATTCTATCAGGGAGGACCCGGCACTACATAGCAGTGATATATACCTTCCAATCACTATGTATTCTATCAGGGAGGACCCGGCACTACATAGTTGTTGGTAGATCTAATGTAAATTATATGGAGGGGGAAAGTGTGTTCAGAATGTGCAGAAATCATAATGCCATTCTTTGGCTTTGGGCTAATGGGTCATTCTGACCATTGGGTGATCTTGTAATTGTTCATATAGGTGACTCTTTCTGCTAGGGGTATTGATTTTTTATTTCCAGAAAGAACTATGCTGCATCTCCTTATCAGCCCGTTCTACAAGCTACATCGTGGCGGCTTTTAGTGATTATTGTTCATGATGAGTTTTCTGCTAATTTATGGTATGGTACTAGTATGTACATGTTAGCAAAGATACAACATTAATATAAATACTTCTTGCTAAAAATTATGAGAAATCCAGTAAAGGTAACACTTTGATATTTTCATTCGATCGACCTAAAAATTGATCTGTGGATGTCGACTGAACAATTAATTGGTTCCTGCCCACCTGGTACGATCGACCAAAGTGATTGATATCAAACAGAAAATCCATTGAAAAGTGATTGGACATGTGTGGTCATATCTGACAGGTTTTCCAGGTATTACATTTGTATCTGATGGTACTATGGATCATGCCCGCAGAACACAGGAAAGAAATCCACCGGTTGTAAATTGATCACACGGTGTGGGGGTACAATCGATCGCTGTTCCACTGACAGTCTATATTTAAATAACACAGTATAATTTGATCAGCAAGCGATTGTGCAAAAGTCGACCCGTGTATGACTATATGATCACTGATATAATTTATCTTTCTAGTTAAGCCTTTTGCAAACACTACAATTACTTTGCCCCAGACAAATGTTTGTAAATGTCTAGGGTGCATATCTAGCATAATCTGATCATTAAACGGTGAACAATAACATTGATTTCTAGTAGGGATGACAAAGTTGGGTATTTCCTGCTCATACCCTCCCCATTCATTGATTCATCTTAGTCAGCTTTGGGTTATATCCTAGGAGCCCAACCTGAGGCCCGGGGGTTTTCTTTGGCGGCCCCCTCAGTCCTCCACTTGTGGCCCTGAAACCTAACTGTTAATGCATAAGAACTCACCTGTCCGCCAATCCCCCACTGAGAGGTCCTCGTTTAGGATTACCACACTACAGTGTTCTCTAATGCTTTAAGTGTTATTTAAAACAAGTTTTGTTAATTAAAAACAATGTCTTCAAGCTCTGCCTGATGGAATTTCTTCATTATAAAATGCTTATACAAATCAGTATAGATTGAAAATGTTATGTGCGGCCCTTTAGTGATGCTGAGGGCGCACATGTGGCCCTTCCTATCAATTCAGTTGGCCACCACTGGGTTATATTACATGTTCAATTAAAGGAGTATCTGCATACAGACAGTTATCTTTATATTAGGCAGATATTGATGGTCCAGTAAAAAATATAGTAAAATGAGCAATCAGATGATAATAATAATACAAATAAAATATATTGTCTTGTCTGATTTATTAGAAATTATAAACCTTTACTAATCCAAATAGAGAAATGCCTATATAGCATAATCACTGATAAAGGTTTATTGTATTCACAATAGGGAACTAACTTAAGCTGGTAATCAGTGTATAAAAAGGAAGAATAGTGTAAATGATGGTTGCCTGACAGAACAGACTTAACATTAGAAAAGGATTAACGTTCGACTAAAGATGAGGTTGTGGACTTCCATTGACGTAAAAAAAAAAATCAATTGTTTAGATGGATTCTTGTTATTCATTTATTTAAATTTTTTTTATACATTTGATCAAAAAGGAACTTAAAATCAATTGAGCAATGATCGGACATGTTGGTGAATTTCAGTTGATTGTTCAAGTATCTAACAGGTTTTCTTGGTATTTGGACGGTGTGTATGTGATGATACTATGGAGCATGCAGATAGGGCTTTGGAAAGGTATCCATTGGTTTTGAATTGATCACACTGTGTGTCAGTATGATTGATTGATGTTAGACTGAAGCTAGCCATACACCTACAGATTTCTCTGTCAGATATCCTTTAGATCTACCAACAACTATGAAGTATAGGGTCCATTGCGATTGAACACAGGTAGACTTGATTGTTTAGAAAGTCCCTCATATTACATGGTTTTGGTAAACCAAAAGGAGATCTAAAGGAAATCTGACAGAGAAATCTTAAGGTGTATGGGGGCCCTAACAGTCAATATTTCAATCGCAAAAAAGCAGATCGAATCTAAGATCAATTGAGCAAAAGTTGGGCAGACACAGGTAGATTCCCGTATGACCGATGCTCAGCCGAGGATGACGTCATCGTGCTGGGCTTGAGCATCCTCAATAGCGAGGCGCAGCCCTGCTCCATCATCGATGTCACCCAATACCTTGGGTGTAGACCCTCTGTCCCCATCCAAAGTAATAGAATAACAGAACAGGGTTTACCAAAATGTTTGTTCCCAGTTCAACCGAGTGGGCTCGAAAAAAAAAGACATACACGGCTAAAAAAATTTATATATTCAAGCAAAATTGAGCGCCCCGAACGCACACGACGCTCAATTGTGCTTGAATCTATTAAAAATCGAGCCATGTATGCCTAGCTTAAATGTGTGTATGGCTAGCTGTAGTAAAACTTCCCTGGAAGTAAACTATTTGAGAGACTCAATCAATTCTGTATTCTTCATAGATATTTCAACGTTAGATTTGCATATATTAACCAATCAAACGTAATTGAAATAGTTTGCAGACACGTTTCTAGACAGGTGTCCATGGGAATGCAATGACCAATGTGCGGGAAATGATTGCTTCCTTCAGCTAGAATGACAGCAATATGACTTTGTGAAATTAATTAGTAACAACAAGTAGAGGATATTGTGCCTGAGCCCAAGCAGAAGAAACAATAGCATAGTATTGATAAATACAGCTGTGTTATGATAAAACACCTCCAGTATGGTGAAAGCAGAAAGTGTCACTTTGTTATGACACACACAAAGTAACACACATGCCAGTGTGTTAGTAAAATGAGCGTCTGCCTTTGTGATCCCCTCCTGATGATCCTTTCATCCATGGTCATATCACTTTGTACCTCTATTGTAGAACATGAACACTGGACTTGATAGGCTACAAGATTGCAGCATTGTCACAGAACAATAGTGTTAGGTTGTGTACACAGGGACACAGTCATTCATCAGAGGTCGTTGGGGAGCTGCACCTAGAGATCCAGGCGGGATTCTCTATTACAGGAGGAATATATGCCAAGTTACAGGTGCAGCATAGGCAGCTTTTACAGGAAGACAGGTCGCCTGCCAAATACCTGTTGTCCCCTTCTCATAAAGCAGAACAGAAAGTTTACACCGATACTAGACTGAAGACTGGCAGCAGTGGGCACAGGTACCTGTGTATGGGAATGCAGCACCCACACACCCAGAGGCTGGCACCTACCTGAAGAAGAGCTTGGAGAAGATGTTGGCTTTCTCTAACGGGGACCTCTGCATGCTGACAGTTCAGTGCAGATCCTGGCTCTGGCAGTCCACTGTGTCCCTGGTCTCCCACCTTATTCTCCCAGCCTGCTGATGTCACTGCCTCCCTGACTCTGCCCAGGTTTAAGAAGAGGTAAGGGAGACAGCCCAGTCTTCATATCTTCCTCCTCTTCTCCTATTTTTTTTTACTCTCTTCCACTCCCTCTCCCTCTGTTTAGGTAACACACCAGGGGTGTGTTGCAAACAATTATCATCAGATTGCATTACCTACGCAGATTGTATTTTGGGTCAGTGTAAGTTTATGGACCTGGTGGTGATTGTGATGACCCAGAAGGTCAAACCCTTGAGGGGAACCACACCTCATATCAGCTTAGGAAATCTCCATATTTTACAATGGATATTAAGTGAATCAAGTCACCCAGGACACTCTGCTGTTATGTGTAGTTCATGTCTGTTGACCAAGGCTGAATGAGATGTTTAATCAGAATAGGACCTGTTTGTTTTGGCAATGGTTGTGGTTTTGTGTATATTAATATGAACTATATACTGCTATTGCGATCAGTCATTTGGATTTCAGGTGTATAACTATTGTATATAGCATATCAAAGATATAAATAATAAAGTACACCGCGGTGTGGGTGGGTATATAAGTTATATATATATATTGTAAGCCTGACCGGGCATGGTCCTCTACTCCTCCTGTGTCATAACCTGTACCTGTATGTACTATCCTGTGTTATATCTCCCCTCTAATCTATTGTACAGCTCTGCGTAATATATTGGTGCTATATAAATAATAATAATATTAATAATAATAATAATAATAATATATACCTGTGTGTAGATGTGGAAAACAATAGCAGACACCCCTATTGTCTAATGGAAGTTATGGGCAGTCAGCTTTACAAGGATGACTACAGTTGGGCATAATGTGAATGTAATGTTCATAATCAAGTATTTCAAGACACCTTATAGCAATGGTGGATCCTAACTAAGGGTATGTTTCCATTATACGTCGGGACCCCCTCCGCTAAGCGTATTGCTTGGCGGGGATCCCAATGTAGCAAATAGACTTTGCAGTTCCGCCGATGCAAGGCTGAACATAGTCGAGTACGTTGAGCCTCTGCATCGGCGGATGTGTAAACAGAGCATCCGCCGAGCAGGTAATGCCTGGCATACACATGCCGATAAGCGCCGATTTTTTACCTGACCGGCGGGCGTGCGCGCTCGCGCCGTCGATCAGCGAAAAAAACAGCCGCTTATCGGCATGTGCCCACATGGGATGACAGATCCCTGTTGCCCCACAGCTTGGCCGGCCAGAGAACGGACATGTCCGATATTCTCTGGCCGATGCAAGCTGATGCCATTAACTTCAATGAAGACCGGTGTCTTCATTGAAGCTAATGGCCGGCACACAAAGGGTGCCGGACGACTAAAGCAGCCCCATAATGCATCAGGATGCAAACGTGATGACATCATCATGTTTGCATTTCACAGCTCATCGGAGCTTGTCTGTCGGCACCCATCTGTGGGTGTATGGCAGGCATAAGTCGGGATCCCTGTGAAGCAATACGCTTAGCTGAGGGGGTCCCAACGTATGTGGAAACAAACCCTTAAATGCACTTCGGTTTGAGCTCCCCCTCCCGTTACTATAGCTAGGGGTAGGAGAAGGGATTTAGGATTTATATAAAATAACAGCTCTATGGTTTTTTTAACATATTAATGTTACATTGGAAACTAAGAGGAACTCAGGGGATCAATAGCAAAGTAGTTTTACTCCTTATAACCTTTAGCCTCTTGTGAAGAATTTAAGAGATCCCAATTCCCTGTTGTTCTCAATGTCTGCACATTCTCACATTGTATATCATACCCAATATGGTGTTTCAGCAACACACACACATACAGTGGATAGAAAAAGTGTACACACCCCATGTGAAATCTGTAAATGTATGTGATTTAAGACAATAAAACTAAAGTTTGAAAGCTGTCTACTTTTGTAAAACCAATAACACTGCAGAATTAAGGTGATACATAAACTAAACAATAGGAAAATATATAAGAATGTACAATAACTAGTGTTGATTGTGAATATTCTAATCACATTTTTTATTGTGTATTTTGGTACTTGAAGACTTAACGAAGATCATGAATATATAATGCGATCTGTGAAATTGCGCATTGCGTTTGCTGTATTTGCATGTACAAGTGCCCATTTCCACAATGAAGGTAATAATGACTGGATGGCAAGTTCTTAAATTTACAAATTTATCACAAATATAAGGCGAAATAATTTTTATATATTGCAAATATGGATATTGTCTATGCTGCTCATCACTAACAAAAAGCTGATTGAAAATGTGTGCGCATTCTTAAACTAATACTTTTTTAAAGCACCTTTTGTGCACACTACACACCCTTACAGTATGTGAGGGTGTGTACAGCCTTTAATAGTGTGAGATGTGCACTATGGTCCCATGAGATTTGATGATTTCACAATATGCTTATTGGTTTTCTTGCTGGAGGCTCTGACATGAGGAAGCAAAGCTCTTCCTCTTTAAAGATGTAGTGTAGTGTAGTGTTCAAGTGTAGTTTAAATTTAATTATTATTATTAAATAGTAAATCTATTAGTACATCACAATCACTGCAGATGAAAATAAATGCAGATAAAAATTCAATTAAAGCACCGTACAGTAAATGTTAAGTATCTATCAAATCACTGTATTATCAATATAGACGCACACATTAATCAGTGTAGTATGCTTGCATAATGTGCATAGCAATGCAGTTAGTATATGCATTTTATATTTTTAAAAAAAAAATTTTTTTCTTCTTTATGATTTTATTCTGCACCGTTGAAGGTTAAAAGGTATCTTGTTTTTCAGCTCACAGCCACAAGTCGGTATGAACCAAAGAACAGACTGCTATGGGCTATACGGTTTACCGCTGCTGGTGTAAACAAACCCTAAGGACTCTTTTGCACTATATGCGTTGGGATTTTGTGACCATTCAAACAAGCGCATTGTGTTGTGTATAAAGGGAAAGTGTCTGTATGTGACTTGTTATCATTTTCTCTTTCTCTACTATACAATGGAGCTTAGGCTGAGTATACACAAGTCAATCTTCATTTCCAATATCATTTTAGGTCAGATAAAACTATAAAGTGTTAAATGAATCTAATTACATGTGTTTTGTTACAGAAGCTCTGATTTAACATTACAACAGGCCAATTTAAAGTTACATTTTATTCTGGTAATCTTCTATTTTATTGTATTTATTATACTTATTTAGAACCAGCACCATCATCACCGTGTCAGGAAGGTCATAGCTGGCAAGAGAGTGCAGCAGGGTGTTGTACATTAACTGAAAACTGGAAGCTGGAGTAATAACTACATTTGATTCCAATTCTTGACATAACTAGAAAACCTGTCAGATACTTGAATGATCGACTGAAATTTACCATTGTGTCAGATCACTGCTGGATCCATTTTATGGTTTCCAACTATTGCTCTAAAAAATAAGGCGATTTAACATTAAAGGCAAATAGTGTATGGCCACCTTCCCCACACATCTTACAATCTTACCATGCAATTTCTGTACAATACAAACTTTTGTTCTAACAAAACCATGTAATATGAGGACCTTTCTAAACCTTCCAATCATGTATTCTATCAAGGAGGACCCGTCACTACATAGTTGTTGTTAGAGCTAAAGGAAATTATATGGAGTGATCTAAAGGTGTATGGAGGGCTTAAGACTTCAGTGTTTAATGGACTGAAATGAAAAGAATTAAGCTGGCCATACAGGGGTAGATTCCTGCGCAATCGACCGGCAATCAATTACACTGTGATTGATCGCAGGTCAATCATACGGTAATCAATGTGCACCCCCAGGTCTCTTCTTTCCCCAGTCGGAAAAGCAGCCAGCCTGCACACCCCCTCCCCTCTTCTGGCAGAGCTGGGTCCATGCTGGCCACGCCCCCTTCACACACACACAGCCGTAGCTGATCACAGCCTGTGTGTGCAGCTCAGCTCCTCTATATGTGCAGCTCAGCTGTCAGCTCATCCATTACATTGGATGGTGACTCACGTTCCCCATTCAATGTAATGGGTTTAGACCAAGGTTTTCCAACTTCGAGCCTACCTGTGTTTAATCGCAGCAGACCCTTTACTACATAGTTGTTGGAAGGATATCTGAAAGAGAGATCTAAAAGTGTACGGCCAGCTTAAGACTTTCTGACTTGCTACATCTTCTGATACACATGTTGCAGTAAAACAGAGTTATATCAGCAAGGAAAATAAGGGCTTGTTTCCACTACTGCGGAAGCCCATGGTTGCCCACGGGGCGGATAAAACTGCGCCCATGTTTTTTAATGGGCTAGTCCCCTACCGTTATCAGGGGGCGATCAGAGGGTTGACCGAGTTTTTGACCGTGGTTCGCACTCTTACAGGTAAATGGCCGCAGCTAAAAACCGCATGAGATGCGGTTGTTAGCAGGGGTCAATCCTAGCGGCGGCAATCGTGCCGCCGCCGGCAGCATTGATGGAAACAAGCCCTAATGAAGGTAAATGTGGAATTTTGCTTTATTAATGCCCTAAACTTTTCAGTTAATTATAATAATTGCCTATTAAAATGCCCCAATGATCTTGAAACCTGGAACATTGGGTTAAGAGGTGGACCAGTCTTTGAATTTGTTTCCCAAAGTTGCCATTCATCACAGCACCCAGGGTTTTAATAATAGCCCACCCAATCAGTGTTTTCTCGAAGAAAATGTGAAATTAAAGTGTATCTAAATAAATGTTCATATTAGGTTTTGAATAGAATAGGTTACGGTAGCATTGTTAGTACATTGCCTAATAATATTCTTGTAATTGTGGGGATGATGGGTAAAACAAAACCTCAGACTTATCATATCTTGTATACCAAGGGAAAGTTTTTGGGACAAATATTGGGGGAAAAAAAGTAATGTAAAAAGAATGTCATATTCTAATTGCAGTAAAACATGTAAATGCAATTCATATCAGCATTGCAGTCCAACAAAGAAAAGGAGCAGAAGTAGCTTCCACTGTTTTCCAGTGTGTTTGTATCTAGTTCTAAACTGCTCTTTAGATAAATAAAGAACACACAATCAATTAACATCTAGATTTCCCTTTTATGTGCTTTAAACAGGAAAAACTGTTTAGTGTAGGAAAATGATGTTGTTGTTACAAATACAAACGATCGGTCAAAAGGGGAAAGGGTCAGATAATTATTTTAAACTATCTAGCATGTTTCCCCAAAATAAAGCAATGCCCAAGGCCAGGCTATTGGTGTTTAATATATGACAACAGTGAGGAATTTACTGAAGTCTGCAAATACTGAATGATGTTATATAATCATGAAAATCAATCAGCAATCACGTTCCTATAAGGTTATAAACAGTTAATGCTAGGTACAAGAATCTTCAGGCAAAACTAAACTGATTTAAATACAATCACACAAAACAAATGTATACATGGGCATATACTTTTGTACATATGGTACTAAGTTTCAAATATCTTTGACAAAGGTATTTTGCACTTCCAGGCTACCTCTGACCAACAGGTCTAGGCAATGGCGGTTTTAGGCATAGGCAACCTGCATGGGCAACCCAGGACGCCATCATGCTCCCCCCACAGTGTGCCCGGGGGGGGGGGGTGTGGATGGGGGGTGTTGCAACAGAATAACAGTCTCACCATGAGCATACTTACCACCCATCCCCCGACACCTGGGCGCCTGGGTCTAGGCACAGTGCTAGTAACTACATAACATGGTGTAAAATTGTATGTAGATCATAGAAAAGAACAGGGAAGCCTATTAATATTACTGATAACATTGCTACAATGACATCTGAGTATATACTCGAATATAAGCTGAATTTTTCAGCATCCAAAATACTAGGGTCTAGAGATGCAAATCACAAAATTCCACAGTCAGACTTTGTGAAATATATAGCAAAGCCCCTAAATATGGTATCATCACCAAATTTGCTGTAGATGTAGAGAAGTGTTGTAGGAACATTATAATTATTTTATACTTATCTTTTTCCATTTTTTTGGGAAAATTGAGTACCTCGGCTTATATTCAGGTCGGCTTATACTCAAGAATATAAGGTACCCTACATTTGGTTTCCTTGGTTTATTCAGAATGATTAAGCTCACTTGTTGGGGAAACTTGATAGGTGGATCCATGTAAAATCCATGTATTGTGTAATTGCATTCTATATGGTGGAACTAGATTTGGTCTCATGACAAAGCACACAGACATAGATTTATTGCTTGATTTATATTTATTGCTTTTTTTTATCTGTTTGTTGTGCGTTTTTCTACAACTGGCTACGTTTATGACATATGCTGGAGGAACAATGTATTGAGACCTTTAGGGTGTATGTACCTTTGCAAATAGTTGTAAATCTTACTTTGCATGGTTTATAATTTAAGATATAAGTGAACAGAAATAATAAGTCAAGCCTCAAAACTGAATATATATATTTATATATATATAAATATATATATATATATATATAGTTAAATACATTTCCATATATTTTCATATATTTCATTTTCCAATAGAAAAGGCTTGATTATGTGCAAGTAGATCAAGAATAGTGAGTCATCATCACTATTTTTGCCTGTTTGGCCTAAGGCAGACATGGGCAAACTATGGCCGTGCAGTCATATCTAAACCATTAAGCCCATTGTTACCTTTGTAACAAGACACCCTGGCTCCCCTCCGCTTCTTCCCTGCAATGATACCTAGAGGTGTCCTAATGTCACCATGGGGATGGCGCAGTCGTGTGATCATCTGATGACACCCCATGACAATGGCGGGCCACCTCTAGGAATTATCTCTGTTCATTAAAGTGAAAGAGCGAAGTTACAGACCCTTGTCACAAAGGTGACAATAGGCCAGTGGCAACAGTCGCTGAATTGATTCAGTAAAGGGCTGGTTTGACCTTGTGAATTTTGTGCTAGATAAAATGGTTTGTATACATTGCATTGTGTAGATCTTCCCTTAGGCCTGAGTTTCCCTGTACATAATATGCATTGCTATACCCACAAATTTGAATAGAGATTAATATATAGCATTTCAAAAATTTTGCTCCTGTGTATTTTCCAAGTTGCAATTTCTATGAACCAAATTCACATTGCTTTACCCTCATTATGTATGGATTTTTGTATGATAAAAAGTACATTAAAACACTAAATGCACGTGTACAGCGAAAACTTTCTTGCTGATACTCTGATATGGGATAATTGTATTATTGTTTTTTCCTGTTCTTTCCATTTTTTTATAGAAAAGTATTAAATAAGGAATTTACAAAGAAAAAACAACACTAAAAATGGCAATACATGTTAGGCTATGTTCCCACATAGGCAATCGTCCGTGGGGCTGGCGTGATTTTAAACGTGTGCGGCGATTGTGGCTAAATTGCCTCCATTTAGTTGAATGGGCTTGAGCGGCTGATCGTCCCTGATCGCGGCCATAGACCTGAATGGGCGCAGTTAAAAATTGTGTGTCATTTCAACCGCACCCATTCACTCTCTATGGGCGCAATCGGGAGGGGCAAGAGGTCCTGCCCTATCCCCCCATTTCCTGGCTGCAATCTCACAGCCGTGATTCTTATCGTGGGAGCCAGCGGGAGATTGCTGGGTGCTAGCTATCTCCTCCCTCTTTGCCCCACGATTAGAATCCCCCAAGTGGGAACATACCCTTATATGACCTTGTGTATTAAACACAATCATTAGGTGCCCTCAAAGTATTTTGCTCTAGATTGTCCTGTCTAAAACTAAGCCTACATGGTATAATCTGTATGTTCTAGAGCCATGTTGGTGGAAATTATACAGTACAAAAATTATGCCACTGTCCACTATTCTGGCTTGCTGGTAAATATATACCTAAACATATACATATATGTACATTATACATATGTATTCGTTATACATATATATATATATATATATATATATATATATATATATATAATGTTTATTTTTTTCCCACAGATGCTAATTATAATGGACATATTTGACCCAAAAAAAGTTACAAGTTGTATAGCTGTATATACAGTGAGGGAAATAAGTAATTAATCTCCACTGATTTTGTACATATTCCCTCTGACAAAGAAATGACCAGCCTATAATAGTAATTGTTGCTGTGAGAGACAAAAAAACAATCACAAACCAAGTGCACTAAAGTGAGAGATTGATGTGCATTGTAAGCAGAGAAAAAATATTTGATCCTTTTGCAGAAGATAAGTACTTGGTGGTATATTGCTTGTTGGCAAACCAGGACCAATGTTTCCTGTAGTTGGATTTGTACACATCTCAGAATGGATTTTGTCCCTTCTTGTCACTTCTCTTTGCAGATGTTCTCAACGTCCAAGAATGAATATCTACAACTGCAAGTAAATCAAGCTGCTACAAACATAACATACTAACTACCGAGAATATTCACCAAATTGAGTAATTGTTTTAGAAGTTATATTGTACATTTACTGTTCATAAAAACACTGCGTTATAGGTGGACCCTAATACTGGTAAATGATTGCTAATATGAGACAACTAATATGCATGAATTTGTCAAAACTAACCCTGTCATCTTTTACTCTTCGCATAGTACAGTGTTAAAGAAAGATTACATATGTCCACCTGCCAAGGCAATTCTTGGTATTATATTGTGCTCAATCATTGATAAAACTTTAATTTATTGTTGTTGGTGTCTCTTTAAATGTAACTTTTGTGAGAGATTTAAATAAATATTAGTTGTTACATTTTTCATTCTTAAGTCACACCCAAACAAAGTATATAGACAAAGCCACTAATTCTCATCTGCATATTTGGGTAAAGAAACTATTACATACAGGAGGTCAGAATTTTCTGAAGTGTTTGAGTATCCTGGCTCAATTCTTCCTTCTATGTTCTTTTTCATTACTGCCATCTGGTGTATCACACTGGTGCTGTATTTCCAAATGGTTCAGATATTAAATCAACTGTGGTAGCAATATATTGCTTAAGTCCCCCATAAACGCTTCAACTTACTTTCGATTTCGCAGCAGATCAACCACGCATGAGCGTCATATTTTGTGTGTCGGCTTTTACTTTGAATGGAGACCCATCCAAAGTATTGAAACCGTTCTAAACATTATGGACATGTCTATGATTAGATCGATTTGCAGGCCAATTAATGGCCGAATTTAAAGTTTGAGCATTTGATATGCGGCCGATTTTGCAAAAGATAAATCCCTGTGAGCGTGCATGACGATTTATTAGCCGCAAATCGAAGCGTGTATGGGGGTCTTTACTAATACAAATAAGGGAACACAAAAATAAGACATCCTAGATCTGAATGAATGAGGCTACAAGGAGGGATCATTCAATCAGATCTAGGATGTCTTATTTTTGTGTTCCCTTTATTTTTTGAGCTGTGTATATGTTGTAACCTCCCTGCAAAGTGTCTGGATTGTTTGGGTTCTAGGTGGTTGGTAATTTAGCATCAACTTGCTTTACTTTTGCTCCATCGATCATCTATTTGGCTTTCTAGTACTACCACACAGTGTGATCGATTCATAACCTATTGATTCCTTTCCTGCGCCCTGCGTGTATTTTCCACCAGACCTAAGACCCTTCTTCTGTAAAATATGTCAGATGTGTTCAATATTTCAAGTTTTTCCTTCAGTTCCCTCCAACAGATATGGTTTTGATTTTGAGAATTGCCTTCAAATTAAATACATGCAGGATCTACGGTACTGTTAAATGAATGCTGTAAAGTGAGGAAAATTTCAAGACATTTAGTTATGCATTACCAAGCAGCACTGTGGCTCAGGTAGTTAGCAGTCTGGCCATGCAGTGCTAGAGTCCAAGGTTTAAATCTTGGTCTGGGCACTATCTGCAAGGAGTCCTCCCCATGTCTGCGGTATTTTTCTCCAGGGGCTCTGGTTTTCTCCCACACTCCAAAGACATATTGGTAGGTTAATTGCCTTGTCCCAAAAAAGATTCCCCTATGTTAGTTACACGTGACATATGACTGTGTTAGTTATATATACATGGCTATTGTAGGGACATTGGATTTGAGATCCTCTGAGAGACATGACTATATATTCTCTGTTAAGCGCTGGGTAATATATTGGTGCTATATAAATACAAGATGATAATAATAAAAACAACCTACAATGTGCATAAATGTGTACCACTAGTCCAAGTCAAGTCTTCATGAAAGATCTTGGGGTTAATAGTCATATCAAAGACCTATGCAAAAAGAATATAGGTTACCTCCAGAATCAAGGCTGCATTAATTTTCTTAATATGGAATTGGGTATTTGGTGTAAATAAATGGTTTGCTTAGCATTTAAGACTACAGGTAAATACCTTTTCATCATCATTGTCCGGGATTGCATAGAAAAAAACAAACCAAAAAAAACTTGACATAAACATGCAATAAACTTGACATAATCTTATTGATATGGTGTGAAATTGAAATAGAAGAATTGAGGAAGCATAACATCATAATTTAAATAGAAATAGTAAAACAAGGAAGTAAAAGACATATGCTTAATTACCTTACGTTGTCTTACATATCTGGATGACGAACAGTTGCTGGGGATGGCCTTGGTTGTTATATAATGGTCCCTATATACTATCCTTATAAGTCACTTCTAGAACCTTGGTGTAGCTACACCAAAATTGTTTTTAAATCTAGTACAGCATCATCATTGTCTGTACCAATAGCAGCTTCATTTTTTGTACCAAAATATTTTACTAGAGGCAAGTGCAAATGTTGCATTTAATGTAAATAAAAAATGAATAAATCAAACTGATTAAAGTTTGTTGCGAATCCTTCCACATTTTTTGTTGTGCTTTCATCTGCCAGCCCCAGGTCACAACAAGATGCAACTTAACAGAAGTACATAACAGGCGTTTGCAAAGTAATATTTTGGTCTTTCAAACAACCAGAAACAACCTTGCAGCAATGATAACAATGGCATCAATGAGGAGTTTAAAATGCTCAGAATGTACTTCTGTTTATTAGGCACGGATTTTTTCACTCAGTTTTTGTCTGCCTTTTGTCATGTTTGAAGCTTTGTTGGGGCATTAAATAACCCCAAATTTTAATACACTATTCATTGTAAAAGCTCTGCAATTGCCACAGCACCCTTACATCTCTTTTTAATAGTTTTTCAGGCTTTAAATGTTCAGACCCCTCTCCATGGTCAGGTGACCTTTGTAGTATGAGCTAGGCCCTCCTGTAAGCAAATCTTCCCTGACATCCCCCTTCACAGACACTAGCAACATTCCTTTATAAAATTTGCACTTACATATAAACTTGCATGTGCAAAGCATTAGTGTCCGTGTAATTTGTCTCATTTAAGACCCCCCCAAAAAGTGTCAATAATTAACCAGACTCCCTTTTGGCATAGGAAAGCCTGGAAAAGGGTGGACCACCTACAGTGTGGGGTTCCCCCTCAGAGCATGCCAGACCCTCTGCCTGGCATAGCCTAGCAAACCTGGAGAATGTGGGGAGAGCAGAACTGGACGGTGCCACACCTTAATGAGGGAGAGAGGATTGAGTATCTGGGGTTCTCCTTGAACAAGAGGACCCCCAGATCCAAACCCCACCCTATGGAATGAGTCACAGGACCTCTTACCCATTCCCAGAAAAGGCTAATAGTAAACTAGAAATAATGCACAGACACAGAGAAATTTTTTTATCTAACTTTCTACCATTCCACATACATCCTTTTGTACTCCACTGTTGTTATCCATCAACAGGAAGATCACATGCCTAGAACTCCATCGATGTTTACTCTCCCTTGAAGGTCTGCCAAATGATGCTAGTAAGCAGCGGCATATGCTTATATGCATGGGTAGTCCTGTGTCCCCATTGACTTATGTTTACAAACAGGTACACCTAAGTGTCTGTGCACTGTCATTTTTCAAACTTCTAAAGCCCCCCATACAACTTTAGATCACTTCATACAATTTCCTTTAGGTCTACCAACAACTATGTAGTGCCGGGTCCTCCCTTATAGAATACATAGTGATAGGAATGTTTAGAAAGGTCCTCATATTACATGGTTTTGGTACAACAAAAGTTGATTGTACAGAAATTGTATAATAGGAGGGAGGGAGCCAGGAAAGTTTTCAACAAGTTCAACAAATTCAGCCATACTGCAATTTACTCTTTCCTTTTGACTTTCCTACTAAAAGGTAACTCAAACTATATGACTAATATGCTATACCCTTCCTGTGCTAGGAAGGAAGTAGCATTCTTCTTTCAGACTTTCCAGGGAACTGTTATGGAATCCTGCCCTATTTTGATTATCTCTGATTTCACCAAACCAAATATCCAGATAAAACCATACTCTTCCTAGGTTTGATGCAGCTGAGTGATGAGTGGTGTCCTCCAGCTTTTTTGCTATTTCCCCTCCACCTGTCACCTAGGTCTGGTCTCCAGCCTTTTCCCTTCCCTACAAGCTTCTTCAAACCGCTTTTAGTGTATTTAGACATATGCTACCTCTCTGCTTCATTTCTCAGGTTCACATATCAGGCACCGTATATACTCGAGTATAAGCCGACCTGAAAATAAGCCGAGGTACCCAATGTTAGAAAAAAAATCTGGAAAACTGAATGACTTGAGTATAAGCCTAGGGAGGGAAAGGCAGCAACTAAGGCACAGAAATACACAGCAAGTGTACTTTTTTTTTGAGGTGTAATTATTTAATTCAGCAGATTTTAAGGTAATTACAAAGCCCCTGAACATGGTATTATCACTTAAATTGCTGAAGATGTAGAAAAGGGATGTGGGAACATTGTAAAGAAAAAAGTGGTAGAGCAATATTTCTTTTCTTTTTTTTAAATGTTCCCGCAACCCTTCTCTACATCCTTAGCAAATTTAGTGATGATAACATGTTTGGGAGCTTCGCAATTCACTCATAAAGTCCATCTACAAAATGCCGCGATTTTCATTTTTTTTTTTTACCCGAATATAATTTGTCTTATATTTGAGTATATACGGTATGTATTTTTGTTATACGAACCTATCACCCGCTTTTGCAAATGGTGGGATCAGCACCAGACGTGTAATGAGTAATCTGTAATGAGTAAAGCTAGCCATACACCTTAAAATCTCTCTGTCAGATATCCTTTAGATCTACCAATAACTATGTAGTGCCGGGTCCTCTGCGATTGAACACAGGTAGACGTGATTGTTTAGAAAGTCCCTCATATTACATGGTTTTGGTAAAACAAAAGGAGATCTAAAGAAAATTTGACAGAGAAATCTAAAGGTGTATGGATCATGCAGCTTTGTGGGGTGGAAATCGGACATCTCCGAGAGCAATGACAGCCAGGAAACTACACAAACCTTCTCTGCGTATCAAAGTAAACAGCCCTCTTGAAAACCATTATATGGCAGAATGGAATCTCTCATATTATTCTAGGGAACAGCAAGTTATGCCTGCCATACACACCCCAATGGTGTGCAGGCAGACCTGTCCCGATATGTTCCGGCATGCTAACGTGATGACATCAGCCCGATGGTCAGGTTAAAAATCGGCCGCTTATCGGCATGTGTATGGCTAGCATAAGTATATTTTTGTAGGATTGAGGAGCACTCCATCACCATCCTACCTGCTCAGAGTCAATTCTACATATAGTTTTTCAATTTTGTGTATACATCCACTTTAATTTGTTGAACTGTACCATTCACTAAGTCTACAATTTTCTTAACCCCCTAGCTGTCAGCCCGTACCACGTTTTTTTCCCCTGCACATATTTGATGATGCTGGGGATGTGAGGACCAAAAAGGGCATTTCATGCAGGTCAATGGCACACCCCTGTCCTGAAGAGGCAGAACCTGGAACAATCAGCGAATTTGCAGATGTAGAGTATTGTCAGGGCCTCACCAGAGTTAATTAACTCCTTGTGTTTTTCGGGGTGAGTTTGGGTTGTAAACAAGCTACCCTACACACAGGTAACCGCTTAGCAGGCAAAAAATCCTCTCTTACTGACCTGTTGGGTTATTATTACATTATTATATATACTGTACTTAATGGTTTGTTTTATAGTTTTTTTTTACTGTATTTCTGTATATGAATAAATGTTAAGAAATCATTTTAAATATGTGCTATACCTTCTCTGTGTATATATTTCAGCTTTAGTTCTCATTTTACTTGTATGCTATCAAAGTTCATCAGTGACATCGTATTGTTTATACACATTTTGGCTGGAACTATCAGTATATTACTTTTCCAAGCACTGTTTTTACATGTCTAGCAGCTGGAAATATCATAAAGCAACAACAAAATTAAAAAGTGGGAAAATATGTCTTCTATTCTGCTTTAAAACACGTCATAAAGTGCGTAGAAAAAAAAATATCATATGTTATAAGATGCAATCAGAAAATACTGCACCCAAGGACTAACGTGACTGAACACTTTTTCATTCAATCGTGAAACCAAATTTAATTTAAAACTAAACTTACATTTTTTTTTAACAGCTGATGAACTCAAGGTGTTCGAAAAGAAAAGATGATCTGTTTGTATGATGCCATACAAACATTTTATTTAAAGAATTTTAAAAAACCTAAAAATTCAAATAAGGTATAAATATGATTTTAAAAGCTGCACAATTGGAACAACTTGTATTTCTAGAAGTCATTATGGCTTTTCTATTTAGGAACATTATCGAGCCCCCCCCCCCCCCCTTCCCTATTCAAACACAGGTTAAGAATGAGAGCTCACGCCCCATCTGGCGTAATACCTGCGCACCCCCCAAGGGGCCCGCCCCCCAGTTTGGGAACCACTGCATTATGGGCTAATTTAAACTAGCAGTTTTTAAATGCCGGGTAAACAAATGATTCGCACAACTGCCCTGCCCAACTGTATGCAGCGATCGGATCCTCTTAATTGGCTGATTGATTGCAGCTCCCATTCCCGCTGAGATCGCCGGAATCAATTGGGTGAGTGATCAATTGGCCATGGAATCCGACACGTGTATGGCTAGCTTTAGAAGGCCAGTGTTTGTGGTAGTGCCACACGTTGCTGTAAATGTCTTTCTGTATACCTGTATGGGTGGCGTAAGAGCATCGTACTTCAAAACAAGGTTTTACTCTTACCAGGCTCATCTTAGCAGAGCCTCATGCTGTACAGGAAGCCGCCTGCGATGCCAACAGTGACAGGCATAGCACCCCACCCGCTCAAAATCCTGCGCAGTTATTTTTTCCCAGCACTGTTCGGGGGGGGGGGGGGGGGGGGGGGGGGGTTGGGGATGGTAATCCCTGTGTTCATCTGTATGCTGCTTTCTTTGTGTGTCACTCCAGCCATGTGGATTCTAGGATGCTGCCATTTCCTACTTATCAACCAAAGGGGGAAAGGGGCAGTGTGTTTCTATATACACGAGTGCCCTCTATAGTGTTTACCTAACAATAAATTTGAGCAAAACAAAACATGGAGGCAGAGGGTCAAACACAAAAAGAAACTTGAGGCTGGGGGTCAAACAGACACACAAAGGAGGTCAAACGCATACGAAAGGGTGGCAAGGGTTCTAACATATACAGAATGGTGCAGGGGATCAAAACAGACACACAGATTGAAGCAGTGAGTCAAGCATTCAACCCATGGGGTACAGGAGGTGTTAGTGAATTGA
Organism: Ptychadena robeensis; assembly: GCA_036250615.1. Classification (NCBI taxonomy): domain Eukaryota; kingdom Metazoa; phylum Chordata; class Amphibia; order Anura; family Ptychadenidae; genus Ptychadena; species Ptychadena robeensis. Next base: position 68,114,515 of record CM070034.1, on the reverse strand, counting down.
GAGAATATCAGCATGTTACCTAGGAGCACAAGTTGGTAAATCCATATTTATCTGGGGGAGCCATATAAAGGTTTACAATGGGAAAAGTGTCTCTGTGTAGTTTTTGGTAGAAAGCATGATCAGGTATTTTCCTGCCTGTCACTGGTCTAAGATGTTGGGCTCCCACTTAGGGGTCACAAATTGGTAATGTAAATTATTAATCCCAAAAAAAAGATTGCACTTATGATTATGATTAAAAAAAAAATAAGGGTGTTGGAGATCGAGGGACGAAAGTCAGAGTAGGCACATGTAGGGTAAAATCTGACAAGAGAAAAGTTGCACTACAGATGTATGAGATCTGGGGGTCATACCGTTTTGTACTGTGGGAGTTAAGGGGGTCATACACAGTTCAATAGTTTAATCGATCAGGAACTAAAGATTTTTATTTCAATACACAAAACAAGTATCGAACAACTTGTGCATTCCATTAAAAAAAAAATCGATATCGAACAAAAAAATCGATCTAAAGTTATTGGACATGTTGATAAATTTTGATCTAATTAGTAACCATCAAATGTAAATCCAACATTTCAAATAATTTCATTCGATCGTTTTTGTTAGATCTAATACATTTGAATGAAGCTATTTCCTGTTAAAAAAATTGAACGATATTTGTTTTGGTGGAACGGAAATAGAGTGTACATTCGATAAAGGACAATCAATATTTAATCAACATATTGAACATCCTGATCGAATCTATAGTTGATTGTGCAATAATCTATATGTGTATGGCTAGCTTTACATTTGACCTAAAGCCAGCTGTGGACTTGTGGATGGAGACAGCTAATCAGGAGAACAATCAGGAACAGGGAGGTCTATCTGCAGCAGAGTCCACCATCAGGAAGCTGACACAGAAGACAGTAAGGGAGATAGTGAGGAGGACAGCACCTATTAAAACAACACTACCTATAGGGTGTGTACCAAACACCATCTCCTGGTACTCATTGGAGTAGCTCACTAAAAAAGTAATGTGCACCCTGGGTATTACCTTATTTATAATAGAAGTCTGGTTCAAACGGCTTTCCGTTAGGCTTTAAAGAAAAAACCCTGCCTATGTGAAAGTAGGAATTTCATTTTCCAATGTTCTTCCTCCTTCACCACTGAGTCGAGATGGGCAATTTGATGCTAAACTTTGTCATTAACATGCAGATTGTATGCAGACTGATGTTGAGCCAATCAGGCACAGCAGCTGCAGAGTTTGATGGGGTCAACTTTGGTGGTTATCCTGTAAAGATGACTGCAAGAGCACAGTGCAGAATGCTTAATGAGGTAAAGAAGAATGCTAAAGTATCAGCTAAAGACTAAATCAAAATAAAGTTGTTTGGAAAAACACACAACACTGTGTGGAGAAAAAAAGGCACAGCACACCAACATAAAAACCTCATCCCCACTGTAAAACATGGCGGAGGGAGCATCATGGTGTGGGCTGCTTTGCTGCCTCAGGGCCTGGACGGATTGTTGTCATTAATGGAAAAATTTATTCCAGAGTTTATCAAGACAATTTTCAGGAAAATGTAAGACCATCTGTGTGCCAACTGAAGATTTGCAGAGGATGAGTGATGCAACAGGAAAATGACCCAAAGTATATAATCTATAAAGAAAAAATGGATGGAGGAGAATCTCAGGGATCCCCTTCATTCAAAATTATTTTTTCTCCTAGCACTAGGCCAGGATGTAGGGACTTTGAGGTCACCTTGTTAGTAATGTGAATGGTAGTAACCCCCTGTATTCAAGGGTTCAAAGGACAACTTAATAATAGAACATGTCAGAAAAACAATAATCATATCTAGACCAACAGATATATATATAATAGGTCACGGGTGGACTGCAATAATGATTTCAATAAACATGGGTATGTAAAGGAGTCCTGTCTTCCTCCATTTATTGATAAATCATCAGTTTTGAACACGTGGTAGTAGATAGAGTTGCCATCATGTCCCCTAGTAGGATGCTTGGAGAATGATGCTTTTGAACGTATGAGGATAAATGAATTAGCCACAGAGCCTCAACGTGCTTTTCAAATATATATACACATCTTCTTCAGGTATGGCTTTCCTGATCCCCGATGGGGTAGTAGGTAAAGGATAGTATCGTATACTGGTCCAGTAGCATGGAGATAGGGAAAGAACGGGGAAGCACTGTTAAGGTATAAAAGGTAATCTATAGAAACAGGTACTTGTAATATCGGTATTCAGAGTAAGGCTCTCCGTCCAGATCTCCAGCACAACAAAGTATATAAATCATTCAACAAAAGAAGTGCCCTAGTCAGAGTCCTGACCTCAATCCGATTGAAATGCTCTGGCATGACCTTAAGAGAGCGATTCACACCAGATATCCCAAGAATATTGCTACACTAACTGCTACACAGTTTTGTGAAGAGGAGTGGTCCAAAATTACTCCAGATCATTGTGCAGGTCTGATCTGCAACTACAGGAAATGTTTGGTTGAGGTTTTTGCTGCCAAAGTAGGGTCAACCAGTTATTCAACAAGTCCAAAGGTTCACAGTTTATGTTCAATAAAGAACATGAAAACATATAATGGTTGTAAAGTAGTTTTTTTAAGCAGACTGTGTTTTTCTATTGGTGTGACTTAGATGAAGATCAGAGCACATTTTATGACCAGTTCATGCAAAACTCCTCGTAATCCAGAAGGGTTCACATAATTTTTCTTGCAGCTGTATACAGATAGAAAAACACCATGTGCTGGCATAAACAAAGAGATTTTTATTTCCTAAAAATAATGGCACTGCTCGATAGTGTTGTGATGGTTATTATTCATTTCCTAAGACAAGCTACAAGCAATATTGTCTCAACAAATACAGATGAATTATAACCTCATGTGTGTGGATCATGGAAAATGACAGCCTCTGCTGATCTCAGACCACCATTATTATTACCATTAGAACACACCTTATTGTAAGACTCTATTGTGTATACAAGCCAAAACAATAATCCCCAATGTAAAAACACTTTTTAAAAAGGACACTGTTTTTCCATACACAATCTTAGTAATACACGTTTGCCAGAACATACCATATTGTGTGTAACACACCCTTTGCTCGTGTCTTTAGCCCAATTAGCTATCTGTATATGAATTTCAGTCATCAGAAAAAATATTGACACTCATCATTTATGTCAGAAAATAACTCAGGTATCCCAGAAACGTTTTGCAATTACAAATGTTTTTGTCATATTTATTTAGTTTGTTGGCACTACAAAACAGACAACAAACTGTCCAATGATGGACACTCTGCAAGGGTTGTGGTTTCCACAGATAAATTTTAGTAAATTCCAATCTGGCTTTCTTATGTTTCTGTGTCAGCAGGCAGTTCCTCCTGGGTCTCCTGCCATAGCATACTTTAAGATCCAGATGAATATATAATAAGCCCCTCATACATGCTTTGAATTTACGTTGACCTCCTGGCAGATCAACGGGCCGGTCATGCCAAGAATCTGCCACACACCCGACACTTACTTTGGATGGGGACAAATCGAAGCCTGTATGGGGGACTTTACTAGTAGTAATGGAACTGTAGCTACAAACCTGTACAACTCATTATAACCAGTGCTGAATACACTACAAAAAAAAAAAAAAGACTTTAAAGCCTGCCTAAACTTGCCGAATGTACTTTTTATCCCTCCCTGGCAAACCTGGCAAAAATCCTTACCAATAATGAAATGATGCTGAATTTCCAACAACACCCCTCTCTATAAAAAAAACAGCAGCTGTCTCTCACATACTGTTTGGGAATATAAAACACTTAGGGCTTGTTTCCATTACGTCGGGAGCCCTCCGGGGGTCCCCGACGTAGCAGATAGACTTACCTGCTCGGCGGACGGGTCTGTCTTCATTGCGCCGACCCGATCCGCCGGTGTCAGGCTGAACGTAGTCGAGTACGTTCAGCCTGTACACCGGCGGATGTCTAAACAGACCATCCGCCGGCAGGCAAAGTCTATGGGATACGTCGGGACCCCTGCTTAGCGTATACGCTTAGCGGAGGGCTCCCGACGTACAATGGAAACAAAGCCTTAAAGCCATGACGTCTCCTTTACAAGACTACAGAGCTTTTTTATCATTAAAAGTCAATATCTAGCCCCATCTGGTGGCCATAAGCATTACTGCAGTTCATTAACCCCACAATACTGGCATCTACAAAGGATTAACCGCCCTAGCGGTCAGGACGGCAGCATCTCGTCCAGCGCTGCTACTGCTAGTATAGCACTGCCGTCCAGCACACATGGGGGCTCTGGGAGCGCATACTTACGGTTTTGCGGTGTCCTCGATGCAACATGCCTCTTTGGATCCTCCGTCTCTTCATTCCCCCCCCTCCGAGTGACGTGATGACGTCACTCGGGGAGGCGGCGGGATAATTTAAACAGTAAATAGCATGAAAGCAGTTTTCTATGAAGAATACTGCTTTCAAACTGCACCTATGTAATAAACATCGCCACAATAAAGTCACTGGTGCCCCAGATGTGCCCATTTGCAGTAACCCTCTCTTCCCTTTCATCACACCAGGTTAGAGAGGGTTAACTGCAAAGGGGCACATCAGGTGTGTATATAAATCCCTTGCAATAGTTAGTAATAAACTACCAGTTCGCCTGGATTAGTCGCATTTGACACTGATATTTCTATTGCTGACTGCCTACCTGACATCTGACCTTCGCTTTGTTCATCGACCACCGCTTTGATTGCCGCATGCCTAACTGACCTACTCTTTGTTTATCGACCACCGATTTGATTGCCGCTTGCCTAACTGACCTACGCTTTGTTTATCGACCACCTCTTTGATTGCC
>CM070034.1:68095824-68108478 GCA_036250615.1 Ptychadena robeensis | reverse complement strand
GGGAAGATCAGAACAAGGATGGGATACTGCACTGGTCATACGTCATTTGGAATACTCAGCTGATCTACACATGTAGTTTTAGGTGTGGACCAGACTTCCGTGAAAACCTACGCATATCCCTATCTCCTGTTTAGTTAAAGCACTTGTTTTTAGTCATCTGACACAAATTAGATTAATCTAGAACATGTGTTCTACTTCTACTACTTAGGATTTAGGAAATCCTGGACATAGAACTATAGGCTAAGTAAAAGATGACATACAGTCGAGGCCAAAATTATTCGTACCCCTAGCAAATTGTGACTCAACATTACTTTTATTCAACCAGCACGTTATTTTTTGACGGGAAATTACATGTGTCTCCCAAAAGATAATAAGACGAGGCATTTTTGTGGAAACATTTCTCAGCTTTTATTTACATTTGAGCGAAAAGTGTCAAGTGGCAAAACAATAGTTTTTGGAGGTCTCATTCACTGTGCACATTCACAGCAATGGTTCTGTGATCAATCGAGTTCTGCCCACCCTGAACGATTGACCAAACAAAATCAGAATCGACTAAAAATCAGATCGGGCATTGAACCAACATGTTGGGTTCTTTTGGGCCGATCGTTTGGCAATCGAAGTACGTTGGTGGACCCATAGATCCCTATAAAGCAGCCTTTCTAATCGATGGATATTGTGGAATCGACCATTTTGGAGATCGGCTCATGTCCAAATTGACCACATATCAGAATCCTAAGGTGGTGTTGCATTGATTCCTAATCCAATGAATCGCCGATTTGCGATCGCCGATTTGCGATCACCTGCGATCAATGATCAGACTGGGAATCGATCAATGACAAACTGACCCATGTATGGCTACCTTTAGATCTCTCTGTCAGATATTCTTAAAGGTCACCATACACCTTACAATCTTACCATACAATTTCTGTACAATTCTTTTCTTCTACCAAAACCATGTAATATGAGGAGCTTTCTAATCCCTCCGATCACTATGTATTCTATCAGGGAGGACCTGGCACATAGTTGTTGGTAGATCTAAAGGAAATTGTATGGAGTGATTTAAAGGTGTATGGGGGGCTTTAGATCTTCCAACAACTATAATGCATAGGGTCCTCTTTTGGTAAAACAAAAGGAGATCTAAAGGAAATCTAAACATATATAAATCTAAAGCTGGGCATACACGTCACGATTTTTAGTTCAATTTTAGTGCGATCGTTTATCAAAATCGATCACGCGATCGGATTGAATAAAAATTGAAGCATGCCAAAAGCGATCGAGCAATCGATTTTGTTAAAAATCAGACAGAAAAACGATCGTTCACGGATCCGTTCTGATGGATAATTTAAATAAAAAGCACATGAATCTAGTGCTGTTAGTTGTCTCATGCGATCGTTTTAAGCAATCCATCTATGATTCTTGTGGAAATTACCTTTGTTTGTGTGCTGTTGGTCACTGGCCAGTTCTTCAGCTAACACCACTCCAAACCCATAAATGTGTGCGTGCAAGACATATTGAGACTTTCAGGATAGAATCGCCCAGAAATTGAATGTATGGTATGTTGCAGTTTGCGATCGTTTTCACAAATTAAAATTGATTCCGGAATTGGATGGGCGATCAGATTAAAAAAACGATCGCTGGATAATTGGTACGTGTATGCCCAGCTTAAAGGTGTATTGGGACCCTTATGCTCGAACATGGTCAGGTGCATCTTATTGTCCGGAATATATACAGTAAGTCAAGCTTTAATTTTACACATATATTTTTCAGATTTTGAGTATACATCTGCGTCAAGGCATATGGAAATGGTGCTCCTAAACTAGCCAAGATATGACCTGATAACAGAGAAGAATGGAAAAAGTTATATTCTTGTTATATTTCACTCTGTAATGAAAACTCTGTACAAACTCTGTAACGTCACCAATCCTGGGAAATGCAGTACAGTGCCAGTAATAGATTGTCAGTGAGATTTATATTCCCAGATAATGAAAACCAAAAAAAACCTTGCCACTAAACTTCATTTTTATGTGACCTTCAGGTGCTCAATGCACGGGGGACCCACAGGGGGCAAGGGAGGGGGTTCACATGCCTGATCCTTTGGTCCTGCTGTGGCTCATTAAGCTTAAGCTAGGCATACATGGCTTGATTTTTAATAAATTCAAGCTCAATTGATCGCTCGATTGTGCTCGAATCTATAAAAAAATGGTGCTGCCCAGCCTTTCTATGAGCGGAATCCTGCTTGGTTGTACAGGAAACCAATATGTTGGAAAACCCTGTTCGACGTACAAAGTATCAGGCGACATTGATGATGCTGCAGTACTGCGATATCGAGGACGCTCGCTGGCTCCTCTTTTGCATTGGAATCGACCTGTGTATGACCTCTGGCTGCCCATCACTACATCTTTGACTGATTTGAAGCCCCATAATGCAGACCTTAACACACTGCACTGTATAGGGAGGACCGACGCACACACCAGGAATAAAGACACAACAGCAGGATAATTGTCTTTTCCCTTCACTCTTTTTTTTACAAATGAAGAAACATTTACCCCTTTCAGTCAGTTATGACCAGGGGTAAATAAAAGACAATGGAGAATAGCTTGATGTAATGTACATATCATAACAGTCACAGAGACCTCCATTAACCCCCTGCCAGTGGCTGGAGGCGACCAATGCTCCTGTAATGTGGAAAGTGGGGGCCACACAGATAAGTAGCCCCACCTACACCCCACAGCAAGCCACCTGCTATCACGTGACACACCGAGCGGCTCCTCCGATGCCGTGACGTCACTGGGCGCCAGAGCCTGGCGTGTCACGTGGTTTGAGCATCGGCTGCGGAGGGGTGAGAGGGAGGAGAAGATGGCGGGAGTGTTGTACTGTGCGGTTCCAGGGGGTGAGGAGAGCGGTGACAGTGATGTTGACTGCGATATCGGGGATTTCAGAGAGAATATTGAGGTAAATCATCCGTAGGCACGCTCGTTTTGTAAGTACAGTCGAGTTGAGGGTGGTGTATTCTGTGGTAGGTACCTCATGGATGGGGCGCGTGTAAGTGAAGACCTGCACAGAGGAGAAAAGTGGAATAAAAGTTATGTAATACACTGTGTGCTGAGTGTTTGTTTAGAGGCAGCACAATATAAAGTCACCTCTTTAATGAGAGATAAATACTTATCTGTGTGGCTTCCCCTGCTGTCCAGCCTGCAGCTGCCTGTGCAGTGCATTTTGGGGTTGCTTCCACTGCCCATACATCTCTATCAGGGCTGTGTGTTTACTATAGTCTGGCAATGGAATACGTATTATACTAACATGGGGAAACCCTGTAAAATTGAGCTTGGCCAAGGGTTCATGCAGTTCTAAGATGGCCCCATTTCCCTGTGCCCACTTCTGTGTGGCAGAGTATGTTCAGACCTTTGCCAAGGTGTGCTCTGCCAATACATTCCAGGGCCACGGCTGTCGTTCTGATTGTGATGCATGAGCACACTGAAGGTAACGCTATTCCTGCAGCGGTGCTGGTAAGACTTTCCTACCACTATTCATCCTGCCTAGTGATGTCACTGCTGCCCATTCCTAGGTAATAGTGATAGCCGAACATCAGAACAGGCGAATCAAACTTCTGCAAATACCCACCATTCGCATGTTCACAGCGAACCTCTATTGACTTTTAATGGAGGGCGAACGTCTTAAACCTTCAGGTCATATTTATAGCCACAATACCAATAAAAAATGGTGCAACCCCCTGGACAGTGTCATGACAGGGGGGTCAATGGCTAAACTTCCTCCTGGAAGTCACTAGACATCTAGATGAGAGATTTTGCCAAAAGTTAGCTAGAGTGGGCTGTCAGCCTGACAGTACCTTCTGCAGTGTATCACATTTAGTCAGATCTCTGCAATGTCCTGCTTTCGTTTGTGATGGTGAACTACAACTACCAGCACACCTCAGCTTAGGATTATAACACCGCGCACGGGTCCCATAATACAGCATACCCCAACCCCAGAGAACGACTTTTGTGGCTCAGTAATGATGAACTACATGTAACAGAACACCTTAGCTATAGCTACAGATCACTGGATGGAGTATAATCGCAAAGTAGCTCAGCCATTCCTCAATCAGCAGCAGCTCTCCCTATCTATCTAGTACTGGAGACACATGATAACTATAGAATGGATGCTGCGCTGCTTCTTTAATAGAGAGGGTTGTCCTCCAGAAGGGAAAAATGTGTTATTGGCTGTACTGTCCTACCTGACTGTGGGGTGAGGGGTCAAACTTTGTCTCCATGTTAAAGTAAAGGGGGCGGGTAGAACACACATAATGTTCGCTGGTCTTGCAAGCTGCAAACATGCAATGTTCATTGCGAACTGTCTGCCGGGTGAACTTTTCAGCCATCACTACTAGGGAACCAATCACATTGCCAAGTGCTTGGTGTGAAAGCCCATATCATAGTTTGTAGTGTGTATATTGGGTTGGCAGAAAGTTTTATGGGGAGGCAAAAGACACCAGTATGGCTAATTTTATAGTTTTACAAGTAAGCATGCATTCTTTTTTCTCCTTTTTTTCCTGCTCTAAAAACAGGTTGCGTCTTATGGTCCGAAAAATATGGTATGCAGAAACCTGTGCCTTTAAAATATGCATATAGTTTGAAAGGGCCCAGAGACAGGTGCCACGATCAGGGCTGTGGAGTCGGTCGATAAATAGTCCAACTCCGACTTCTCAGTTTCTGATTCTTCCGACTCCCACTCCTCTGTATGTAATATGCTAATGTATTTTATCCATCCATAGAAGGAAAGGAAGGCGACATACATTAACCACAAAGATACTGGCCAGGAAACCAACACTGTAATGGCCACTTAAAGCAGAGAAAGGGAGTTAGGCAAAAGATGCTGCTGCTTTTTCCTTAAGCTAGGCACCGTACTGTCATTGATTGGGGATCAATTGAACAGATTGTTCAATGGGGACCCGTTCTCCCCAGCTTGCAGTGTGTGATTTACAACACGCCACATGCTGGGGAGAAGCAGCCTGCCTCATTCAGCTTCCGAGTGAGGAGTGCTGGTTCCACCCCTTCACACTGACAGCCGACGGCTGTGGAGGAGGCAGGAGCCGCAGCTGTTTCAATACTTTCCTTGAAGACTCATGTCTCCATGCAAAGTATTGGAGATTGAGCGGGGTTTTTCCAACATGTTGGAACCCTGTTCAATCAAGTTCCTTTGAGCCGGATCTATTGATCCTGCTGCTGTCCAAAGGAGAGCACACACAGGTAGGTTTGTAACAGGGTGGATTTGATTTAAATCAAACCAATTTAAATCACTAGTCAGTAAGGCTCGATTTAAATTTAGTTTTTTATCCCCAGTTTAGGTGAATCATTCATATTTGGACAACTTTTCTGTTGCACTTAGTTTTGAGAACTGCAAAAGTAAACCAAGCATCTGTGATAATATCTTGTAGCTGAGAAACTGCCCAATAATCTTACAAAAACAGACAAGTTGATGATGGCTTAAGCACATCACCCAACATTTCCATGGTTGAGGGGACACAAAAGCAATACATGTATTATACACAGTGCCAGAATTTAAAGTAATGACCATCATATCAATCAGAAACAATGCGCAATGTTGCGGATGTACACATCTCTACACGTGCTTAGACAATTAAAATAGTAAAAATTTCACCCCAACGCGCGTTTTGTTGAAGACTTTTTCAGGGGGTACGATATGTAATTTCATCGGCCGAATCTACATAACACAAACAGCCAACGCATGGGTATCGGTCATAGTGAATACACAAATCGACATAAAAGTGGACACAGTCCTCATGTCCATAGATCAGTATAGGGGGAAAGACATGATTTCTGAAGATGGTGTCCCCACTAGTGATCTGCGTAACAAGACCGACCCAAACCATCAACTGATCATGTTTACCAAAGTAAATGTATTAAAATCGGTCTTGTTGTATGCAGATCACCACAGCATTTCTGTGGTTAAAGTCTGTCTGTCTCTCCATTCCCCACTGGTGTCGGCCGCTGGTGTCGGCGCGGGACGCTATCTTGAGAAATCGTCTTTCCCCCTATATTGATCTATGGATGTGAGTAACCCCTGAGGGTCTGTGTCCACTTATATGTTGATTTGGTTATTCAGTATGACTGATGCCCTTGTGTCGGCTGTTTGTTTTATGTAGAATTGGCCTATGAAATTACATATCGTACCCCCTGAAGAAGTCTTCGAGACACACGTTGGGGTGAAATTTTGCACCATTTGGACTATTTTATTGTCTAAGCAGGTTTACAGACGTGTACATCCACAACATTGCACATTGTTTTTGATTGATATGATGTCATTACTTCATCTTTTGCACTGTGTATTATCAATGAATTGCTTTTACATATTGAGTGGCCCGTCCCCTCGCCCTTGTCTATTCCAGGGGAAATTTTGAGTGATGTGTTTATGCCATTATCAACTTCTGTCTATTGTTTTTGGGATGTTGGCCACTATACATCTGAGAGTGTAGTTTTATTGATTATAAAATCTTACAAACACCTCTGGAAGTGCATGACATTGTGAATGGATTCATGGAATTTATTTACCAAAAAAATTAAACATATACAGCCTTATTCTACATAATAAAAACTAATCTATATTTCATCATGGAATAACCCTGGGAAGGTAACATATTTTCCTTTAAAAAGCACTTTATTTTTTAAAAATTAAATTTTAAATAAAAAAATCTGATTTAAAAAAATAAATAAAAAATAAATCATTAATCTTTATCCACCCTGGTTTGTAAACAGATTAGAGTACAATCAATCACCGTGAGTGCGCAAGTTAATTGATTGTACTCAAATCTTTTTACAGATCTACCAGTGTGTGCCAAGCTTTAGTGTTCTGATCTTCTGCTGAAGATAGAGCAGTGGAAGGCTCCAAGAAGAGGCAGGGTGAAGGGGCACTTCAAACATGATTTCCCTTGAATCCCAGTCATAATTAACCTCCCTAGCGCACCGCCCGTATCGCGCCGTTTACAACGGCACGATACGGGCGATCAAGGCAGTGTACAGAGCCGGAGCTCTACGCGCAGCTGTTGTCATTACTGAGAGAAAGCTGGCGCCGCCCCCCCCCGCCCCCTTCCGCGTCACCGTGACGGGATCGGGGCGGTGCCGCCAACCCGGAAATGCATGAAGACAATCGCTGCAGCTTTCCGGGGAGGCATAGGGTCTCCCCGCTGCCTGCTTTCCCGGCGGTTGAGGCGAGCCTGAAGCTCGGACGAGCTAGGCTCGTCTCAACCGCTAGGGAGGTTAAAGTTGAAGCTAACAATCTTAGTATTTGTTGCCTCAGCTGAATGACAGCGGTTTTTCAAATGTTTTACAGCTTCAGTCTTGAAATATTGGTGATCCATTCCCTTCACTTATACAAGCATCTCTAGTCCGGAACAAACATTTACTTCATTATCAGCGAGAGTTAAGGCTGCCTGTACACGCATGCTGTCAGCTCAGGAGAGCAGAGTGATGATGTCATCACACTGCACTCTAGAGCTCATCTGAGCTGGTCTGTCGGTCCCCACTCGGTACGTGTGTGCGGGCTTTTAGGCTAGGGTCACAGTGGGCACTGTAATATTATGCATGGCATGCATTTATTCTTATAGCAGAGAAGTCGTTCATTATGACTGTTTGTCAATTGCGACATTTGAAGTAAATTATTTTTTAAATTCCCATTTAAATTTAGTTGGAGTCTGTAAATTTTTTGCCGAATCCGACTCCAGGTACCCAAAAATGTCTCCCGACTCCTCGACTCCACAGCCCTGGCCACGATAATGCTGCACTCAAGGGTTCATTGATTGAACCGGTGTCGAACTGTGTACACCCACCTATAGGCAGCATTAGCAAGTACTCATTGCAGGCTGCTGACAGTCCTAGAAAGTGACCCCCCCCCCCCCTCACTGGGGGAAGGCGCTCCTAGTGCCCCCATTCTTTCAATAACGGGCAGGCGTCCTCCTGGCCTAGAGTGCGTATCTGGCATCTGGGTGCTGGAAACTCAGTGTTTCCTGACACCTGTGTGAATTCCCCCGTACAGTAAAATCACACATTACATACTAGAGGGCATTCACATTACTGTTAGAAAGCTGAAGAAATCACATGTCCGTACCATAGATGGGAATTGTGGGGGCTCAAGGGAAGAGCAGGTAAGTATATTTTATTTTTTTAAATTGTAGAGCACTTTTCCGGCTCAGTACACAATGTTGGAGTTTGCGTTCCAAATTGTTTATTTTGCAGTGTGAATCTACAGTGTCCAAACAAAGATGAAGAACATTACAAGTTTTTCTAGAATCATTACTTAACCTTTTAAGTGTTTCACTGATGTCTGGATTTACTGCTTTTGAAACCTGGTTCATTGTTATATCTCATAAGAAAGATAGACTTTTCCACAATTGGACATTTTTTCATAGTTTGCCCACCCCTGTCCTAGAGCAATATATTCTTTTTTTATGTGTGCCCACAAGCCTTCTCTGCATCTTTGATGATTCTCTGTTCAGGATCTTTACAATTCACTAATATAGCTAGTCAATTTCCTCTGATGTAATTAGCAGTACAATGTCTTCCAAGCAGTCTATGCTTTTCTCTCCCCCAGAGAGAAAAGAAAATGCCCTGAATTGAAGGGAACTCAAAACTAACACTTGTATACAAAAACTTGCAATTTGGCAGGCATTTGTTAGAAGATCCTTTATAGGCCTTATTCTTAAATACTTTTGTCTGCTAGAAAATGTGTTGGTTGGGGGTAGTGTTCAAACCTGACCCATTCCCAGCATCTGTTAGAAATTGGAGACAGGTGACAAGATAATGGGTGAAGTAACAGTGCACCAAACCTACAAGAAGAACTGAAAGTGTCAAAGTGAAAAAGAGGAGGTCATGAAGTAGGGAATATGCACAAAAAACCCTGGCACCTCCTCGTGTACATTTACTTAAAGCGGTTTTACACTCAAAATAAAAAAAACAGACATACATTAAACAGACACAATACTCACCTGTCAGCAGTTCAGATGCTGCAAAACTGCTACACAAAAAAACCCCACACTAAACTGTCTTCACTTGCTTGCAGAAGGCATGCTTGCATCTTGGCTCCTGGCATCTGCACACTTCCCTGCCCACACTGACACCCTCTCTCCTCTCCACCTCCTGTGTCACTGATCGGAGCTGCAGGGACTTGTAGGGGGGGGGTTTGTGAAGAGGGGGAATCGTCTGCTGACGATTTCCTGCCTGGCAGAGATCTCCCAGACACCACTTCGGCTGCCTAGGCGAGACGTAAGGCAGTGGGAGGGGGAGCACTCCTGACAAGCTTCTCTCCAGCTGTCAGAAGATTTGTTTACTACAATCAAGGATCTCAGCATTATTGGCTTAGCTGCAGCTGATAATGCTGAGTGACCTCCCAGGTGGTAGGTCCGGTTTAACCTCCTATGCCCAAAACCAATATGTGCACTGTATGTTCATTAAACAAACTGCCAATGCCAGGATCAGGCAACTGCGCCTATGCTGTTCGAGCCGGCAGCGATTTTGCATTGCTGCAGGCCTGCTGATGGCTTCCGGCACCATGTCTTCGGCGTCATCAGTGGCACTGGGTGAGGCAGCCATAGACCTCCATGTAAATGGAGACGTCGCTTTTCCCAGCCCACATGTGCAGAGAGGAGGGCGGGGAATGACGGCAGAGTACAGTGTACTCTGCTGCGATCGCCCATACGGCGGCGTGAGACACCGATGAAAATGGCGTAAAAACTCCATAACGGACCAGGACCAGGAGGTTAACCCTCTGAGCGGTTGCCACGTGGCACGGTTTTTTCATAACCGTGCCACGGGCAATCGCGGCGGAGCACAATATGCTCCGCCGTGATTTCCTGCTCAGCTGAGGGTCATTAACATAAGCCAGGAGTCACTGGAGACGCCGGACTTATGCTGGAGAAAGGCGACGCCCCTCCAGTTTGACGGAGGTCTATGGCGCCGCCTACCCCCGCCCCCTTCGCGTCACCGGTGACGCAATCGGGGGCGGACCCGGAAGCATCGGCATACATGCCGGTGCTCCCGACAGCCGTCAGAAGACGGCGAGACCTCGGGCACGGCTCCAGTTAACATGATGCATGAAACTCAGCCTGAGTTATTTCGGGCCAAATGCTCAGAAGGTTAAAAAAAAAGCAACATTAGGTTTGAAGTCTTCACATTTTCATCAGGCCACAAATTTAGCACTGAAAGCTAAAAAAAATTTCCTCAGGGTACAAAGTGCATCATTCAATTAAGTACGTCATATTTTAATATAATTACACATTTATTAAAGAATAATTAGTTGCACGACTGCCCTTTTAAACAATTGCTTGTCAGAACTTTTGCCATCCCCTGTGCTCTGGAGAGGAATGTTCAGAATAGAACTTTTGTGGCGTTAACACTTTTTTGGGTGCTGCCTGGTCCAAGTAGGACAAACAGTCTGACTCCTTTTGAAGCTAGTGCTGTTTGTAGCCACCTACCCATTTCCATGTTTGTCGCACTTGGGCTGGATTATACATTTGGAAAAGTCCAACTAGTTCCAACACTGTGCATGAGCGTCTTCTAACATTTTTCTTTGTTGTGTCTTTCACATTGGCCCCCCATTGCAGTTTGCGTTCTAAGACCGATCAAGCAAGAGTTGATTTACGTATGGCCACACAACTGTGTCATGGGTTAGGAATCACTGATCAAGAGGTAATGCGACCATTGGATGTAAAGTAATATACGTACTGAAAATGGGATAGTGGGAGGATGGATGAGGGTGAAAATAGAAAAGGCAAACTCTGTACTCCGCCGTGATTGCCGGCTCTCCCCCGGCCCTCTACACACCACCAGTGCCAATTAGATGCCGGCGGTGTGTGGGGAGAAAAGCGACGACCCCTCCATTAACATGAAGGTCTGTGGTGCCGCCCCCTTCGGCGTCACCGAAGACACGGGGCCGGAAAGGCTGCAGGCACGCGTAGAGCCGGCGGTTACAATCAAACTGCGCCTGTACTGGCTTCGGGCATATTGTCAAGGAGGTTAAAAGAAGCTGGTGACAGCTTGATGACACATTTTGTCATGGTTTTAGTGTTTTGTTGCTTCTGCAAGGTACAACATATGATCTTGATGCAATATCATAAACATAATCGTTTTCCCTTTTGTGTATCTATAGAAAATAAACACGCCTTTGGTGTCAGAAAGCAAAGAAGATTTATTAAAGAATGCTTTAACTTTTGGAAATGTGAAGATCGTAAAAGAACTTTTAGATTCAGGTAAGATCAATGCAATAACACGTATGTATTTTCTGTTTAGTGCAATGCAGAATTTTCTCCAGACCACATACATAAAAATGCAAATTCTACTGGATGGTGCATCATTATATCCCCCCCCCCCCCTGTGTTTCTTCATGTCCTGTCATTGAAGTTGTAAAATGTTTCTTTGGTTTTTTTTTAAGGATTAAGTGTTGAATGCTGCTTTCAATTTGGATGGACACCATTAATGTATGCAGTCAGTATTGGCAATTCTAACATGGCACGTGTTCTTCTGGATAGAGGAGCAGATGTCAACTCTGAAAAGGGTTAGTTTAAAATGATGGACACTATTAATTTATTTATTTTATCCTCAAATGAAGCATAAATAGCATTTCACCCTGTATGTGTGTATTCGCAAGCATATGGATGTCAGCTTGGTACACAAAGATGGCGGTGCATTGTGGGTTTCAAAGCCAAATGCTGGGAACATGTGTTGGACAGTATGGAAAAAGCCCATAGGGGCAATGTATGCTTTGGTAGTTCTAGCAGAGATTGTAACCTTTGGCTTCATGGTAAGCGACGCATATCTACCTATATGTTTTCTTTTTTATATTTTTTTTTCTTCAAATGAAAGCTCAGCAAGACAGAAACAAGACTGTCACTGACTCGCACTAACTGGCCCAAACAATTGTGTCATGGTTGCTTAGCTTATATTGGGGACCATTTCACACTAGCAGTGGTTTCGCAATACAACATGGCTGGCTTTATTGCAAGGTACACAGGATTCTATAGTTTGCATTTACAGTAACATGCAAGGTAGTGCATTTTGGCAAATGCATCCTTCATTTTTGCATTTGCAATGCAAGAGTCTCCCATGCCATTGCAGCATAATGCGGTAGGTAACACAGGGTTTCTGACAACTCTGCTGGTGTACAATTGGCCCTAACTCCATTGGTTTTGTTAGAAGTTAAATAGATAATGTTAGGGAGGAGTTTCCTTCCATGTTTTTGCTTCTTACTGCGAGATGGGTTGCTTGGTTGGTGGCCCAGGTTCAGTAAAGGAGTACCATGTAAGAAGGTGTATTGCCACCTTTGACATGGTTGGTTCAGAGGAAGCAGTTTTTGTTAGTGGGAAATTAAGATAAAAAACACTACAACAAGCTCCTTGTTGCCAACTGAGGAAATGTTTGAGCTTCTAAGTCCTGGCTATCTTGGCATCAAAGAGGAACAAAAGAACACAATCTGTGTTGTAACCATATGGAACTTTAAAGGAAACAATTGGGGACAAATGGGAAAAATCCAGAGATAAGTGTTTACTTCCAGCTTGTCACTGGAAAATATTCTACCAGGCCTAGTTATAACAGAGCAGATACTAGAGAGAGGTTCTCGCCCTCAGTGCGGAATTAAAGGTTTAAATTG
>CM070034.1:68061217-68087147 GCA_036250615.1 Ptychadena robeensis | reverse complement strand
AGTAGTTTTATATCTCCTAGTACTGTTTTTAGATTTTCTGAAGCACATTTGTTATGAACTCTTCCTGCTGTGTTTGAGGACTTTCTTTTTATAAGTCCTGTTTGGCCATGTAGTTACCTGTTAGGCTGGCTTTTGTTGCTTGTTTTTAAACTGCTTTATTTTGTGAAAGATATTATCACTGTAGGGCTTATTGATAACATACTTTGGTACGGTTTCAACTAACACTCTCTTACCTTTTATATAGAGTGTTGAAATATCTTTCTGCTGCTTCTCAAGTTCGTTAGTGCCATTCCCACATCAAGAGGGGCATTCATACTATTTCTGTCCTTGGAATAACTACATGAACAAGGGATCAATCAGATCTTTAATTTCTTCCCTTCAATCAGTGAGATATTTATGTGGACATCAAGAATGCCTTCTTTATATATCCACTTTACAACTGCTTTCTACACTATGCAGTAAGATTTCTGCAATCACTTTTTTCCCTTTTTGTTTTTTTCTCTGCTCATTAACCTCCCTTGTGGTCTGCCCATACCATGCTGTTTGTAACAGCATGGTACGGGCAATCGCGGCAGTGTACACAGTACACTGCCTGCAATCCCCCCTCCCCCCGCCTCTCTCCACACAGCCGGCATATGAGGGCTGGAAAGCCAACGCTCCTCCATGCGCAACCCCGGAAATGCTGCGGCTGGAAAGAGAATCGCCATAGTTTCCGGGGATATGCGGCTTTTAGGGGAGCCCAGCTCATCCAGAGTTTCTTCTTTACACAAACTCTGGACGAGCTGGGCTCGTCAGGACCGCTAGGGAGGTTAAAGGTTCTTAAACATACTAGTGCTTGTGCTGCCCATGCTTTATGGGCATAGCCAGTCCTACCTTGGATAATCTTTCACTAATTTTGATGGAAATTCAGCAAGTTGGCTTCATTCTGCATCTATTGCATATTATGACCCTCGACTTTGTTGAAGTTTTTCATTTTAGTCCAATGCATATTTCAAACCACTGTTGTAGAGTAAACTAGAGTACTGTTTCTCTTAATACAGGTATCCCCACTTCCATTAACCTCCTGGGCACTATGCCCGAACTCAGTTTGGTCGCAGTTTGATCGTTGATCAAACGGCGGCCGTGCCGAGATCAGGCACAAACGGCACCTCACCGTGTGCCTGCGGCTCTGTAGATGAGCTGTAGATGTTAATGGTGGTGGCGCCGCTCCCCTCCCCACACACCGCCGGCGTCTATTTGACACTGGAGGTGTGTAGAGGGCTGGGCTGGGCAGAGAGCCGGCAATCACGGCGTAGTACAGTGTACGCCGCCACGATTGCGTGAGAAAAGTCTTTTCGTGCCATAAAAAATGGCGCGATAAGCCCGTAACACCCAGAGGGTTAAATACTCCTTCAGCACACACCAGACCTCTGATGCACAGATGGGCAGCAGAATACACCTTTCCATTTAAACATATAACCTCAGCTAGACATGTGTTTAATTGCCAGCATTATCTTGCATCAGTAAAAATTGCTAATAAGACCTAGGCATTCCTTTCATTCCTTAAGTGGTCTCTTATATTCCCTAGTTTGTTGCATTCTCATTGTCTGTCTTTAAGCCTCTCAGAAATGTTTGATGACTTTAATTAACCTCCTGAGTGCACCGCCCGTTTCGTGCCGTTTACAACGGCGCGATACGGGCGATCGAGGCAGTGTACAGAGTACACTGCCTGTCGTTTCCGGCTCTTCGCCGGAGCTCTACACGCAGCTGTTGTCATTACTGACAACAGCTGCGTGAGAGGGAAAGCCGGCACCCCTCAATTAACATGGAGGTCTATGGCGCCGCCCCCTTCCGCGACAAGATCGGGGCGGTGCCGCCAACCCGGAAATGCTGCAGCGATGAAGACAATCACTGCAGCTTTCCGGGGAGGCATAGGGTCTCCCTGCCGCCGGCTTCCCGTGCAGTTGAGAGGACCCTGTTCACCGAACGAACAGGGTTCGTCTCAACCGCTAGGGAGGTTAATGTTTAGTGATTGAGCACCAACATTTTGCACAGCACTGTACATTTAATAGGAGGTATAAGACATACAAGTACAAACTAAAGACTGCATTATCCCACCTATTAGTACCATGCCTTAGTTCTATGGGAGGAGGGCCTTCTGCACCATTAAAAACCATTTCTGTCAAATTATTAGGATGATCTGTCCAAAAAAAAAAAAAAGAAAATATATTCTCCTTTACAAGCTAATGGACATTTTCACCATTAATAAACATAGTTATTAAAATGTTTGTTAGAATTATACTGTAATTGTTGATGGCTCAAACTTTGAGTGTGGGGCATCTATGCCCACCTGTTTATTTGAATAGAAAAAACCATGGCTGTTACCTTTTGGGGCTCAACTTTTCCACATCCCAGTGTCACCATAATGACAATGCTTGACCTTATGTTATAAAGTGCACCGCTTTGTTGTGGCAGCAGTGGATCCCTTCCCAATCAAATGAATGCAGATGCAGTGGAAACTAGCCCTTACATGGTAAGGCAGTAGGACAGATCATGTGCTAACAGATTCTTTTGTTTGATAAAGAAATACCTGCCCTGTATTGGTTTCATGTGTATATATAATGTAGGCTGAGCTGAGCTGTTCTACTCATAACACATTGATCAGCCAAGCCTCAAAACTATCTTCATCATCTTTGAGCTTAGCTGTATACTTGACCTTGTTCGTTGTTCCATCTCTTATGCTAGACCTGTCTTCATTAGACATTTTTGTAATTTTGAGTGAAACCTAAAAGCAGTGCAGTGTACTTGCTAGCTTCCAAACCCTTGTAGCCTTTGTATCTACATTATTAGAAGATTTACAAGTTTTAGCCATTTCTCTTAAAGTAAAAACATTGTGATCTATTACCGTATGTTCTGTTAAACCAGGGGTTGGGAACCTTTTTGGCTGAGACATGAACGCCACATATTTTTAAATGTAAGTCTGCAAGAGCCATACAATATGTTCATACCTGTCAACTTTAATCTAAAAAATAAGGAAGTCCGCTATTTGAAATGTGATTCTTCCGTGTTCCAAATGGGATTTAGTTCATGGCTAATGTGGGACATTAGCAGGAAGAGGAACCCCCCCCCCCCTCTGCTAAATTACCCCTACTTCAAAAATCCGGGAAACATCCAGGATTTGGTCGGGAAAGCCACATAAAGACTGGAAGGTTGACAGGTATGTATGTTTTAAATTCCCATCCCTGTCCATTTTGCTGGCGTCATTGGGATGGGAAGCCAACACCCCTCCATTAAAGCGGAAGTAAACTCAAAAAAAAATCCCCCACATACATGACATGGACATATTACACACCTGTCAGCAGTATACATCTGTGAAAACTGCTACACAGAGAAAAAAAAAAGGTACTTACAATCTTCACTTCCTCATTCCCTAAGGCACCATCTTAAGTACTGGCGCCTGAAACCACTTCCGCCCATTCTGTTGGACATTACTAAGGTGCTCCTCCCCTGCAGACATATTTACCAATCCCAAAGGGTTTGGTATGGGAGGACAGTTCCAGAGATCTATGTGCTGCAGTTTGCATAGGAGACAGGAGTGAAGCTGAAGGAGGACACTGTAGGAGACAGGAGAGATTGAGACTGAAGTGGCGGTGAAGGGGTTCAGTGTGCAGGTGACATGGATTTGTGGGGCACACAGGCTGAGGATGAGGTTAGGTTGAGGTTATAAAATATCTTATTACCTCCTCTGCTGCCAGTCCCAGCAATGTCTCCACTACACTTCCCCCTTTCATTCATGCAGATCACGGTATATGGAGTATGGGGACAGACATGACTGGGTTGCTGGGTGTAATATAAAATATCTTATTACCTCCTCTGCTTCCAGTCCCAGCAATGCCTCCACTACACTTCCTCCACAATCACCTCACAGATGACACTTCCATGAACTCCGAGACAGAGGTGGAGGGGGAGGGAGTGGGAGAGAGCACACAGGGCTGCACGCTGTGATAGTGACGTCACAGAGGCAGAGCAATGCATTATGGGGCCCCACTCAGAGCTAATGTTTCCCGGCAGTCTCAGCTCTAACAAGCGACCTCGGCGCCGTGGCGCAACGTCACAGCATGGGTTGTGCTACCTCGGAAAACTCGTCTTTCCTGCTGTAAGATTTATTTTTTTTTCTTTTTGGACAGTGATTGCCCTATCTATTGGCAGCCTGATGCTGATAGTGCAAAGTGACCTACAACGTGGTAGGTCTGCTTTAAGATGTCTATGGTGCGCAGACATATCATGGCCTTTTAAACCTTGCATTGTGGAGCTAGGCCTAGTAAATACAATACACCTTATACATATCTCTTGCATGGTCACAACAGTAATATATTGCTGCATTTTAAAGAAAATAAAAAAAGAACCATTCTCACAGTTGGTTAGTATTGCGTCACTCTCACCCACCACTTGATCACCCTGCAGTCATGCCCTGTCACATTCGCACACTCTTTTCCGGGGGGATTACTTGCAGCTGGTTCTAAGTGGTAAACTATCACCTACACAATTTATGGTTGATCATTCATAGTTTCTGTTGTTACCTATGCTTTAAAAGTGTACTTTTGTTGTGGTTGGAGTGAGAGAAGAGCCCTCTACAACACATTTGGAGGCTTCAGGCAATACTAAATACCAAAACAGAAATATTCAGTTACTTTCCATTTTCTTTAACGCATTAAATTTGATTGAAATTAAATGTTTCATATGCTGCTTTTGATACAATAAATGCCATATTATGTTACATAATCCTGCATTTAAATGTTATTTATTTAAGAAAGAAGATTACTGCACTTATGCTTGCTTCAAGGCAAGGGCATACACTGGTGGTTACCCTTCTATTAGCTCATGGTGCTGATATAAATGCCCAAGATGAAAATGGCTTTACGGTAAGCTTTCTTTATTGATTGACCATTTAATACCTAATGCTATGTGAAAACTTAGATTTCTAGATTTGTCATTTAATAGTTTGATGTTATACATTCTATACAGCGATTCACCAATAGAGCTGTAATGGAGGACTCTTCTGTACTTCAGTTCACCTTTCAAAATTATGTTGCATATTAATTGAAATGTAGAGATAGAGAAAATTTTGCATGTTACATTGTATGATGTGATGGCTATCTTTTTATGAAGAACAAAAAGCAGGATGGCTCTGTTGAACAACAATAGAAATCTGAACCAAGTCTTTGGTTCACATCTTTTACATAAGCTTTCTAAACACATGTTCGGTCGCTGCGTAATGCCTTCTCTAAGAACAGGCTAGGATGCTTTTACGCAGGGAAGCAAAGTGTTGTGTGTTATTTCAGCAAAGCTGAAGCACCGCAGGCGACATCCTAATTGTTATCAGGAAAGCTCTGTGAGAGTGCAAATTACAGGATTCAACACAATGTTTTCTGAAGCTCCTCAGTGTGGGGTTTTTTTTTAGAGCTTGTTAACCACCCTGTAAATGACCAATAAGCACATTTGTCCGATATACCTGTCCACAGGGTCGTTCTCTAAACGACCCCGAGCGCCTGCACAAATTTGTTTCCGATCCGGTCCGATCGTTGCAGACTGACATCAGCCTGGGAAACCACTGTGTAAATGTAGCCTTAGTCATTGTGTAAAATATTCTTTGATCTCTATCACCCTATGAGGGTCACCCTTATTCAATACAGATTGATTGTGTAGTTTACATATTGTTACATAGTTTGATAAAAATAAATAGTGCAAAAAAAAAAAAAAAGAATGTGACATGTATGGTGATTTTAAAGCCGGGGCTACACTATGATTTGCAAAATAGTAGTGGCCGCATCTTCTGTACAAAACCCATTCATTTTTAATGGGCGGCATTCCACTCTGCCAGTCATTGTCACCATTGGTGTAAAATGAGACACCGTTTCCCATACTTGGGGGAACAAAACATTTATTGCATTGAAATTTTCCTTTGAGCCAGCACAATGGTGAATATGTGCTACTATAGTCAGATTCAGACAGATCTGATAACTATTATCTCCCCCCCCCCCCCCCCCCCCCCCCCCCCTAGTGGTTGAGGTAAGCCCAGTTCGTCCAGCCTGAACTTGCATTGGTGATCGCAGCGCCATCTTGCCTTCCCTGTCCACTGGGGCTCTGATTGCCCCTCCTATGCCTTCTCTATGGCAGCGGATCCCTCAACACCCACCACCACCAGCCCCCCCCCCCCCCGCCCTGTGTTACACTACTCAAATAAACGTAATCACACGGGGTGGGGGGGATATTAAAGGTGTACTGTATAGTCAATGCATTTCATTGAAAAAAACACACTGCCATTGTGAATTAAGTGCTTATTTTCCTTGTGGAATTTCATTTAGAAAATTCTATTATCTGACTTTGACTATCTGACAAAGCCAGTGGTGTTATCATCCCCCAAATTACTGCAGTTGTAGTGAAGGGTTGGAGGAATATTACAAAGAAGAAATGGGATGCACATCATCCCACCACGGCTTTTCCGTGTCATGCAGATGCGCCTATTGATGTGCGTCATTGACAATGGGATTCAGCCGCAGTGAACACAAGGCGTAGCTTTATTATCTACACTGAACAGATTTAAAATGTTATGGTTTCTTAATTCATTTAGTGGGGTTTTTTTTATTTTGTTTTTTTTCTGTTTGTAATGCAGGCACTGACATGGGCTGCTCATGATGGACACAGAAGCACAGTTTTAAAGCTACTGGAACTGGGTGCTGACAAAAAGATAACAACTAAATCGGGTAACACGTCGGCTGATGTGGCAAGGAAGAACAATCATTTGGCGGTAAACTGCATTCTTCTTGGCATACTTCTCTTGTCCCTGTAGGATGTGAGTCAGTCTTAGTAGGTAATAGCTTAAAGCGCACCTAAACTCACCTGATGTGAGACACTTTGGTCCGTACTGGCAAACCGTTATTATTGTGTCATTCGGTTAAAAATAAAAACGTTTAAAATCCTTGCCCCAAGTCTATTCAGTGCCTCTCTGCACCTCAGCCGTGCCATTGTTTTCTCCCTTCTGTTTATCTCACTCCCAATACAGAAAACATTAGCCTGTATACACTGGCCTTTGCCATT
This sequence comes from Ptychadena robeensis, assembly GCA_036250615.1. Classification (NCBI taxonomy): domain Eukaryota; kingdom Metazoa; phylum Chordata; class Amphibia; order Anura; family Ptychadenidae; genus Ptychadena; species Ptychadena robeensis. The sequence continues at coordinate 68,080,070 of CM070034.1, read as the reverse complement.
TTATCTTGTGGCCCCCAGAAGTGTAGAAGAATATAGTGAATTCTATAGCTGAGAGTAGAGCAGGTAAGTATGTGTTGATGTTTAGGTCTGCTTTAAGTTCTTACATAATAGACTTTTTTTGTGAACCCCCTTCATCTTCCATCCCCTACTATTATGGTGTAGCCATGGTTGGTGTACTTTAGGATGTTACCAATGTGCCCCCCAAAACCAGGGGGTTTCTCCCAAAGCTCTATTTATTTGTTTGTCATGTATTGCAATAACTGCAAACAGGACCGCTCTATTTTGCACCACATACCTGGGCTTTACAGCAAAGGTTTGAGTTGAAAGTTGAGTTGAGTTGAAATGATCCTTTCTACTGAAAAATTATTCAACTTTTTTTTACAATATGTATACTTGGGTCAGCTGAAAATGTGGAAAAGCAAGCAGCCTTTCTCTGGTCTCAGCCTGACACTAGATATCCACTTATAAAGCCCAATCTGATAAATCCCTTGGTTGAGGGGGGTCATCTTGATTATAGTTGGCCATAGACGGTTTGATTTGCGGCCGATTTCACAAAATATAACCGGTTGGGAAACGTCTATGCGGGCTTAAGACACACAGTGGTCTATATGGGTAATTGTGAGTAATGACTTGGAAAACATGTTTTGTTTTGTTTGCTTAAATTGTCATTTTCAATATCAACACTTTGTCAATCTTGTTGCCTAAAGATTTTTAGCATCCTTTCATTTTCTGGGGATCTTAATCCAGGAGGCAGCTTGACCAAAGAAGAGGCAATGTACAAGTACTTGAAAATACACCGTGGATCATCTGAAAACACCCATAGGCAAGTACCTAGATTTACACTTATTAAAAGCCTCTTTACAGATGAGTGCTATGAGAAACTATTAACTGAAATTGTAATAACTGTTAATGTGTCATATGTTATTTCTAATCAAGTGCCCATGAGTGAGTATAATTTTTGTACTATATTTTCATTTTAGTTCGAATCAATTCCTGTAAAGGTTCTCATTTATCTAGGTCATAGTATATCTGCAGTAGTAAAATCAACTGGAGTTTCTGAAGTCTTTCACTAGTCATCAGACAGGCCTTCCCTATTTATCTTGCCTACTTCAAATACAGAATTCATGCTGGGTTATGATAAACAAATAATGCGGATTGGAGCAACATACCACAGGATTTATTGTTGGAAGGATGTTTTGAAAGTTATTCTGAATTGAGAAAGCCACTGGAATGACTAGCAAGTCCAGTTACCTTTACTACTGCAGATATAGTAAAAAGTTTTGGATGCTTCATTGAATAGTTCACCTCTAGGTGTCAGTATTACTCTGAGATTTCCCTGAAGCAGAGTTTGTACATTCTTTTATTTTGAAAGTAAGTATTTACCCCAAAAATATGTATTTTGAGGTTTTAGATTTTACAATGAATTCATTTATGCTTTGTGCATCTATAAAATTCTTTAGATGCATTTTTTTGAATACCACATCATGTTTTTGAGGTTATTCTACCTTAATGTTCTTAGGCTTTAGGTTAACATAGGCTTTTCTTATCTCACTTTGCCATTAAAACATCTGAAGTTAAAGCAAGTGGACTTTTTTAAAGATGTTTCACGAGTCATTAGAATGTCTTCCTCTATTCGGAGTATTGGGCACAACTGTTGATCGTCTCTTATCAACAAACAGGCTATGCTGCTGTCAGATAATGCAAAGCAATGGACATCGGCCGTGATTAATGGCCTGTTTTCAAGTGGGATTGATTGGCTGAAAACTGGGATGGCCGCATATGATATAGGCCAGATATCTACATGTGTGTACCCTGCTTAATTGTAGTCGAGTTTTGTTTTTATAAAAATACAAAAAGGAGTGTACAACCTGATCCTCCCTGACCAGAGATAGAGGATAGGTCCTGATGGCAAAGTCTGAAGAACAGTTAAGAAATAGTTTTTTTAAAGATAAGTTACAAATTTTTTATGGTTGTACACCATTGTGTATTTTATTAGATAAACAGAATAATAGTCAACATGTTATACAGCCCTTTAGATATAAAGTTACTGCTGATCTATGTCAACCCTGTTAGAATGTATCATGCAAATCTTCCGGCATATAAGACAATTTTAAACCCAAGAAAATCTTCTGAAAAGCCAAATATCTAGGGGGGCCCGGATGTCTGCTGCCTGGATCTGTGCTCCCCGCAATGCCTGCTGGCTGGCGGCAGCCTCCACGTATTTGAATCGCAGGCAGAGAGAAGAGAGGCTGCAACATCCCCCTCGGGCCCCTCCCTCCCCGCTGTGTGTGACGGATAGATGTAGCGGATTATGTGCTGCTACTTTGATGGCAAGTGCTCACTAGTGACATTGTGGCTGCAATTGGTATTGCAGGGAGATTGAGATTAAAGCTAGAACACAATAAATATCTGTACAAAAACTTCACTTTATAATGTATACACAACTGTAAAAGTTTAATTTTTTAGATTGCTAACATTCTTTTCAGTTTTTATTATGTATACAATTGTATACAATTTATGTCAGTCGGATAACCGCAGGGAAACTATATTTATAACTATAAAAGTTGCAGATAGGAATGTCAAATTGGGAATATAAATTACTAACCAAAATGTTTTGAAAGTCAGAGTAGGCATATGAAAGGCCACGTCTGCTAAAAAATTTAATTGATGTGCGTTGAAAGAGAAGTCTTATACGGCAAGTATATCTCAAACTCTATTTTAACTGTAAAAGTTGGGGGTTGTCTTACATGCTGAAAATACGGTAAACATGAAAATTGTATGGCCGTAAAATAGCATTATGTGTATATGTATTATAAATAGCATTATGTGTATATGTATTATAAATAGCATTATGTGTATAAGGTGTGACGGTGACCTCCCAAAGCATCACAGGGAAGAGATCTTCCATTTACTTCTAATGATGCCCTTATTTTAAAAACTAAATATGATATTAATTTGATATAAATTCCTCACCCAAGTGCCATTTAAAGTCCTAAATTGAGGTAAAAATGTTCTATGTGTTATATTTTACCAGTTACCCAAGTGTCTTCAAGTCTATAATTTTGCTTTTCTCTGGTGTATATTTTCATACATTTTCCCTGGCTGTTTTAAGTGTTTTCATTGACTTAAGCGCAGGTCATCTGAGGAGCAAGTACAAACATATGCTATTAAAGTCATGGGTTTAGTTTAACATATTGAGAAAATGCTCTGTAATGGTGTTGAGGTTTAAGGTAATTTAAAACATGTTAATATCCAGTGTATAATGTTGTACAGTTGTACTGCATTGGGTTTGTTATACCTTTAGTGACTACAATGTAGTTTCTAAAGATCAATACCAGTTTTTTGTAGAAAGAAGATAAAAAAAAACAACATAGTAGCATTTTACTAGCTATCTCCTTTTACCTTTTCCTTAAACCTATCTGTTAGGCTATGTTCCCACATGTGCGGCCGGCAAGGATATTGAATGGGGCTCCTCCCCGGGCCATGATAGGGAGCGGCGCGACCCGTAACCTAAAACTCGGCTCACTGCGTTTTTGATCGCAGGCCATCAACGCCCACGGCCGATGGCCCCTGACCGTGGCCATAGACGTGAATGGCAGCCGTTACAAACTGCATCTCAATAATTGAGAAGCGTTTTTTAACTGCGGCCATTCAATCACTCCACGGGTGGCCCCACATATGGGAACATAACCTATACCGTTATCAGTGGAAGTCTGATTGTCATTCCTGCATCTTGTATTGAGTCGTTTGAACTTGTGCACGTGTGAAATAAATATGTGCCTAATCAGATGACACACTCTCTCAAGGCTCAAGTTAAGGCTTTGACTCCACTATGTGTTAAAACCTTGCACTGAACGCAGGGGTAGTGCATTGACGGCAAAGGGTCTATGACAGGGCTGTCTCGACCGCCTGTTAATGCCCCCGATCAGTTGGTACAAGCTTAAAGTATACTAAGAGCTCTGTGTCGACATCAACACAATCGACAATGGAGCCTTGATGGATGATGCATCCATTGATAATCAATGGATCCGTCATAATGACGTATGACCAACGTGCCCCGCCACCCCTTTCTTTTTTTTCTCTGCTTGATTTATCAGGGTTTTTTTCTCTACAAAAAAACCCCTAAAATTAAGTTCCTCAATTTTTACGGAAATGGTCTGTCAAGTGCATATTCTGTCTATACTAGGCCCCACTGGTACATATACTGTCTGAAAAGGGGAACAGTCAAAAAACCTCTCCCCATATAGAATGACTGAAGTGTCATTCTCATCAGTAGCCATGACCAGCGGACATTTATGTCAATTGCAACAAGAAACAACCCCAACTCTTCCTCATGTTTCGCCTGGGTTCCAGATATATCCCATTGTAGCTGATTTGGTCCTAATATTTTTGTGTTCACTAATATTATGAGGTTGTAATTTTAGGCATATTTACCCTCAGAAGAAGCAGGTGAAATATGATGAAAACAAAATTCAGGTTTTTGGAAACAGAGGTTGAATTGGTAATACCTTTTTTAGTATAGTATAGTAACTGCCACATAATTATTTAATGTTGAATATTTTTTTTATTATAATCCAAGCAGTATACCTAGGCAAGTGTTTCTTTAAAAAAACATGATGACTGTTAGGAAGTTGCACATTAAATATGAAAAAACACATAGGCGAATCAGTAGACTCAAAAAGTATGCTAAATTTAAGACCTGAAGACTAAAGCATGGAAAGGAAATTCATTTGGATAGCCTGGGCAACAGGGGAAAGGGAGTATCCCTAATATGAGCAGCTGGCATAAATTCCATCTTTAGTCATTTTGTGAAAAGTAATGACTGATTCCTGAAATAGGAATTTTTAGGGCTGCAAAGCTGTGTGTATAGTTAGTTATGTGTGTGTGCGTGTTTTGCCATTTTTTGCAGAATTCTAAAAATGTAACTTAGTTATTTTACAGAAGCTATAAAAGTTATGTTTTAATTTCACTGAGCTTTATGTTGCATTCACACATACTTGCAACTCTTTTATGTATAATTTCCTACTATATATGTTTGGTAGCTTGAAACATCGTTTAAACATTTAAGTGGATTCGTCTTTTTGTCCCCCCTCGCTGATATAAACAATGAAGAGCAGAGACAGATAAAAGAGCTGCCAGCTGGCATCTCTCCTATCTATCTTTGCCTGTGTGTGAAAGCTGCACTCACGTGGCAGCTTTCACACAGACAGAGCCAGCCAGTTTGTTATCATAGACAGTGCAGATGGGAGAGATGAACAAGCTGCCCACCTCACTTACAGCTCTGGCTCTCAGGTCTAGAGGCAGGTCAGACAGCTTCTCTTCCTCTTTAACTACTACTCTGCCGGTCGGAGCACAGAGATCCAGCCAGCAGAGTAGGAGAAAGACTAAATATTTTTCTGCTATCAGACGCTCCAAAGTCATCAATATAGGACACAGTGAGCAAAGCAGGGGGACCAAAAATTTGGCAATCGGTGAGATTTTTTTAATAACGTTTTTAATATTTAGCAGTTTCTTCAAATGAGGGGCATAGTTGTAAAACTTTAGGTTTGCTGCACCAAACAGGAGATTCGGACACTGTTGGCAACCTCCAGGTATACCCCTCCCTCTACCATTGTGCTTCAGTTTGTTCCTTGTGTTCTAGGAGAAAGGCCATTTATGCTGGCTACAAATAGATTTTCAGGTCTAAAGCCACTGGCATAATCTCTGCCCATGTCCTATCTGCAATACCAAAAATTATTGTGTAGTATTTTATGGGCGAGATTTGGCTTTTCTGTTTAAATATTTGTATTTATTTTCTTATGAGACATAATACAAATATATAAACAGCTGGACATCAAGTCAGGTAATACACAAACAGTGCAAGTAAAACTTAAAGCACACCTAAACCCACCAGACAAGCTTTTCCCCTAGCTAGCCAACCGCACATTATTGGAGCAATATGTATAAAAAAATATAAAAATAAAAAATCGTTCCCTGTGAGGAGAAATCTGTACATCCCCCCCCCCATACCCCTCCCCCTGAAATCACAGGGGCCGCGGCGTTCAGCTTCTCACACTGCCTGGCTCAGAACTTTCTTCAGCTGTTTTTTTTTTTCCTGCTTCCACTTTGTGTCCATTGCTCCAGGGGATGCGTTGTACCCCAGCGGGTAGGGAGAAGCCGGGGGGGGGGGGGGATTTGTCTTTTATAATACAACTTTTCCCTGGAAGGGTCTAATACTGTTGGGACTGCCATTAGTCCATTGTACTTTTTTGCTGGTATTAATGTAGTTAGATCACTTTGAATCTAGTTTGGCATACATGGTTCAATGTTTCCTTTTTAATTGACTTAAAAAAAAACTTTTTTTGTAAGTTGATCATTTTAAAATCATTACATTTTTACAGGAACATACAAAAAGAGATTAAGCAGTGATCAGACATGGCACATTTCGGTTGATCGTACCTTCGATTTGTATCCTATTGTAATATGGAGCATGCACGCAGGGCATAGGAAAGGAAACTGTATAGCCAGCTTTATTGTACCTTGTAAGCTCTGTACCTCTGTGTTTATTGGCCAGTCAACATCTGGGTGATGGCAAGAACTTAATTTGGGTAAGGTGTCTGCTTTAATGTTAAGTGGTGATGACGTGTCACTTCTCTAAGATCTGGTAAAGGGCGGGATGTGAGGGACTTTGGCTATGTTTTGACTTAGGCGATTAATATCGCCTTCACTAGTTTCAATGGGCTTGTCCCTAATGATAGGATCGCGTGCGATTGGGTTCGCGGCTCCCCGCGTTGTGGCAGTCGGCGGTCGTGATTATTTTCCTCTGATTGCACCCATAGACATGAATGGAGGCAAACAAATATCACGTCCATTCATTCTTTATGGAGGCGATTATTTTTTATAATGGCGTTTTTTTTTGTTTGTTTTTTTTTTTCGTCTGGTCAATCACCGCCGGCACTTCCACTGGTGGGTAATCGCTAGTGCAGGCAATTTATCACGTGGGAGCATGACTTTTCATAATTTGTTCATAACAGGTGAGTTGTTTTTAATATTTCATTATTTGTAGCCCTGGTTTCAATAACTGTTTAGTAGAGGAGTTCCTTTTGGGTTTTTTAGTACTCTGTGAAATGCTGTGCCCCTGGGTGTTGTGAATATTCCTATGGGGTTATCCAGCACCTTCAAGATGCCCTGTGTCAAGGTGGCATGTGTGTGGCTTGATTCAGCAGGCTAGAGCCCCATGGTTTTCTTTCTATTTAAGGCCCTGGCCTTAATTTTCCTAGATTTTTCTGTGTCTCCTCTTTTCTCCAATTTGAAGAGTCATGTTCATGAACTGTTCTTGAGAATTTATTTATTGATTTTCTTTTTCTGGCACTTGGGACAGCAGTCTTTGTGTATTGCTTGGAACCTCCAAAGCTCACGCCTCAAGATTGGGGGGGTATTTTTATTTTGGAATACTGTTGCTTCCTTATCTTTAACAGGTGGTGCTGTAGCACACATTTCCACTTATCCACCAAAATAACCTCCAGACAGTTGCATGGGGATGGCTGACCAGGGCACATGCCTTGTGGGTGACTAGAAGGGGGTGGAGATTGTGCTGCATGGGGCCACTTGAATGAGGTTGGGCCTGTAAACTCAGAAAATCAGCTGTGTAACATCCCTTTCAATAGCAAGGCTCTTCGATTCCATACATCAGCACCCATCCCAGATTGCACCTGGGTCCATGCCTATTCAAGAGCTCTACAAGCCTTTATCCTATTAGCTTGGTCGGACAGACTGTCTGGTAGATTCCCTAAGATGGCAGCTCAATTAAGCGCCCTAGCGGTCGGGACGGCACCATCTCGTCCAGCGCTGCTAGTGCTACTATAGCACTGGACGAGATGGTGCTGTCCAGTACACAACTTGGCTCCGACAGCGCATACTTACAGTTTTGCGCTGTCCCCTATGTGACATGCAGGCAGCCAGCTCCGTCTCTTCTTCCCCATCACACCAGGTTAGAGAGGGTTAACTGCAAATGGGCACATCTGGGGCACCAGTGACTTTATTTGGGCGAGATTTAGTACATCGCAGCATAGCTTTGTGCCCTGATTTTTGTTTTTCTCATTAATTTTATTAACCTCCCTAGCGCACCGCCTGTACCGCACCATTTTTAACAGTGTGGTACAGGCAATGGCAGCAGTGTACGAGGTACACTGCCTGCCATTTCCTCCCCTCTCCACACAGCCAGTGTCATTCATGACACCAGCGGGGAGGGCTGGAAAGCAGAGGCCCCTCCATTAACATGGAGGTCTATGGCACTGCTCACCCTCGCCCCCTTCCGCGTCACCGCGATCAGTGAAGCCACAGAACCCCGTAATTCTGCGGCTGGAAGCGGCATCGCCGTAGCTTTCCGGGGATATGCAGCTTTCATGGGAGCCCAGCTCATCCAGAGTTTGTTCTTCACACAAACTCTGGACGAGATGGGCTCGTCATGAACACTAAGAAGGTTAAACATTTTTATTTTATTTTACATAATAGTTTTTTTAAACATTATTATAGTCAGGATGTCTATTAGACCCTTGTACCAACATATTTTGGGAAGTTACAGGCCTATAACTTATAGAAAAATTTACCATTGAATTCTATGGTGCACTTTTGGTACAGAAATCTGGACCTCAGCAGTGCGCTAGGGAGGTTAAGGACATCTTCCCTTTCCATGCATAGAGGGGAATTTTGCAAATATATATGTTTGCTAGGCACACTAACACTGCTTCCACATGTGCTGAAAGCAGTGAGGTCTTCTCCTTTTGAAGCCTCTGTCGACCGTCCCCACTGATCTACAGCCTTTCAAAACAGCATTTTTGGTTGCAGTCGCCACAGCCAGAATATCAAATGATACTCAGTATATTTTCAGCATAAGAAAATTTTACAGTCTTACAGTTCCAGCACTTTGGCTCTGATGACCAGTCCCTCCTAACAAAGATTTTGATACCTTTTTACTTACAGGCCATCAAACCATTTAGGCTAGGGCAGGACAATCGTACTTGCCTGCATCTTCTATACTTACTCCATTCACTTTGAATGGGCTTGTATCTGGGATCTGTGTTCCTCCCATCGTGGTGCAAGTTGGTTTGCTTTCTGATTTTTAAAGCCTTGTCTACATTATGCTTTTTCCCAGCATTCAGCCTAGACTTGGCCCGTTGTTCACTATGGGCTATGATGTGCCTGTCTCCACGTAAGCAACACATAACATGTCTATTGGAAATTAATCAACTTATTTTTCAGGCACTTAACGGCTGTAGGATTAAAGGGGACACGTTAATAATGTGCTGGGGTAGAGCCACCCATCATGGATGGTTAATGCTGACATGTCCATACCTCAGCCTAAGCCTGTAATGTGGTTTCTGTTTACACATTTTTCTAGGTCTGCACAGGAGGTTGTTGAGGCCTTTTCTGATTTTCTGGCTTAATGCTATATGGTTCCTGAATGGAAATTAGGGGAGTCTGTGCTTGATTAGCCCCATAGAGAATCCAGATTTTTGGAGTGGGGTCGAAGGTAAAACTTCTGTTCATGTGCTCAGTAAACCTCAAAAAGTTAAGCCTTTCATAAGATCAACTGCAGGGGAATTTCTTTTTCAGGGTTCCACCTGTAAAGGGACACATTTTGTTTATCATAGGTGACAATAACCGAAAGTGAAGACTTCATGTGTCCCTTAGTGGGATTAAAATAATAATTAAAATATTAGTTAATATAGTCCTTACTTTTCTTTAATATACGATTATAAAAGAGTTTTGACCTGGAAATCATCGTTTATTTTTGGACTTCTTTCTGTGTATAAATGATATGGTGCTTTCTCTTTGTTTTCAGCTTTTCTGCATCCAGTGATCTGGAAATGTTTTTACATGGCCTGGGTCTTGGACACCTGTCAGATAAATTTTTGGTAAACATTTTTGCTCTTGTTCTGAATAATATGTTTATTCTTAAGAATAGTTATGATTGAATATCAAATGATTTGCATTGCAAAATGTATTTATTATATTGAGGTGTTCCGAGAAGGGCCCAACATGCTGTATTACTAGCTTCAGCTCTCCTGACAGCCCGCAGACTGGAGAGAAACACTCGCTCCGGCTTTCGACTTCTTCCGTGTAAATACTGGACTGGCACATACCGGTATTTTCTCTGTGGGAGGGGCAGTGCTAAAAGTTTCTATTCAGTCTTCCAGGTTGTCAGCAGCCTTACAGAGGCTCGCTTTGGCTCTCTGTGTTTTTTATATGCCCATGGTCAAAGCAGATAATATATTCACTGCAAATTCTGTATGCACATGCTAATGAGCAGTCACTGTGCAGGCGCAGGATATTGCATGGTGTTTACAAACCCAAGGACATCCAGAGCATGTGCAGCAGCTTGGAATGGCAAGTAATTGTGCTTACTGATAAGCAGCTCATTGCTATGTGCATGCGGAATTGCACTGCAGAGAACCTAGGATGAACGTTTATGTAAATAATTTTTTTACCTCTATTCCTTCCATAAACCATTTTGTGCCTTGCAAATAAATTGTGCTCTGAATACGAAATTTATGTGTATCAAGGTATAGATTTAATTCAATTTTAAACGCAAAACATTGTGTGACTCCAATTTTTGGTAACTCCAATCTGGACCAGTCTGCATTTATATATTTCTTTTGTGAAAGTGGCAAAAAATTCCAATGGAGTATTTTTCCTGTGTGCCTCACTTGATTATGTTATGGTTTGTTTTACAAACATCCTTATTTAGCAGACATCGTGCACATCTAAGGCTACATTTAAGCTAGGCATACAAAGCTTGATTTTTTAAATAAATACGAGCACCTTGCATGTTCAAAGGCGCTCCATTGTGCTCTAATCTATTTAAAATTGAAGCCATCCAGTCATTCTTCGAACAGGATCAATTGATCCCTGCTAACCATTTTTAAACTTTTACTAGTTGTCAATAGATTTGGAGGCGCGGTTCTTCCTGTAGAGATGTGCTTTATGGTGATGTGCGCCAGCTATGAAATTCCATTCTCTTCCTGTTGTATTTCAAAGATTAGAAGTGAAAATACTATTACCAGAAACCATACCAGATGTTATTTTGCGATTCATTATATCTGCAAATTTGCTTGTTGTTTGTAGGAGTGTGACATAACATTAAAACAGCTTTTATCCTTGGAGGAGGAAGATCTTAAAAAGGTAAGTTAACCTGGGTTGCAGATAATGCATAAATCTTAAAATTGTTATCCTTCTTTTTTTTTTTTATTCTTTATGAATTGCACATCCTTACTTTCTCCATATGTGTCTTGGACTCCTCAGTATTCGTTAGATGATAGGATTATCATTGGTGTGTGAAAAATGTAAAAGTAATGCCTTAATGACTATGGCTTGTAAGCTAGCAAAGCGTTTATTCTTTCTAAATTCTATTCAATAATGTTGCCATGATATTGATAAATGTGGTCTCAACAAGCCCCCAGAAGAAGATCCAAGAAAGTACAGTGAGGCAAATACGCATTCAAACTGGTGATTTTGTACGTTTGTCTTCTGACAAAGAAATGATGTTTATTGAAGCTGTCAGTGATAGATTAAAAACAACAAAAGTCAGAGATTGATGTTTATTGCAATGAGGGAAAAATTATTTGATCCGTTTTCAAGCAGCAAAATTTAAGGCTTTCAGAAGTCTTCACTATGCTGGTAATGAGCTGAGATTATCAACAACCTCTGTAAGGGACGGGAGTGCTATTATTCTCTCCTACTACAGTACCTGTATAAAAAGTCACAGAACTAGCTACCATTGCCAAGACCCAAGAACTGTCCAAGGAGGTCAGGTACAAAACTGTAGACCCACACCAGACTTGCTAAGCAGCTTGCTGAGAAGATGACAATAGTTGCCTCAATAATTTGAAAATGAAAGAAAAAACAATATATAACTGTCTCTGTCTGAGGCTCTATTAAAGATCTCACCTTGGGGTGATTAAACATGTTACTTCCAATTTACATAATCCAGCTACTAATGGCTGTAAAAAAGATTTTTTACAGCCCCCCAAGCTGGCTAAGGACTGGGGATCATTGCAACATAAACGTTATAGAACAATCCGTTATTGTTAGGGACAATAGCAACCATAACAAATGGACACCAGCAATTGTGACTGGCCAAAAAACACTGTAAAGGTGGCAGATGAAATATTCTGCTGCCGTCACAGCACAGCGGTAGCGCAGTACCAGGGGGGGGTATACTATTAAACAAACCTGGAACAAGGTACTGTTGAACTTCCATTCTCTACATTTAATTTGTTTGGCAGTGTTCCAATTTTATATATAATTCCTTTTTTTGCTTTTTTATTGGTGTGTATGTATATATGTGTGAATATAAGACACAATATTGCAAATAGAAGAGCAAAAATGGGAAAAAATATTAATACTAATAAAATTGAGCACAACTGCACAAGAACAAATATATATTTAACACATTACAGAGTACCGTATATACAGGTGAATCTTAGTGCCACACCCTAAATAAAGTTAAGAAAACACAGTTTTGGGTTTTCAAGGCACATCTTAAGATTCAAACATAAAATTAAGTTTTCATTCAAAAAGTATTTTTTATTGTTATTAATGGGACCAATACATGGAATGGAAATTGAAACTTGTTTTGATGTTTAAATCATAAGCAGTGCAGTTTTCCAATTAAAATTCCACCTTCTCCAGTAAAAATGAACAAAACAGTCCACTAGATGGAGCTGCCGTGCCATTTGCTTACATTTCACCAGCTGATCTCGGCAGTGCTGCCGGGAGTATATTGAATACACATCGAACCATTCACAGAGGCTGCCCGCGTCTGCTGGGAGACCAGCGAACATCTGGACAGGTAAGTGGCGCCCATACTTGAGTAAAAGCCAAGGGGGAGTTTTACCAGCACATTTTTGGGGCTAAAAAACTTAACTTATACTCAAGTATATACTGTAAGTAATCGATTAACCCCCTGGCCATTTTCCCTTAAGTATATTTGCATTTAAACAACCAGTAACCCTGAGCACATTCTGGGCAGCTTACCGGCTGTAGGGGATCCAATGGCTGGGATGCCTATGCCTGTCGGGGGAAAAAATAAAGCTCAGCAGGTGTGCCCACACCCATTCTATCGGTGTCGATGGACAGTAGTGGTTGAAATATGTAAAGACTTAATAATCTGTAAACATATGAGTGTGTGTGCTTTTATTACATTTGTCATTAGATTTTGTGTTGTAAGACCTTGTAGTTTGATGGTTAGTGTTTAGCTGTTTTTATTAATGCAGCCTGTTGGTGTTCCTCCCAAAATGGGCAATGGTTAATGGTCTCCAAAGAAGTAATTCTTTTTTAATAGTCTAAAGAGAATTTATGGTTTGATTCATATGTTATGTTTGGCTGGGTTAACAATAACTTTGTCCAGTAATTTTATGACGACTACTAGGTCTGCATACGATCATGTGATATAATAACTGTCATTTTATTTAGTAAGAGTGAACACGTTTTGTTATCCTGCAATCAGTGTGATACCAACTGAATACAAATTTTTACCTTTTGTCATGTATTGAGTGTAAAACCTCAGTCGCTTTTGCCAATTTCTGAGTTCAACTCTCCATTAATGAAGGTCTCCTGCAGTGTGAAATTATCTAATTAGTTTTTCAATAGGGGTGTTCTGTGCAGTGTACTAGTCATAATGTTAATGAAAGCTTCCAGTGCTTACATTTTACATTTTTATTGAATATGTTTTAAGAGTCCGACTATAGGCATTATGAACAATGGTTCAGTGTAAAATCTATAGTTAAGCATTTTTTTTTCAATGTCTATGTACAAAAGAGATAGATGCATTGTGTGTATAGAAACATTTCACGGCACAAAAGATTTATGGCATATGTTATAACTTGCTCTGGTGACATTGCCCACCTCGTCCACTGGACTAGCTCACACAAAAACCTATTCAGCCTCAAAGTTAAAACCTTTAACCTTCTGGGCTGATCAAACTGCGCCCGTGCCGAGATCGGGCACAACCGCCGCCTCTCTGTGTGTCTTCCGGCCCCGTGTCTTCGGCGTCATCTCCCAAAGGTGGGGGGGTGGGGGCGGCGACATAGACCTTCATGTTACCTCTATGCCGCTCTCCTCTCCACACAACACCCGCGTCTATTTGACACCAGCGGCGTGTAGAGGCCTGGGCGGAGAGCCAGCAATCACGGCGGAGTACAGTGTACTCTGCCGCAATTGCAGGGGAAACAGCTTTTCGTGCCTTGTAACGCCCAGAGGGTTAACTAGCAGTTTCCAATCAATATTTAACCCCCCTAGCAGTCTGTCCGTACCGTGCCATTTTTAATGCACTCCCCCCACCTCTGTCCTGGAAGACTGACGCCCCTTCATTAACATAGAGCTCTGTGGCACCTACCCATACTTCCAAAATACTGATACCTGGTTTCATGACCATGGTATCACTGTACCTTATTGCCTGACTGACCAAAACCCCTAAGATAATCATAATTGTTTGATTACAATTATGATTACAGGCCTTGGTAATACATTTCACCGCAGTGCATGCGCTGATCACCTCTATGCCACGCCGCACTAGTATAGTAATTCATGAGCTTCGAACAAGTAAGGTGAACAAATATGGACAATTTTCAGTTGGCCAACATTTTTGTATAACATTTTTTATTGGTATTATTTCTCATAATAAATAATGTATTTAATCTAATTTTATCAGATACTAATTTATGTGTTCTCATTACCTGTAGGGCATTGCATATAGTATTCTTGAACATAGACACTTTTCAATAATATTCTAGCTATGGAGATGCACATGAGTTTAAACATATTGAGTTATTTTTTTGTCACAGCAAAATGTGAGCATTTGTTCTTTGAACACTGTGTGTGTATGAAGCTGAAATCTGTTGGCGTTATTGTGTAAAGTAAAATCAGGTGAAGAAAGCATCAAGATAGATATATTGTGTTACACTAAGGAACTTCCCCAGACAGCTGTAAAGAGAGAGCCAAAGAGTAATTTCCTAGATTTATTGGGCCTACTTCTTCACCTGTGAGAATTAAGTAATGCTGTAGATTCATGCTATTTTGTCCTATCCAGATTTAATTTAACAGTGTTATTTAAAGCTTGTTTTCTTAGATCAGTTTGACAACCCTTTTTACTTATTGCCTTAAAGAAGTTTTGTCCAACACATGGGTGGCTATGTTTGTCTTACTCTAAACTTGGTTTATTCCCACTGTTTTTGGAGAGAACAGAAATTCCTTGTTGGTCTAGAGAATTCACAGTCCATTGGGATTAAGCCAGATAGTTTTCATCATAGTGAATGAACAACAGTTTCAAGTATCCTTGTTCACAAATCAATAAGACATTACAATCACAATACTTAAAACACCAATACAGGAAATGCATCGCTTATATTGATTACAAAAGTATTAACCTCCCTGGCGGTTCACTGAGGTCAAGATTTTTGTACCAAAAGTGATAGTGTTTTTCCTTTCCGCTCCCATCGGCGTCACCGATGACGCCGATGGGGGTGGAATTGCTCTGTTTGCCTGCAGCTCTGTAGAAATGCTGCAGGCACACAGAGAGCCAGCGCTTGCGCCTGATTCCGGCACGGGCGCAGTTTGATTCACGATCAGACTGTGCCAGTACTTGCTTCGGGCGTAACGCTAGGGAGGTTAAACCGGCCACAGACGCTATGCTTGGCGGGCGTTTATCGAACAATCGGCCGCAGCATGATGACACCGGCATGCCATGGTCAATTGTTCGAAATACACCATTTACAATTCAACAACCAATACTTTGGATGGGGACCCTTGTCCCCATTCAAAGTACTGGCGATCGACCAGAGAAAAACGTTTGTTCTCTGGCTGATCAAAGTTTTTTGCGAGTACGAACGGTTGCTCAAGGTGGGCGCGTTCATTTTGCGATTGATCACCAAGCGATCACCCCGAATGCGCATGGTGATCATTCGCAAAATCGGCCACAGATTGAAGCGCTATGGCCGGCTTTAGAGGTACAGAAGACTTTTTTTTATAAGTTTACACTTGTTTTCTTTTGATTTGGATTGGAGAAAACATTTATAAAACATTTACCCAATCCAATCAAATTAAAAAACAAATGGAAAAAAATGGAAAAAAAAAATCTAAGAATTTTTTTTTTCTGTACCTTTAAATCTCCCACCCGGGCTGTGACGTCATCAGGACCCGTTGGATGTACTTTTGAACTGCATTAGAGAAAGACATAAAATACTGTATTTTTCAAACTAGAGGATGCACTGGGACCATAAGACGCACCCAAAGTTTTGGAGAGAAAATTAAGGACTGGACCATGCAGTATTCACTCTATATTCCTCCAGCCAAAGGTTCAGTGCCAGGGGGGAGGTCTTTGCTGCAGCAGTGTGTGCAGGGCTTAAACCTTCTCATGTGTTTATACACTAGCAGTACCCAAGAACACACTGACCAACTTATGGAGGGACACATTTTACAATCTGGCACTGAACGACTTTTTTCCATATGGGAGGAGATATGAGTCTTTGTCACAAAATGTATTTTTTTCAATGGCGAGATCATGATAATTGGTTGTCCCCCTTACAGGACATACTGGAGAATATGGCAGGGAAGCACTAGACTTGAACTATAGAGAGATTGGTTGTGTATATCATAGTTATTTGTCCCTATAATCAAAATTAAACCAATTGTTTTGTTTGCTGAAGTGTTGCTTTTAATGTTGACCTCCTGGGCGTTTTACTTATGTCTGGATTTCTGTACCATAAGTCTTACACTATTTTTCATGAATTTTTGTAGGTTGTAACTTACTGAAATATGTCAGACAAGGGTCTAGTGGACATCCTGAACATAATAGTTATTTGCACAATTATGTGTAAAAAAATTAAAAAAAAATTTGACCTTGCATAAAAAAGTAATATGTAAATAATTAGGGAGCAAATTCACATTTTATATGAGCTGTAAGTCATGAAGCTTATTCAGTAGAGATGGTTGAATTTTTTTGACTAGCACTCTAAATTAACAGTAAAATGTCCATCAGGAGGTGCTAGTGCCTAAGGAGGTTTGCTTGTAAGCTTGTGTTTCAGCCACCCAGAGTCCAGCTCGGGCTAAGCATTAAATTTATTAAATAAACAGTTTTTATGAGTTATCTGGTTAAATTCCATTTCTTTTTTTATATTTAAATGTGCGTGTGTTCTCTTTGGGATGATATTCCCAAGGATGTTTGTGTGTCACCCTCCTTTTGTTGTCTGCATGGTCCCCACTGGCTCAGTGTTAAATTGTGCTGCACCTGGGCTTTTGGACTATGTTCTGGAAATGTGTGGTATTAGATGGGCTGTTCTGCATGAATTCAGAGCACAGGAACAGAGCATGAACAACAGAGCACAGGAATAGTAAAAAATTAGAATGATGTGTGCTGCTACACAAACATATGTTTTTATTGAACATAACATGTAAACATTCACATTCAGGTAGAAAAAAAAGTTGGGTTGTGCGGGGGTTGTGCGTACGGCGTATAAGACGCAGGCACTTTTTTGCCCCAATTTGGGGGGTGAAAAAGTGCATCTTATATGCCAAAAAATACAGTAGTTTCAAGAAACACGGTCTGATGTGAACCATGCCTCGCAGAAAAGAGCTCTCAGAAGACCTACGTTCAAGAATTATTGACTTAAAAAAGTATCTCCAAAAGCTTTGATGTTCATGTGCCCACGGTAAGACAGTCTACAAATGGAGAAAGTTTAGCTGCTCTCCCTAGGCATGGTCGTCCTGTAAAAATGACTGCCAAGGGCACAGCACAGAATGCTTAATGAGGTAAAGAAGAATACTAGAGTTTCAGCTAAAGACTTACAGAAATGTCTGGCACGTGGTAAAATTTTTATTGTTTCATCTACAATAAGGTAAACATTAAACAAGAATGGAGTACAGGGGAGGACACCATGGAGGAAGCCATTGCTGTCCCAAAAAAAACAAAATTGAGTTGTTTAACATGGCGGAGGGAGCATCATGGTTTGGGACTGCTATACTGTCTCAGGGTCTGGACGGATTTTTGTCATTGATGGATAAATGCATACCAGAGTTTATAAATACAATTTGCAGGAAAACATTAGACCATCTGTCCACCAATTGAAGCTCTGCAGAGGGTGGGTGGAGCAACAGGACAATGACCCAAAGCATACAAGTCATTCAACCAAAGAATGGCTTCAACAGAACAAAATCTGTAGTGGCCCCAGTCAGTTCTGACCTCAACCCGATTGAAATTCTGTGGCATTTAAGAGAGCGATTCACACCAGATATCCCAAGAATATTGCTACACTGAAAAAGTTTTGTGAAGAGGAGTGGTCCAAAATCACTCCAGATCGTTGTGCAGGTCTGATCTGCAACTAAGGAAATGTTTGGTTGAGGTTTTTGCTGCCAAAGGAGGGTCAACCAGTTATTAAATACAAAGGTTCACATACTTTTTCCACCCTGCACTGTGAATGTTTACATGTAATGTTCAATAAAAACATGAACACATGTAATGTTTGTGTAGTATTATTTTAGGCAGACTGTGTTTTTCTATTGGTGTGACTTAGATGAAGATCAGAGCACATTTTATCACCAATTCATACTTTTATTTACATATAATAGTTTTGTAATGTATTACTTGAAAGAGTTTATAAGTACAGTGTATTTAAGCTTGTATCATGACTCCTATTGTTATTTGATTCGGTTGACTTTGCTCAAAAACAGGCTGGAGTTACTGACGTGGAGGACTGTAAAAAAATTATATCTGCGCTGAAAGAAATCCAAGTTGAAGAAGCTAAATTTGAATCGCTGCCAACACTTTCAAACATGGAATCGAGGTAAAAGCTCATGCAACATTGAGGGGGGGGGGGGG
>CM070034.1:68041555-68061205 GCA_036250615.1 Ptychadena robeensis | reverse complement strand
GGGGGGGGGGGGGTGTTGTATATAATTTTAACCTGTGGATAACCAGAGCCTGAAAGTGAATTGCACATAAATTTTCAGCCGATGGACCGCTGTGTGCACTCACAGCGGTCGATCTGCCGCAAAATTGGGTGCATATCAAGTATTTGAACTTTAAATTCGGTCATGAATCCGGGCGCCAAATCGATTGGATTCATTATGGACTTGTCTGTAGTTCTTAGATCGATTTCATTACTTTGAATGGGGACCAGCGTCCTGTAAGTGCCTGAACTAGGTTTTTTCGAGTTTGTTCATGAATAGCACACTTATTAACATCTGTTAGCAGGAGGACGGAGCAGCTAATGCTTAGGGGTCTATATATCTATCCACAACCTGGACCACTCTGCATTCTCTGACTCTTTATCTTCACGTGCTCCACTATCTATAATCT
This sequence comes from Ptychadena robeensis, assembly GCA_036250615.1. NCBI lineage: Eukaryota > Metazoa > Chordata > Amphibia > Anura > Ptychadenidae > Ptychadena > Ptychadena robeensis. The sequence continues at coordinate 68,060,778 of CM070034.1, read as the reverse complement.
TCCCATCATGACCAAAAGCTGCCTCTTCACTAGATTCACCCATTACAATCTTCCTAACACACTTGCTACCCTCCAACCCTACGCTTTACAATCCACCCCAACAAAACCCCCCTATCCTGGCACGGTGTTGGTACAGAACAGCAGCCTCCACGCTCAAAGAACGCATGGTATGCAGCTGGTTAGAGCAGGAAGTTGAGTGGAGAGTCTGGTCAGAAAAAGCGAATCTTTCTTATCATCTTACAAGACCAAACTCCACAATTGAATGCTGAGCTTAAGTGCTGCCAAAACAAACTACTTTCTCCTCCCTCTAGATCCTCACAAAGCATCCACCCGTCGACTTGCCTCTTGGCTCCACCTTAACTCTGTCCTCACTCCTAAACCTCCCCCTTCCCACTGCCACCTTTCTCTGCCCCCCGAATGGAGAACGTCTGGCCCCCACCATACTTCAAGACAAAATGTGAAGACGTCCGAATTGATATTTCTTCAACCCGCACCACCCCTTCTCCTCCTATCATCCTCCTGTACTTACCTCTACGCCCCCATTCCGTCCAATCCTATCCTCTGTAACTCTTCCCTCACCTCACCTTTCCCTGCCGTAATGGGGACTAAAGTCCTACTCTGATAAGTGGCTAACCCCACCACCTGTACACTGATGAGCTATACCCGCGAGATAAGACCCATTACTTCCAACCACCCTTGCCCCGGCCGGACTGCTCGAAAATTCAACCTCTCCTCTCTATGGGTATCTAACCATCATCATCTTCAACATGCCACAATCCTCCCATACTGGAAGAAGCCATCACTGACCCCTCTCTCCCTCCAACTAACCGACCGATCTCTCTTTTCCTTTTGCTTCAAAATGCTTGAACGGCTTGTAACACAAGACTCACCGACTATCTGATGTGAATTCCCTCCTTGACCCCTTCCAATCCGGCTTCCGACCTTCTCATTCCACTGAACAGCCATCACTAGAGTTGCAATGACCTGTCACTGCCAAGGCCAAAGGCAGCTTTTCTTTGCTTCTTGTTGGATCTCTCTTCTGCCTTTGACCCTGTTGACACCCTCTTCTTCTACAGACCCTGACTCTATTGTTATTCGTGACTCTGCACTCATCTGGTTCTCCTACTTGACTGACCGATTCTTCCAAACCTCTTTCAATGGCTCCTCTTCTCACACACCCCCTTCTGTTGGCGTCTCACAAGGCTCAGTTCTTGGCCCGGTTTTTCTCCTCTATACCTCCTCCCTTTGGCAAACTCATCTCATCCTTTGGTCTGCAATACAATCTATAGCTGATGACACCCCATCTATCTTTCTACCCGGGCTTTACTCCTATGTCCTTGAAGAACACTCTCTCACTGCTATCGGCCATTCTTTTCCATGGATGGCTGTGACAGATTCCTTAACTCAACTGAGCAAAATGAACTCATATCTTCCCCCCCATAACTTCCAAGCCTCCTCCCCCAACATCTCACTTAACATTAAATACACCATCATCTCCCAATCCACAAGCTCGCTGCCTTGTTGTACGTCTCCTTTACTCCCCACATTCAGAACATCACTAGAATCCTGCCCACATATCCATCTCCGCCACATCTCAAAATCCGCCCCCTTCCTCTCCCCAGAGACCACCAAAGTCCTGGTACACGCTCTCTCATCTCTGTTGGACTACTGTAAACATCATCCTCTCTGGTCTCCCTCTTACAAAGCTGTCGCCTCTTCAGTCAATCATGAATGCTGCTGCTAGACTCATCTACTCCTCTAAACCGCTCCACATCTGCTGCTCCTCTTGCAAATCTCTGCACTGGCTTCCCATTGTCCAGAGAATTAAATTTAAAGTCCTGTGCCTTGCTTTTAAATCACTCCACAACCTCCTGTCCTCCGTACATCTCCAAATGGTACACAAATACACCCCTAACCGCCCCTCCACTCCCCAGTGACTTACTAATGACATCCCCACTCAAACCCTCATCACATGCACGGCTCCAAGACTTCTCTAGGGCCCGTCCTACTCTCTGGAACTCCCTCCCTCGCCCCATCAGACTTGCTCCTACCTTTGCCACCTCAGAAAAGCTCTAAAAAACCCACCTCTTCAGCCTCTCCTACCCATCTTCTCATTCCTGACATCACCACCATTCCAGTCCACCCCCCCCCCCCCCCCACTATTGTATACTTGTTCCCACACCTATTAGATTGTAAGCCCGTCCGGGCAGGGTCCTCTATGCCTCTGTGTCATTACGTACCTGTGTGTTATACTGTGTTGTAACCACTCTAATGTATTATACAGCGCTGCGTAATATGCTGGCGCTATATAAATAAATGATGTTAATAATAATATTAATAATAATCTTTATAATATACATCACCTGTATCGCATCTATTTTGCACTGCTTATGCTTACATTTTTATTTTACATCTAAGTTGTAAGGAATCTTGCTAAATTAAGAAATCTAAAATTAGTTTTCCTTTAACAAAAAAAGTATTCACCTTTTAAATAAATATTTTTTTTTCAGTACAGATGAGCTTTTTGCATTTCTTCTTAAATTGAATCGACAGGTCACGTCTCTTACTCATTCAGTAGAAACTGTAAATAACCAAATTCCTTCAGATTCTCAGAAGGTAACGTGAATCTCCTGGTATTTTTTTTACTTTTTATTTTCCATGTACAGGCTGTTAAATTAGTTAAAATAATTAGGATGCAGGATATAAGTGGTTAAAGATGTATTTTCGTAATTAAAGCCCCCCATGCACCTTTAGATCACTCAATACAATTTCCTTTAGGTCTAGCAACAACTCAGTAGTTCTGGGTCCTCCCTCATAGAATACATAGTGAATAGAAGGATTAGACACGTCCTCATATTACATGGTTTGGTAGAAGAAAAGTTGATTGTATAATGAGATTGTAAGGTGTACAAGGGCCTTTAGGCATAGTCGCAACTGTGTTTAAATTTGCTATGCAACGGACCCATACACTGAGATGCCAATGTTGGGGAAATGTTGCTTTTCGGACGTGCTGTTGAGTAAAGATGTGTCAATTATGCTTTTGCAAATCTGTTAACAGTTGTTAAAAAATTTTTGCATGTAATGCATCCAAGCTACTGCTATCAATCTCCTGATTCAGGCCAGTTGGGTAAATTAGCTTTTGGATTTGGATCAATATGAATGCAGGATGGCAAACTGTGCAACCAAGTATTTAAATTCTAGGAAGCAATAGGCATGTTTTTGAAACCAATTGTATTGATTTTTTGATTGTTATTAACAATAGATATTTTCCTTTTTATGTTGTGAACTGGGGGGGTTCGGGCTTCACAGTCACCATACCGGAATTTAAACCAACAAGGCTTTATGTATACCAAAATAACTGGCATAACTACAGCCATTCAAAAACAGTCCTTCAGCAAAGGCAAAAAAGTAAATATAAGTCTCACATGGGGAGAGCTTTTTCCCCGTTCGTCCTCTCTGAGGGAAGCAGTGCAGCTTTTTCTGTCCTCCAGACAGTGTCCATAGGAGGCCCTCCAAACCATCCTGCCTATTCACAGTGAAGGCCCTGTTACTGTAGCCGTCTAACAAAGTTGCAGTCCACAGACTGCTATTCAAATCATGGACCAAAAATGGGCGATACATATACCCCATTCAGGACCCATCCCTGGCGTCCTGTACAATGTAAACTCATGGTTGGTTTTGTGTCTCAGAAATCTTGTGATCATTCATATCAATCTGGGGCTCTTATGCTAATTAGTTTGTCAGGTGAGCCCAATTGAAAAAAAGACCATTTAGGCTAAGTTTACACTGTTGGTTCTCATGCTGCTTTCAGCCGCAGCCCTGGGAGAAACGATTCCCTGTGATCCTCAGCAAAATATTGCAGGTGTTCACAGGTTGTCTATTTAATGACCCCATAGAGGTCCTATCGGGCGGCAGCCTGAAAACTGACCCGGACGCCTAATGAGGCACCTATATGTCGGTCACGTTAAAGGGTCATTTACCTGGCGGTTAAAAACCAACAGTGTAAATGGACCCTAAGGGATGTTCCTCATCATTAATTAGACCACCAATGTAACACAATATGGGAAATAAAATGGTTCTTCTTGCAGCCAAAAATTGTTCATTGCCTTGGACAATGTATGAATATTTTTTTTAACTTCTATATGCAGTGCACCATATAACATAAAATTGAACATTAACCTCCTGGGCGTTTTTGCGCCATTTTTTATGGCCCGAAAAGCCATTTCCAGGGCAATCGCGTCCGAGTACAGTGTGCAGTGATTGCCAGCTCTCTCCCCGGCCCTCTACACATCGCCGGTGTCAATAAGATGTCGGCAGTGTGGGGAGAAAAGCGATGCCTCCTCCATTAACATGACGGTCTATGGTGCCACCCCCCGAGCCGGAAATGCTCTGTGTGCCTGCAGCCCTGTAGAAATGCTGCAGGCACACAGAGGTGGCGGTTGTGCCCAATCCTGGCACGGGCGCGGTTTGATTCATCGTACTGGCTTCGGGCATAACGCCAAGGAAGTTAAATAAGAGTGGATTATCAAACAAACAGATATCACAGATGCAGATTGATGGGGGGAGGGGGGTCTGGTCCATATCTACACCTGTGTACCCAGCTTAAGAGGTAGTACAAGGTATTCAATAGTTTGGAGTGATAAGACTGGGAGGCTGGGGATCTGAGGAATGAGGAGATGAGTAGGCCAAACTGAAAAGGTGGGTTTTCAGGGCTTTTTGAAAATATTAAGAATAGGAGAACGTCTAATGGCAAGAGGGATAGAGTTCCAGAGAGTAGAGGCAGCCTTAGAGTCTTGAAACCATGCAAGTAATGATTTCATGAGTGGGGATGTCATAAGTAGGTCAGTGTTTCAGCCAAGGGGGCAGTTAGGGGTGTATTTTTGTACCAGGTTGGAGATAAAAGTAGGCCAGGAGTGTGGAGTGATTTAAAAACAAGACACAGAACTTTATATTTGATTTTCTGGACAATTGGAAGCCAGTGTAGAGATGTGCAGATAGGAGCAGAACATCTAGCAGAGAGTCTTGAAGCACCATTTTAGAGGTGACAGTCTAGTTAATAGAAGACCAGAAATGATAATGTTGCAGTAAGTAGGTTCTCAAGGTGAGAAATCATAAGAGCGTGTACCAGGACTGTTAATTTCCGGGGATAGGAAGGGCAGAGCTTGGAAATGTTACGCAGATGGAATTGACAGAATCTGTATGTGGAGAGTAAAGGAGAGACTTTATAATGGATGACTTGTTTTGGAAACAGGGCATTTCCAGACATCGTGTGAATGTCCCCTAGATACATTTTTTTAAAATTTTTGAAATGCTCTTATGCATTCAATTAAATAGAATTCCCTATTCTCTCCAGAGGTCGGAAAATAGTGCCCACTTTAACATTGTGAGCATAGATGACTGCAACACACTATAATGGAGCATACAGATTATCTTCCGAATGGAAAGCTCTACAACATGCCAGTCTGTGATTTGCACTCCTTAGTGCTGTGGTTGAGGGCAGTATTCCTCCTCGAGTATGTAAGCTGGCTTTAAGTACAAAATACAGGGTTTTCATATTAAATATCGTGGATGGAAAAACAGGTTCTAATTTGTTTCAGAATATTCATACAAGAACACAAAAAAATTTTTTGCCTCCTGCTAAAGAAAATATTGTATGTGGAAAACAAATGAGACAATCTGTAATTAAGAACAGAATATCGTTTTCTGATGATTTTTTTGCGGTTTTAATTAGGTGGTGTTGGAATGGGACTCTACCCAGAACTTTTCAGCTTTGTGTGAAGACCTTGTGGGAAGTATTGGAAATCTCAGTGGAGAAATGGGCAGACTTCATGATCTGTTGCATAAGGTTAGTTTCTATCCTGGTTTGTGTCTGGATTCTCAGTAAAAGGAAAGTGTTGGGGGTGATAATCACACTTCACAATAAAGCAAGATTTATGCAGGAATTGAGTACTAAAGAGAAGAGAAGGTGGGAGTGTTAGGACTATTGTGGTAGCACCAAATCATTCACTTTATGAACATACAAAGTGACAAGCTCTTGTCAAGAAAGGTCATTCTAAAAATTGGTCTGAAAAGGAGGAGTTGGAATTCAGTTAATTGAGCACCAGTGTCACAAAGGAATCTGTTGCTGAATGATGCCATGTGGACCTAAAACATTTAGAAGTTACTATCCAATAGAAATGAGTTTAAAACGACATCAGGGGATATAGGTAGGTAATAAATATTAGACTGCTAATAAGACATATATGACCTTTTGGTTAAGAAAATAAATTGTATGAATAGGAGTGTAGAATGTTTTAGCGAAGCCCACACAAGCTGTAACGGAAGAAGTTTTCATCTCTTTCTTAGGAAATGTAAACTGCAAAGCTAAACTAACACTTCCAAAAATAATATAACTTGGGAATCTAGATCATTTACTAAAATGTTTGATTCATGGACTCTGGCTTTACATGAACTGTGAACACTGTATAGAAATACTTGCATTTGGCTATAATGACTAAGAACTTCAACGGATGCATGTTATCTCAAGTTCTGCTTTTTTGCATACTAATAAAATATATCTGGTGGTTTTATTATGTATAAATTGAGTTGAAAAAAATCGGCTCAGAAAATGGAAAAAAAAACACAGAGGAATCCGGAAGATCTCAATTGTCCTATCTAATGTAAGCCAGTTTATCATTGTAGAAAGGCATCAGTCATGAAAAGGGTACAAAACTATTTCTACAGCATTGAATATACCAGTGAGTCCTCAAAAAGTGGAAAAAATATGGACCCACAGTGGCATTGCTAAGAACTGTTTTCTACGTCCCCATACACCTTTAGATTTCTCTGTCAGATTTCCTTTAGATCTCCTTTTGTTTAACCAAAACCATGTATTATGAAAGACTTTCTAAACATTCAAGTCTACCTGTGTTCAATCAAAGAGGACCCGGCACTACATACTTATTGGTAGATCTAAAGGATATCTGACAGAGATCCAAAGGTGTATGGCCAGTTTTAAACTGTGTAAAAAAAATGCACTGCCTGTATATGCAGACACAATAGTACAATCTCCTTGGTTTGAATTGTAATAAGATGTTGATGCAGTTATAGGATGGCTTAACCTTCTAAACCTAGGTGAAATTCAGCTTTTTTTTTTTACTGTAAGAGGTTGTGGTTTTAGACTTTAATGAGTTTATATATATATTATATATTATTAGTTTTTATATATTATAAAGGGAAACATTGTGTATGTACCATTTTTGGTAGTTCAATGCACATGAGTATGGTGAGCACTTCACTGCAGTACCCATTTATTTGCACAATGAGGTGTCCAGTATATAGTTTAAAGAATGTCACCACATTACACAAATGTAGTGTATAATGTCAAATGCATACTACTGAACACAAGTGCGGGACTGAGCTGCACAATTTTTTGTCATGCTCCATGAATTCTCCAACTTTACATTCATTCTTCAATTTTCTGCTGGTTCCTTCAGATATTTCCAATTTTTCTGTTTCCTTTGTTATCATATAGTGTCAAGGAGCTCCAACTTCAATAATAAGTCTAGTCATATCCTTGTTCTCGTGAGACATACATTATCACTTGAGGCTGCCTATCATGTTCATAGGAAGTAGTAAGGTTCAGTAAAGGCACAGGCATAGTCCAAACCATTTGTTAAATTGATTTTGTTACTAGGTTAGCCAAGATTACATAAAAATAAAGGTAATGAATGTTATATGGAGGTAGGTGCAATCAAACAGGCAGGTTTTGGCACTTTTATTTGACTTCAAAAACACTTTATTTATAACTGTATTATATATACATAGCTATATGTGGTTTTAAAGCAGATATAATCTCCAAAAAAAACAAACATGTATACATAACTCGCCTAAATCCAGTCTTCATCCAGGGACAGCAACCCCTAAAAAGAAAAAATACTCCCTTTCCTGCCTGCTTACTCTCACACCACCATGCTTGGAGTGTCCAATTCTCCATGCTGCAAGATGTAGCTCCCTCCACCAAGCCGGATCTGAATCCAGTGACGCTCAGCCATTTTGGGTCATATAATTCAGATGTGGCTGGCTGCGGGCACATGGGAAGGTAGACATCAAAGGTGACATCTAACCTCCCATGGCCCCTTGCACATGGAGCGGTGGTACATCATGGGGGTGGGGGGTATGGTGTAGCGTTGCTGCTTTATGACAGTTTTACCAGGTAAGTAATTGTTTTTTACTTCTCACCTCCAAGCTGCCCTATTATTGCCCCCTCTAGTGCCGATAATATAAGGCAGATGGGGAGGTAGGAGGCCCGCATTAAATAAAACTGTTATGGCTGTATAACAATATAAAGGGAAAAAAAATCATATCACATTCCCTAGTTGAATTATGCTTAAAAGAACTTCTATGTCCCTCGCTGTCAAACATCACATTTTACTGTCCCATATCCCAAATGTTCCTTGTTGTACCTCTCTTAAGCTCAGAAACCTCCACGGCACTTTCACAGCCTGTGGACTTACTGTCTGGAAGGACAAGTCGGTGACATCATCACATTTGCTCTACCAACCTACATTTTTTATGGCACGAAAAGCCGTTTCTCCCGCAATCACGGCGGAGTACACTGTACTCCACCGCAATTGCCGGCTCTCTGCCCAGCCCTCTACACACTGCCGGTGTCAAATAGACGCCAGCGGTGTGTGGGGAGAAGAGCGGTGCCCCTCTATTTACATGGAGGACTATGACGCCGAAGACACGGGCCTGAAAGGCTCCGTGTGTCTGCGTCTCTGTAGAAGAGCTACAAGCACACAGAAAACTGCACCCGAACTGGCTTAAAAAGATGGCCAGTATCTGAGCAGGAGGGCGCAGCAGGTAAGTATATTTTTTAAGGATTAAAGAGCCATTATCCACCACTGATGATGGCTCAGAGGTAAATAAAATGTAATCTATATATTTTTCATTTTAGCTTTGCTTTAATCTAAGGTTACTTTTTTAAATAATACTTTACATGTGTTTTCATTCATGCATACATGCACAACACAATAAAACCTCTATTCATCTGTTTATATTTACTTCTTTGCACTAATCAAGACAAATTTTACTACAAAATACATGCTTGCATTACTTACTGATCTACCTCATAGCGAACAGTTGTTCATTGTAAAGGAAGAATCCTCCTTTAGCATTGTCTCAGGGCAAAATCGCATATAGTGGAAACCTCTGCTGATCTGTGGCTTCTTCAAAGCATAAGCACTGCAGCACACTTTTAGTTTTTTAAGGCAACATGAGATAAATAATTAGTATAAACATTTATCAAAGACTATATATTCCAGATACATAATTCTCGCTTTATTCCTACGTTCCATAAAGGGGAACGGTTACATTTTATTAAAGTGGTGTTAGTCCTGTGAAGATAACATTTGCTGGGATTTACTTTTGACTTTATTTTCTAATTTGAGTGAATTTTTACACAATGATTCTCTATTATTCCCACTGCTTGTACAGTGGAGTGCACACCCCCTGTTAAAATTGTGGGATTTTGTACTGAAAAATTAACCTCCATTTGTACTGAAAGCAAACATCCATAAAGGAGAATATAAGTTACTTAACCCTCTGGGCGGTTTGAGGTTTTCGTGCCATTTTTCATGGCACAAAAACCTCATGTCACCGGCAATACACTGTACTCTGTGTAAGTCATTATGTATAGGCACTGGTCATTCAGATGTGGGTCTGTGACTGTCAGCTTGGGAGACACTACGGATCCATGCTGTGAGGTGGGGTCCATCTAGGGATAGGGATCGGATTGCCGGGCGATGTTGTGTGTGTGTGGGGGGGAGGGTGGGTGCCGGGTGTGGGGAATGTGGGGACTTGAGGAGGGCTATGGTGCTATGGTGGGCAGACTCAAGCGGCGACCGTGTGGCGTGGTCTGCGTCTGGTTACCGTCGCGCCCTGCCTGCCCTGAATTCAAAGGGCGGCACCATAATTCTATCTGGTGCAATAGGCGGACCCAAGACACTCTCCCCAACCCCGCCCTGTCGTCTATGACTAGGACGAGGTACTACACGCCCATTTTAGGGGGCGGTAATCGCATGCCTGTGTCCTTCGCTGACGCGTGTTTTCGTTTTGGCGCCTGGGGGGAACCTGGCTCTCCCCGCGATCTTGCAGGGGGAGAATAGAGTGCCGCCGCTCACGGTTGGAGCGGGGGTGGCGCGCATAACCTGTCGTACTGGCGGGAGTGCGGGCCCCCCCCCCCCCCCCCCGAGGGGGAGCTATATATGTAAGAGCGCACTGATAGCTACATGGCAGTCTATGGACTGGACCACACCAAACGTACCCTACTCCCAGGTATTTACTATCTTTTATAGGCACCCGAGCGACTTACTGTGCTACCTTTGGTCACACTATTTACCGATCATGTTACTGATACCATCCCTATCCATATTCAGTAACAGTTTTAACCCCTACTCTTTGGAAGGAACATCTCTTGACCTCACCTAGGAGGGCCAACATGTAAGTGCTTGGGATTCCACACCTTATGCACCACTCCAATTGTAAGAAATATGCCTATTATGGAAAATATAATTCATAAATGAAAATATTCCCTAGCATTTATATTTCCCACCGAGATTCTTTTAGGTGATTTGATGGCGAAAAGAAAACACACCGTTGTGTGGTAACCAAATACATATATTATGCACACATGAGACCACAACAAGATAATATCAAACGTCACATTAAGGCATTAATAACAACAAAACAAATACATCACACTACCTAGCACACCCCATATACCTCAACACAAATATTCCTGTATACATTACCAAAGGGTACTGACTATCACCTCGACTGGCTGGAAAACTTCGGCCCTCTCTGTGTGGACTGCTCACGCTGTCTTGGCTGCTCTCCCCCAGCTGTCTACCACTGGCTGGACCTCTCCTGTTCTTATACCCAAAATCCCTTTGAAGTTCATCTCTCTTACGTAAGTATGTGGAATTTCTACATTTGAATTTCCCGAGATCTAATCCCAAAACTACAAAGTTTTGTTTGTCTTTTCTCTGTTTTTCCTGGATCATTAAAACAGGTGTTGTGAGGTCTATGTCCATATTAAGAGGGAAGTCTATTGTTCAAAGTAACACTTTTCTCAGGTATGCTAAATACATCACAAAAGACACAACACTGAGTCAACACGGACGAGTTTGACAACCCCACAAACAAAGACATTGATCATTCTATATTAAACAAATACAATTCTAACTAATACCATTCTAAAACCAACAAAAAATACAATTATAAGATTCTACAACTAAACTATGAATTCACAGATCCCCCACTTGAGGATGAGTTAATTATTAATTAATGAGTCCTCACAACAAATATGTTGTTTCCCCACATACATATTCGATGATTATTAATTGACAGTCCAATTCTTCTTGACTCATACATGACAACTCCATCCATATAACAAACCAGTTCCATATGCCTTCTGGAGAGACTTAAACGTTTTAAAAGTACAAAATGTCCAATATCAAAAAAATTACAGTCCATAAAATGTCCGTTCAGTATTTCTCTGTAACTCTTCTCTCTCTGTTCCAATGGCAGGCTGTCATCTTGTTGTTCTTCTTCTGTCTACCAGTGAATAATCCTTAAAGAAACTTGAACAATCTTATGACTATCAGAGGCAATGTATGTCTACAGGATCTCATTGAGAAATGACAAGTTATACTAAAATCATTAAGACTTATATTGCCAACCGCCATATTACTTTTTTTCCCATTATTAACTCTATACTGCCTTCTGCTGTAACCGCAAACTCATTGATCCATGTGTTAGCCATCGTTGGCCTGTGGTCAGATACCTTCAAGCTCTGTCTGCGTTATCGTGACCGCCTTCCACGCACACTCGTCCACACACCTGGACCAAACTCAAACTCATGTAACCATGTTACAACACAATGACAGTTATGATCCTCCGTTGAGGAATTGGCAGTATAGCCACGCATCGCATCATTAGCTCGTAGCTGAGCAAATCCTGTACCCGCAACCATTGGTCTGAGGAAGGTCAACGCAGTTACACACAATAGGGTATCCGAAAGAACACATCTGTGTGTAGGACACCGCGACATGTAGGTAGCATTCGGCAAGATTAACATACCTAAGTACAATAGTACTCTAGATATATACCAAATCATTAAGTCTCATGAATTTCAGTTATACCTATACTCATGTCCCAAGTTGGTTTTGGACTCAACAATAAAAACTCCAGTTATGGACGTAGTACCACTAATGTAGGACTATACACATATAGAAATCAATTCATGTGAGGAACCACAGTCAACACATAAAAACTCAGATAAATTAGGGAGATGTGATAATGTTATGGACAATACAACAATTACCACCCCCCACTAGCGGAACTCAACAAAGACATGACACATTAAACTGACCACATTAAATAAACATGAATGCTGTGTCTTGTCAGACATAATCTGACAACAGTTAAATCCCATAAAAATATTCCCACTGTACTCACTTACACAGTAAAAAAAAAGCTATACAGATTCATTGCTGCCTCATAAAGGTTTTCTTTAAAACTATTCCTGAAAACCTTTGAACAACAATTCAATCTGTACAGATACGTAAAATAATACTTGTTGCCATCCATTAAAACTAATCCCAATTTAGAGGGTAACAAAGAAGATAGCAATTGCTCCCAGGCAACTTCAAAAGTGATTCCCAGCTCATATGCTAAATGATCTATTTTAACATATGCTGTCATGTAGTTATAACCTGAGCTGCAATCCTACACTGCTCTGTCAAATTTAAATAACTTGGTCTACCTGCCTAGAGAAAAAAAAATCCTTTCATATTTAAAAGAGGTTCTCAGCACACTCAATACCAGGTCCTCTAATCAAAATTAATTAATTAGACAAACAAACAAAAGAAATCATGATCCAGATCCATTGCATTGGTCAGACTACTCCTCGGCGGTCCTAAGAGACAAACTTAAACACCATTATAAACCATAATACCATTCAATCTGTGAGGGATGGTTGTGGAACACTGCTACTTCTTTTGTTATTTTGAACCAATAAATGGCACACAAACATCTCTCCTGATATTTTTGATCTCTTCCGCTAAACCTTGCTAGATCCTGCTTTAATTGAACATTCTCAGCTCGTAACCCTCTGTTGTGAGCTTCATAAATGTGAAGGTTTTAGGCTTCAGACTAAAGTTTGACCCAAATCTTGGTGAATAAACTTCAAGTCACGCCTATTGGTCTTGTATTGATATGCTTCACACTTGCTTCCTCTTAGAAGTGAAACAAATATTTTGATACATGGCCAAACATCCACATGCAAAACATTTAACCTTCTTGCCACCTGTATTAACTCTTCTTATCAGGGTGTACAGTTTTAAATTGAAATGTCCATTTGAGGATACCTGGACATTGTATGATTAGCGGACACAAAATTTCAGATGAGTTAACGCTCATTAATGATTCACACTCACTCCCATTGTCCTCACTTCTGCACATGTAATGAGACTAGGTGTGAATGGCTCTTCTTTTACATCGATCACATAATTCCCCATGCTATTAGAAGACTGCACCATTTGTTCCATACGAGAAGCCAAACAATTATTGTACCCTCTGTCTCCTCTAATTGCTGCTGAGATGTGTAATCTCTGTACGTAATCGCACATTTTCATCTTCTAACTGAAGATACCTAACATGGTCTTCATGACACCATCTTCTGCCATTAAAGCCGCTGACTTTGCCTTTCTTTACAACTATCTTTTAACGAGTTTCGCTCTTGTATAATTCCTCATATCGTTCAGCAGCCATCAAAAATGCAGCAAATTAAAGCATTGGCAGCTTCCTTTTTACTAAATTCTTTTCCACACCAATTTGTGCTTTACTAAATTTTGTGTTCGTGTCCCAGATTGCTAGAGTCCTGTATAAGTTTTTCAATAGCATATTTCTCCTTAAGTTTCTCAAACTTAATTAGGAGACTCCATTTTGCATCTTCAAAAACAAACAAAACACACAAGAGGCACACAGGACAACCTTTCAATCAACTGCACAACAATAGCTCAGCTCACACCAATCACCAAACTGTAGACTCAGAATCACAAGGGATCAGCCAAGATTGAAGATATTCTACAATTATTAGTGTAGTGTTGTTGTTATACCCATCCACCGACCGATTGTCTGATAGTTTATTAAGTGTTACTTTGCTATTATCCCTTATCTCTACAAAATTTCAGGCTCATCTCCTATGGTCCTGAACTTATAATCATTTAACTATCTTAGTTGAGAAAACATGATAACTAATCCAAGCTCATACCTAGCTCTGGATTTATGAAATGATTTAACTATCAAAGGGGGTTGGGCAAAATTATTAATCTCGGGATCTTGGCAAAGATAACACAGTGAAATCCCATACACATCTACCACAAACAGCCTTTCACAATACAAATTAACAACCACAAAATAGAAGCACTTTACACTAGGCACCAACAACTTATTAGCACTTTAAACACTCAATAATATCTACAACATATGCATTTCTCTGCCATCAAAATACACCTCCTACCTGTGAAGCCAATTATGTAAGAAATATGCCTATTATGGAAAAATATTCATAATATGAAAATATTCCCCAGCATTTATATTTCCCCGAGATTCTTTAGGTGAATTGATGGCGAAAAGAAAAACACACCGTTGTTGGTAAACCAAAACAATTTATGCACACAGAGACAAAAAAGGATAATATCAAACGTCACATGCATACATAACAACAAACAATACACACACCCCATAGCACACCCCATATACTACACCATCCGTATACATTACCAAAGGGTCTGACATCACCTCGTGGCTGAAACTTCGCCCTCTCTGTGTGACTGCTACGCTGTCTTGCTGCTCTCACCCAAGTGTCTACCACCTGGACCTCTCTGTTCTTATAACCCAAAATCCCTTTGAAGTCATCTCTCTTACGAAGTATGTGGAATTTTACTACATTTTGAATTTTCCCGGATCTATAAAACTACAAAGATTTGTTTGTCTTTTCTGTTTTTCACTGATCATAAACAAGGGTGTATGTGAGGTTGTGCATATAAGAGAAGATCTATTAAAGAAACTTTTTTTAGGTATGCTAAAAATACATTCCACAAAAGACACAACAGTGGTCAACACGACGAGTTGACAACACCACCAAAAAACATTGAAATTCTTCTATAATTAACAAACAATTCTAACTATCCATTCATAAAAAAAACCAAAAATACAATTAAAGATACTAAATATAAATTGATTTCAACCAAAATTGACACCCTAATCAAGATCCCCTTATACCCACAATACTCGCTTCACCTTGCTCATTTAGATGTGTGGTTTTTTATTCTGTGCATCACTAAACATATTGCCACACTACTGTACTCCTCCACTCACCGGTAGACACACCACAACACGTCACACACCCTATACACTTCCTTTTCGTCCCTATACATTAGGCCCCACCATCCTCCACCTTTATTCCATCACCACCTGTCCTCCTTTTTTTTCCCATCTCCCCTCTCTTTCCCCCTCCCCTTTGTTTTCCCCCTCCCTCCCCCCCCCTTCTTCGTCCACATAGTGCTCTACCATTACACTCTTCTTAATCATAAGTCACCATCACACTTTCCACATAGACACTCAGGATCCCCCTCACCACCACACTACTATCCCCACAGTTCCTCACACCCGCCGCACACTTTCTCCCTGATCGGGCCCCCTTATACCTCCCTTCCTAACCCCACACAAACCCTAGGTAGAGTTTCCCACGTACACTGGTGAGCTACCCCATTTCCTCTCCGCTACCTGACACAACAATAATTGTTTACAGACATTAAAGAGAGGCCCCTGACCTGTACTGCCTCCCACTCTCCCCCCGCGCTAGGACCGCCATAGTCCTTGTCACCTACACGCTACCCCCCACACCGCTCTGGCCCCCCCCCCCACCCTCTCCGCGCCACTCTCTCTCCCCCCCCCCCTCCTCTCTTGCCCTCCCCCCTCTCTCTTTCCCCTTCTTTCCTCTCACACCTGGAGATCCCAGTGGTGGTGATTCCCCCAGTTGATACGCCAGGTACCCCAGAGACTCAGGGAAGACCCTACGGACCTCTTTGGTCGCTTAACTCCCCAATATACTTACCAAAGTACCTACCTTATTCTTATATACGCGTCTCCTTACAGTGGTCCCTTCGTATTTCAACTGCACCGTCCTGATGAATGCACTGCGGTCGCGAAAACGCGTTAGACTAATATGAACAGCGTGGTGAACCAGCTGCCACCAAGGATCTGTATTTTTCATCTACACATATGGAATATGCTTGTTTTGAATACCAAGATTTATTGAACTATCATCTGAATTTTGTTGATTATACTGAATAATACTACCTTGATTGATTTGTATTCTAATTCTTACCAGTGAAAGTAACTTCACATATACATTTAGTCCACCTCAAAGTCCACCCTGGGTTTACCACCCCACGAAACATAGGAGGGTATTAATACCCAGGGACTTCGGGTGCAAATTTCTTTTCTTAATTATATACACTGTACTCCGCCGTGCTTGCCGGCTCTCCGCCCAGCTCTCTGCACAACGCGCGCGTGTGTGGAGAGGAGAGGCGCCCCCTCCTTAACATGGAGGTCTATTGCCCCGTCCCCTTCGGCATCTCACAGATGACGCCGAAGACACTGAGCCGGAAGGGCTCCGTGTGGTGCACACAGGGAGACGTCGGTTTTGCCCGATCCCTTTCACGGGCACCGTTTGAATCAGCGCGGGCAAACTGCTAGGGAGGTTAAGTATTCAATGTCTTAAACTATAAAATTGTTATATTTACAGTATTTAGTGGTTTCGGCACCGCCCCGATCGCGTCATGGAGGGCCATAGACCTCCATGTTAATGGAGGAGCGCTGGCTTTCCCGCCCACGCAGCTGGCGTCAATATTGACACCGGCTGTGAAGAGCAGCAGCGGGAGGGAGGAAGTGAGAGGCATTGTACTTTCTACACTGCCTCGATTGCCAGAACGGCGCGGTACGGGCAGTGCGCTAGAAAGGTTAATGTTTATATTTTGGATTGAACTGGGCAAAAAGTCATTAACAGTGTAAAATTTTTATAAATAATTTATTGTGGTCTCTTGATGTGGACACAACCTGATCAAATGTACAGTTTGACTTGATATTTTCTGTAGAATTTTTTTTTTACTTTTTTGTCCCTTCTGATTTCCAGCCTGCAGTTTTTTTATGGGAGATCTCAGGTTTCATTGTACTTATAGGGCTAACTACTCCAGGCCTAGCAATATTTGATGTTTAACCTCCCTAGCGGTCTTCCCAGAGTAAACTGCCTGCTATTTCCACCTGCCCCTCTCGGCACAGGCGGTGTCATTAATGATGCGAGCTGTGTCGGTGGGAAAGCCGGCGCTGCTCCATTAACATGGAGGTCTTTGGCCCCAGAAATGCTGCAGCAATTAAGACAACCGCTGCAGCTTTCTGAGGGTGTACCACAAGTGCAGAAGGGGTTACTAAAATGATAATCCCCCCCTCTGAGGCTCCTGTGCCATTTTGATTCCCCCCTCTGACCCCCCCCCCCCCCACTCTTGTCATTTTAAGTGATCCCCACCCTGTTACCTCAGTGCCGTATTCATTCTTCTTCATGGAAAAATGAGGCATCCCCCGAAAATAAGACGTAGGGAATCTTTGGGAGCAAAGATTAATATAAGACACTGTCTTCTTTTCAGGGAAACACGGTAGAAGATATTTTGTTTCATTTTAAATACCAAGATTTGTCAAATGCTACTTCAAGCATTAGGGAACACTGTAGTATGGTAATGCAAATTTTGTGTCCTATATATCATCAAAGCCATTGATTATATCGATGGGGCACATAACATTCGATTCTGCAGACAGGTGAGTTCCTACGCCCTATGCATTAATAGTTAGGTTTGGAAGACTGAGGGTGCTGCCAAAGAACACCCAAAGGGCCACAGGTTGTGCACCTGGGGTGTATCAGGTACACCCGATGCCCGCTGCCCTAGTGGTTGGGGCGAACCCGAACACCGAATGAACGGGGTTCGTCTCAACTGCTAGGGAGGTTAAGCAATGGTCTCATATAGGACAAATATATTAGTTGTAGCAAATATATTTATGTTGCATAGGCTAATACAAGGCAGGCTTTCTAAAGTTATTCCTTGAACTGTTACTAACCTCTTTAAGTGGACTAGAAAATGTCAAAATGCCAAACTAAATTTTAAAGAACTTTTATTTCTTCATGTACTGACCCTTACAATTTGTCCATACTTTTTAACATTGTGTTTCTGTTTATTTGTACAGCTCAGCCCATGTAATTGGTCATGAAATGTTCTGTCACATTCTGTCTTAAACCTAGATTATCTTTAGCCAGTCCCTCTTGTGACTTAACAGCAAAATGTAGTTTTCCTCTTATGTAATAACATTTTTGTTCAGATTACACAGCTCATTGGCAGACTTATGATCTGATTCTATGTATTGTGTAAGACATTTATTTTATCATATTTTGGTAGTCCCTTCATAATATATGGTATGAGGGCACACACATGTAGCCTTTATTTCCTCCATTAACCTCCTGGTCGTTAAGCCCAAAGCCAGTACAGGTGCAGTTTGATCTTGGATCAAACTGTGCCTGGATCGGGAACAGTCGCTGGACCTCTGTGAGCCTGCAGTGTTTCTGCATAGATGCAGGCTCACAGAGCTTTTGCGGCCCTGAGTCTTCTGCGTCACCAGGCAGGGGGCAGCGCCATAGACCTCCATGTTGATAGAGGAGGTGTCACTTTCCCCCACACACATGGGCGCCGTCTTATTGACACGGGCGGTGTGTAGTGAGCCGGGAGGACATCGGGAAATCACAGTGTACATGAAAAATTGCGCGAAAAAGCCCACAACACCCAGGAGGTTAGGCAAAGTCAAGAAGATTTTTTATTGAAAGTCTTGTTAAGGCAGACAGAGTAAAAACCGATAACGACAAGTGGTTGGTAAGAATGTGTCAGGGCTTGATGAATACAGCTGATCATGGACCAATGAGGGAAAAAGGCAAATCTTAATAGTAATCAGAATGATAGCAGCTTGTAGACTGGTGGAGATTTAGGGAGGCAATATAGTGCTAAAAGACTACTGTGGTGTGCAAAACTATTTGCCCCCTTCCTGACTTCTTATTCTTTTGCATGTTTGTCACA
>CM070034.1:68006382-68023615 GCA_036250615.1 Ptychadena robeensis | reverse complement strand
CTTGGAAGCCGAACAAACAGAAGTACCCGTGAAGGTTATGGTGAGAATCAAAAAAGTTGGTAACAATTATTGCATCGCTGGGTGGAAATTGGTGGAGAGACCGCTGGTGAATAACAGACATAATTTTGAAATATAAAGACTATTTGTCCATTACCAAGGATTTGCAGAATGCTGCTGCTTTATCATCTCTGTCAAAAATTACCTACTTAGTTAGGTGGCCCTTGATGCTACTTTGGTTTCAGGCAATATACTGAATTTTTGTCATTACATTTGTAGATCAACATTTTTGTCTTTCCCTCATTTGTTTCTATGTTTACCTGGGGTAAACACAGGAGATCTGGGAGGACTCATCCTTGGAGAGGATAAAGCTGGTTTCATTGTTATCTTGCTCCAGGTTGCCTGTAGTTTTACCAAAAACAAATGTTAAGAGCATGCACAGAATTCAAAAGAGCAATACACAATAAACATACTTGGGTGTTTTCAAGGAGGTCCTGAGAAACTGTTCATCATGGAAATCGTGGGTCTTCACCTTCTAGCTCCAGAAAAACTTGGCTGCCAGTTCACAGCTTTAACATCATGAGCAAATCTGTTGCATAATGATTTCCAACAACCCTATCCACTTTTTCTAATTAGAACGAAAATGTACTGTAACAAATTTATACTGATTGCAACTGAGTGAAATTACATGGGTTACATAGAAAGTTATACAGGTAAATAGACAGGGTGGTAGGTAGTTGGATATAGGATTAGTATAGATAAATAGATATGTGGTTAAATCACTGGATATAAGATAGATACTTGGATGGCTCATTGTTTGTAACAGATTTTCCCAGTTGTGAACAGCTGCTTTATATAAAAAAAAATTCTATAACCACAAATACATTGTTCAGGCTCCTTGCAACTATTCAATACTAATCGATGCTACTAACAACATTGGACCTTTTAAGTACAATGTTAAATAAGAAATGAGTAACACAGATGGGTCTTTTACTTTACATTTTGATTTACATATGTAATATGTTTACATTTGTTTTCATATGAAAGTGTTAATCATTATATCTAATTATCAAGGTTGAACTACCACAGGTCATTGTGTCATTTAGCAGCAACAACAACTCCCACAATCACAGTTGGCTCCACACCTTAAGGGTAAGTTTCCACATACGTCAGGACCCTCTCTGCTAAGTGTATACGCTTAGCGGGCTCCCGACGTAGCAGATAGACATTGCCTGCACAGCGGATGGTCTGTCTACACATCCGCCGGTGCAGAGACTCAATGTATTCGACTACGTTGAGCCTTGCAGCAGCGGAGCGGCTCGGCGCCGTGAAGACAGATCCTCCGCCGAGAAGGTAAGTGTATCTGCTACGTTGGGGTCCCCTCTAAGCATATACGCTTAGCGGAGAGGGTCCCGACGTATGTGGAAACAAGCCCTAAGGGATGTGCTCAATGCATTTTTAGTGAACATGTTGGGATGCATTTAACTCGGGTCAGAAGGTTTTGTATTCATGGTTTAAAATTGATTTGAACCCTCATTCTAACTCCCAGGTGCCCAACCTGAGGCCCTTTGGACGTTCTATGTCGGCACTCCTCGGTACTGCACTTGTGGCCCCTGAAACCTAACTGGTATTGCATAGGAACTCACCTGTCTGCTAATCCCCCGCTGACAGGTCCTCATCTGGGATGTTCTTAGAGTAGGAAGAGAGACCCAGATGGCGCCTGAGCAAGTCCCTTGCCTCTCATCTTCTCCTCTAATCTTCTCTAGTGATGGCGCGGGATCAGCAGACTGGTGAGTGCCTATGCTCCCACTATTCCACTTGTGGCCCTCCATATCATATCGATTAGCCACCTATGTTCTAACTGGTGGAAACCAGAAAAATAACATTAACAAAAAGTAAAATTTTCTTATTGCAGGTGAAGGGACATTTCTGCAAATGTGTATTTTTTAAATACTTTAAGCTAAAGCTAAATTTGGGCAACAGCAAATATATATAATGTGGATTCATTCTTGTTTAGATCGCAAAACATGACACATAACTGGCACAAATTGAGTTGCTATCTGTGTGTTTTCAGTGGGTTATGTATTGCATATATCTATTTTCAAAATAGGATATTTTAGAAGACACATGCACATCCCTTTTTCATGTACTTTTTTTTACAACAGAACAATGGCAGGCAGATGACAACATGCCATATGCCTGGCATACACACCGCGATAAGCGGCCGATTTTCCGCTGACCGACGGGCGTGCGCACTCGCGCCGTCGGTCAGCGACAAAATCGGCCGCTAATTGGCGTGTGCCCACATGGGGAGACAGATCCCTTTCGCCCCACTGCTCGGCCGGCCAGAGAACGGACATGTCCGATAATCTCTGGCCGATGCAAGCCGATGCCATTAACTTCAATGAAGACCGGCGTCTTCATTGAAGCTAATGGCCAGCACACAAAGGGTGCCCAGCCGGCTAAAGCAGCCCCATAATGCACCAGAATGCAACGTGATGACGTCATCACGTTTGCATTCCAGAGCTCATCTGAGCTGGTCTGTCTGCACACGTCGGTGGGTGTATTGCAGGCATTAGTTTATTGTGCTTATCATGTGTGTTGTATAAACATTAGAATCCTCTATATTATGGAGATAAACATACGTTTTTTTCTATTTTGGCATGAAAAAAAATACAAATTAAAAATAATAGTAATAAAAAATGTAACACACTAGTTAATGGATACAATACCTTATACTTTTCCATAGAAAACAATCAGTTTGTATTACAAACGATGCTTTTGTATTATGACACTAGTGAATATCCCCTTAAGTGACTTGAATTGCTAAATGGGGAGACTAGATATATTGTTGAGATGTGTAAAGAAAACAAATCCGAGCAAAATATAGTGGAGTAACGGCGAACAAGGTCTAATGTTTACGTACAATGCTTAGAATCTAAATTTAATGGCCTGAGTTTAGTTTAACTTTTTTTTTTCCTTTAAGGCTTTTGCTGATTATTAGATCCGCTTGCTTTACTATGCAGTTTCTAGTATCTATTGCTTTAAAGTATTGGATTTGAATTATATAGTTACATTTTTTTGTAAAGGATAGCCATGAAAGAAATAATTTTATTAGAAATATAATATATTAGGAAAAGTAAATGGTGATCTATTTAGGTGGCCGTGCGGTCTCCTTTTGTTGCATAGGCATACTAAACCCAGAGTAGTATTTTGGAGGGCATTTAAAGTAGTTCTACTAAACCCTTATGGTTCCCTAGTAGTTGCCATCACTTTAGCCCCGGGTGTTTTTTTTTCTTAAACATTCAACATGATTACATTTCAGAATGTAGAAGTCAGTGAAAGTTGTTACTAATTTATGTACTGTGATAGGATATATCATGAATCAAGAGATTTACTTGTCAGAAAACCATACACAGTACTGATGTCCACTAATGTGTGTTTATATTATTGAGATGTTTAACCTTGCATTTCACCTTTACTTTCACATGGAGGGTTTCTGATCACACAGAATTTATAAAAATATATTCATAAGAATACACAGAAATGTTAAACGTTGTTGGCTGCATCCTAGTATTTCTTATCGTATCATTGTTTGCTTTGTAACCATGTTCTTCTTTTTTTTTGTAACATAAAGTCATGTTCTATATTGCATTTTATAAATGCTGCATGTTTTAAAATATAGGTAGTTTCTTAGATTGTTTCAGTAGCATGCTGAAAACAAATCAACTTGTTGCCTGCCGTTTGCTATACAGTAATGTAGGCAAAGGATATATAAGTGGGCCATAAATGAAAGCGTACTTTTCATGTTTCTTATAGTGAAGGAATTCATTGTGGAGTGGGTACTGCATATGAAAAGGATCAGCCTGAGCATTGATAACAATGATGGCTAATTAAATTAACCTCTACTTGTCTCAGCAGTCTCGTTTACAGACCAGCACACTTAATTATAATTCTGTTTTTACTGAATCACAAGTTTTTAATTTACTTTAGCATGGCAATTTACTTTAATTTACTTGACATTAGAAGAAATGTTATCCTTGGACACATAGCCTTTATATACAAGTTGTAGATGATCATTTGTAGGAGAAGGACACATGGATCATATTAATATAGTATTTTCATACACTTACATTTGATCGGATACTGTTTGAGTTTCATGTTGCTCTGAAGTGACCTCAGGGTTTCATTGTCAATCAGAGGTGTTCCTCGTAGCCCTCCCTTTTCTAAACCCATCTTGTCTTTTGACATCATTCCATCCATCAGTGTTATAAACCCACCCATTCTGCATGCAACGTCCATCAGCTCCAGAACAGTCCTTCCACTGCACAGGAGAGATGAAAGAAAGCTCACCTCTCATTTTCTTTCCCGCTAACCATTTGATTCTGAGACAGAGCTGAAGTCATTTGAGAATGTTCCAAGTCCTTTTTTGCCCGTAGTTTTTAATTCCATATCACAGTAGCTGATCAGACTCACAGAAAGCATTGTAGGCTTCAGATGCACAGCATATTATGTGGTATTTTGGTTGTTTTCAAATGCTAACCTAGCAGTCTTTTTTTTTTATTATTTCTCATGGGATTTTCTGTGCTAACATTGATATGCTGTAAAGGTTTTTATTTAATATGAACACCTTGTTCCTGGACATCTGTTTTCTTGCTCCTGTTATCGTGCTGCTTTTTACACCTGAAGCAACTACTTCATGGTGGTAAGTAATATGAAGTACAGGAATTGATGGCTGATAGATATATACTGTGTGTTTTATTAGTGCAGCGACCTAAAGAGAAGCATTTTTCTGCTATAGCTGGAAGAACTGTTTTATTACCCTGCTTTCAGTCCTTTGTATGGCACTAGAATTTTAAACAGAAACTGTAAAGTTTAATCCATTAATTGGTGTACTTGCTTGTTTTTCCACTGCTGCCTTGTGATGCTACATCAAATAACTTGACTACACTTCATTGCTTTCTTAACAAGTAAAGTAATTGTATGTGAAATGAAGGTTGTAATGATTTAATGGTTGGCTTACAATACCTTGTTTTGGTTGCTGCTTTCTGTAAAATCAATGATGGGGAAATGTCAGTATTTGTAAACTTTGTATAGTACACCTTTATTTTGGATTTTTTGAAACATTATGCTGTGTAAAGCTGTTTGCAGAAAAAGTGCTATTATATATTGCAAACATCCATACTTCCTTAATTTTAAGAAAAGGCAATATATCTCATGTACATGTAAGTCCTACATCTGGTCCAAACCCAGCAGTAGATAGTCCATAACCGAGACACAAGCGCAGTTTCACTGGTTGACAGGTGATGCTACTGGAGGGCACACCAAAATAATATAAGTTGGCTGTTTGTGGTGCATGAATATGTTGCTGTACATCATATATATATATAAAGTAACAAGACAAATAGAATAATAGACTATATATATATATTTATACATATTTTTTTTGCCAAATGTGTTTCTAGGTGCATTATTGCTTTTGAGAAATATATAGGATATTAATTTGAGACTCATTGCTTCATTTTATTTCTGTTTGTAAAGAAATGCTGACTACAATTAGGGTTTTCTTTATTTTTTCCCTCTATATCTTTTACTGTTTTTCTAAAGTTATAAAATGAGTTCAGTGTAACATGAAAATGTGAGTGAGGGATATATGCAGTAAAACTAAAGACAAGTCATAATATATATATATATATATATATATATATATATATTAGTAATGCCCTTCTGCTGAAGTAATGATTGTGGTTCAATATGTCAAAGTATATTCTACGTAAACATGTTATTTCTAATTGTTTTCTGTTATGTTAAATGACTCTCTGGCTTCGTAGTTCACATGTACACAGAATATTAAATCTTTGCACTTCAGTGACCAGCTCTCTTGCTATTTTCTGCATCTATTACAATGTGGTCTCATTCATTCTGCTGCATTTTAGACATGCAAGACTGTACACTGTAAGCTACAAAGCATAGGACTCCATCTGCCAATATTTTGTACTAAGGGTCTATCAAAAATTGAATAACCATCTTTGTTCACTCCTGACACTTGGATAGAAATTAAGTCTGTCTATAATTTTGCATATTTAGCTATAAACTAGTTCAATTCATTATGAAAGGGTTGGAACTGTAATGGTTTTAAAGGTTTTAGAGATATGTGTGAGAAGCCTTTTAAGGTGCCTTTGCAATGTGTTTTCTAATCAGGAACATCTGGGCATAGATGATGTCATCTTCCTTTTTAAGACTCTTCTTTAATACAGTAATATACTTCTGGATGCATTGGATGCTTGTTCTTGCTTAAGTTTCATCAGACTTTAATAAGACGTTTTAATAAAATCATGGGGCTTTTAACTGTCTTGTCTTTGCTTGCAATTTTCATCAGTTTGAAATAGTTTATACATTAATTTATGATGATCATTTTATAGTTGGTTCTGATTCAAAGATAAATATTTCATGTGTCAGTATATACTATTTTCTACATGGTGTTGATTGTCAAAAAATAATTCAACAGTTCCGAGTAGTTGATTGGGACAATTATTTGTTGGGTAACACATGCAAATATATAATTTTGTTCATTCAGTTGTAGATTTCCTACTCAAATGCTAGTGTGGGTTTTAAGGCAGAACTCCAACAGTCACAAGTAAGGAATTCAGAGCATTAAAGATAGGCATACACGGTTCAATTTTAGCACAATCAATCTACGATTCAATTTAACATCGCAATCTTTTCATCAGACAGCGATCATAATCGAATCCAAAGTAGTACCACATGGAAGGTTCAATTGTAATATAACCAAAATCGCAGATTTTAGTTTCGATCCAAAAACACAGGAGAGAGTAAATGTGTTCATCCAATACAATCGACCCGACCAACAAACAAAATGCTACAATTTTAGTTCGATCGTTGTACAACTAAACTTTTTGAAAAATTTTCGAACCATGTGTGCAGTATGCAATTTAAATTAGATCAATGTAAATTTTGATAGTTTTAGGTAGATCAAAAGCTAAAATTGAACGTGTATGCCTAGCTTAACTGTTAAACATGAGTGTCTCTCTCTCTCTCTCTCACTCACTCACACACACACATTAAGTGTTTCAGAAATTTTTAATTTTTATAGGACCTATAGGAAAAATATTTTAAATACGTAAATGTTTGTATATTGAAAAGTATGTCCACCTATGCACCTAATACTTGGTCAGTGCTTCTACTGCAAAACTTACTATATCAATGTGGCATTACATGGAAGCAATCAACCTGCAGCACTGATGAGGTTTTATGGATGCTTAAGATGTTTTGATAGTGTCCATCAGCTTCTCTGAAGTTTTGGGTCTGTCTCTCATCCTTAATTTTGAACGTAAATGGTTAGGCACATTTGCTTGTCAGTCAAAAAGTGAAAAGTGGACTTGGGATGAGCAAGTCCAGCTTGGGTAAGAAGTGGCTGATATTTTTTTTGGTTCAGGAATGCCAACTGTGTGTGGTGGCTCTTGAAGGATTAGCTTCTTGTGAATTTTGCCTAAGTTCTTCATTGAACATTTCTTCATTTACAAAAGCAAAATTAAGAGAACATGTAAAACTCCATCATTGAAGGATCAGTTTTACAAAATTCTTGTGCTTGAAACCTTCCAAGCAATGCTACTCTAGTGCCAATGATTACATATTTATCTGATACTTAGGGATTGAAGAAGTATGTCTGTCCAAAGATAAAGTTCTAATAATCTAGCACATGGTCCAATAATCCATGATTGCACAACAAACATCAAGTTTGTTGTGATGTGCTTCAGGTGCTTCAATATTTTCTTAAAGTAGAGAACTGTAAACATGTCTTTGCAACATCACATTTATATATTTTGTAGATGCATATATTTTAGGGTTGCTCTTCACAGGAGTTTGGATTGTGTCTGAGGAAGTTTGGTTCCATTCTATATGTGCATTGTTCAGTTAATGCTCAATGCCCTTGAGAGAGATATCATAGGGGCTTTATCTAAATTCTCCCCCAATGTGCTGCATCGGTATACACAATCCCAAAAGGATTCCACGCTGCACAGATTGCTAATAGGTTTGCCCAATAATGCTAG
This sequence comes from Ptychadena robeensis, assembly GCA_036250615.1. NCBI lineage: Eukaryota > Metazoa > Chordata > Amphibia > Anura > Ptychadenidae > Ptychadena > Ptychadena robeensis. The sequence continues at coordinate 68,015,546 of CM070034.1, read as the reverse complement.
TTGCTATGTATATTATTTATAGATCATGCAACTATATTGACTAGTCCCCTAGCAATTTCAAAATTAGTATCTGCCTTAAGTGTACATCAGTTTGAAAAGAGATATCCATAAATAATTTTATGAGAATTATAACAAAATGTGTGAGGAAATCCTGACTATCATGCTTATGTCCTAACAGGACATGGAGATGGTCCTAACAAGTTGTTTAGAATTACAGTCCTTTATGAAAATCCCTCTGCCAGTGTTAAAAAAAAGTTTAACATCCTCCACTTTTTTTACATACTAATTGAACTCAACAGGGCTGTGTGTTTCCCCCCTTGTTTTTAAGCATAGGAGCCAGTGCTATCTTCTGTTTCAGGAGTACACATAGCAGGTAACTACCATAAATTGGTTGCATTTGCAATGAAGAGAAAAGGGGCAGGTGTTCAAGGTTACTTTCATTGCACATAGACCCCTAGGGTACACAGGTTAATAAAACATCAGTCAGCATGGAGTCAGGGACCAACTGGTCGATCACCTTGAGAACAGGTATGATGGATGTGCCTTATGTAAACAAGACAAAAATAACCCAGCAACTGCATTAAAACTTGGTTGCTGAATATATGTGAAGTCCTATTGGGGTCCAGCTAATCTTTTGGCAACAAGGTCAGGCATTGATGATCAACTGCACTATTGAGCATTTACTATGCTCTACAGTTTACTTTGAAGCTCTTTGCAATAGTTTTTTTTCCCTTTGTTGCTAATAGCAGTTCAACGTTACTGCTCACTCTAGGAGAACTAATATTATTTGAGGATACTTGGCTGATTTGAATACGAACAAATATGTTTAAGGATGAACCATAAATGCAATGCACGGCCATTTCACTTTCTGTTCTGGGCTCCAGTATGTAATTAACACAAAGTAAGAATATTTTTGTGGCTATTACTGGAAAATGAAAGCTTTCAGTGCTTGCCTAAAAAATATGCTGAGTTTTAAAATATTAATGTTTTCCAAAATCTTTGCTGGATCATGTAAGAAAGAAGTAACTGTAAATGACTTTATGCATTGTAAATCAGCAAATGACAAAACTTGACTACACTTATTTTCTTTTTTGATAGCATCTTTAATGTCATCATTCAATGTATAAAATGCAAAATGTTGAGGTATCATGGGGTCAAGATTGCTTAAAATTGTTTATTTCTTGTATTTCTATTCCCTTGAACTATTGTTTACATTATTTCTGGGTGTAAAATTTCTCCTTTCTTTTGACTTTAGTTTTCCTGTGGTGTAGCAGTTACTGTTATAATGTTGTCGCCTTATTAAGCTTGCAGCAATGACCTAATTAAATGACATGCTTCTGGCTGTGAATTAAAATATGTATGCTATACACGTATCATAAATTATGTTGCTACATGAGTTGAGAACAAGGATGTCACCTTGCAAGCTCAGTGTTTGCAGGAAAGTATAGCCAATTTTATTTTCAGTACAAGTAGGTATTTGCCTTTCTAAGACATGGGTTAAAGCACAAGCATCACACTTTGGCCCTGTGGACCAGTTCTGATTAATCTGCGTATAGAGGGCGGAAGGGGGAGCAATGAGTACAATTGGATACCTGTGTATACACTGTATGCATATAGATGGGGTACTCCATGTGTGCCCCCATCTTGTTGCTGCCACATTTTTTTTTAACATGGTGTAAGCACAGGTTGAGGCTATGTTCCCACTTAGGCAATTGATCGCCAGGCGATAAAAAAAAAACAAAAAAATGCCACCATCATAAAAAAAATCGACTCCATAGAGAATGATTGGAGGCTATTTGTGATCGCCTGCACACGCGATCGCAAATCACCTCCATTAATGATTATGGGCATGATTAGAGAAAAATAATCGCGGCATCAAAATGCAGGGAGCCGTGATTTGATTGCGGCCCCAATCGCAATAGCGGGCGATCCTATCAATGGGGACAAACCCATTGAAAGTAGTGTAGGTGATTTGCCGGCGATTGAAAATCGCAAGTGGGAACATAGCCTGAGAAGAACCATTGAGTCCTGTGGAACAAACATGTCCAAACACGTGTGAAAAGGCACAGACGCATTTCTAATTGGCCCTCTGCTTTGTTGAAGTAAAAAGTATATGTCCTGAATAGATTGAGGATCTAATCTATTTTATCATGGAAAACTATACAAGGGCTCTTATTCATCAACTGTTCCTTTTGTGAGGAAACTTGAGCATCTGATAACCTGTATAAAGAAGATCAGGAGTATCTGCTGAAGTGGCTATCCTGGCCAATCGGACCAGAAAAGGACATGTCTGTTAATCCTGGTCGATCATGCATGGGGACCACACAGCCTCATCACAGCCAGTGCTGCCTGACACATAGCACAGAGGCGGAACACAGGAAAGGGAGCGCAGCTGAGCACGGGCTGCTGTGCACAGTGCGGGGGGAGCCCCCTTCCTTGCATTATGTGTCCCTCTCAGCTCTGCCTGTCAGCAGCTCCCAGATGCTGTTCTGAGCTGTTTTCCAACCCTGTAATATTTTCCGAAATGTCACGGGTTGGAAAATATCTCACAACATTGGGTGTACACAGGACAAGGGTCCTCATCGAACGTGAATTGATGTGCAAAGTGGTGCATATCAATTCACCGTTCAAGCGGCCCGCGATCGAGCGTAGCATGGTGATGTCACCACACTTCAATCGCATGGGTATCAACCTGTGTATGAGGGCTTAAGTATTTCAGGTCCATCAACTCGACTAAACAATAGATTCTTCTCACTGAGTTTGAAAGAAAGTGAAATTTAAGCTGAACATGACTCTGTTTTCTGTTTGACACATTGCGTTTAGCTATAGAAAAACATTTTACTGAATTGATCAAAGTCAACTAGTGAACAAATTTCTAGTGAATCGCACAAGTTCATCAAATAAAATCAATTGAGCAAAAGTTCATGTGTGTATGTACAAGTAAAACGGATCAATAGAGATGAAAAGCAAATAAAGTGTACCGTGTATTTTGGACTATAAGGCACCACCCCAAATTTAAGGTGCAGACACAGTGTGTGGTAGCACCTTGGCTCTTGGCAAAATTAGCCGGGAAGGTGGAAGAGCTGTCAGATTTTTCAGTCATCAAACAAAATATGGTATGTATGTACACAAAGTCTATCTTAGACCAAATTTTATACATTTTAACAAACATGTCAAATCTGGGGCAATTTAAGCCAAGTTGCTGGACAGTAGGTCCTTCAGAACAATCATTTATTTAACAAATAGAACAATCAATATGACATTCTAATCATCTCTAATCGTGACATAAATATATTATCACTTTGTCTTTTTTACCAGCGTCCAAATCCCTTTCTGCCAATGACAGCTCGTTCAGGCAGGCGTGAGACTAAGTGGAAGCTCCGAGCTTTTTCTTCTACTAACTCAGGAAACATGTTAACCTATCAGAAACTCAGTATGATATATGAGCACTGTAAATTGTCATAAATCTTTAATAAAGCATAAATTTAGTTATATTGTTATAAGAGAGTGTGATTTTTACTTGCAACTTTGTGCCATATGTTTAGTGTTGAGCTTGAATATATTGGATGAATATCACAAATTTCCCAAATATGGCAGCGGATATAGGCCATTTAGAACATTTACAATATTGTGCATTGGGAAGCTTACGGCCATGAATTGCGAATTTATATTTCCAATGCGAAAATAAATACCACATCGTAATGTGATTATAATTGCGAATACATACACTTGAATATTCACAAATATTAGAATGAATATTAATAAATTGCAAAATATCGCAAATTTGAATATTGCCTATGCTGCTCATCACTACTGAAGTTGAGGCTTCAATTTTAATTTGTAATGCCTTTTCTCTTCAATAGGTATATGGGAGCTGTGGGATCTTCTTCAACCTCTTCCCGAGTAATGTGCAATAATGTTCCAGGATTAGTGACCCGCCAAAGACAACTTTGTCAACGGTATCCTGAAATTATGCATGTTATAGGCCTTGGAGTGCGTGAGTGGACAGCAGAGTGTCAGCATCAGTTTCGACATCACAGATGGAACTGCAACACACATGAAAGAGACCAAAGCTTATTTGGAAAACTAATTTTACGCAGTAAGTATTAGAAATGCTGTGTGTTTTTTTCTCTTTTAACTCAATGCAACCTAAAACCTAACATGCCCATGATCATCAAATATGTATGTACATTTTAAGTTTGAAAAAAAAAGGTTTTGACAGTTTTCATAGGCATTTCTGGTGCAATTAATAGAAAGAAGATACATAGAGGTAATAGATCCTCTTGGTCCATGTCTATCTCTACAGTGGCAATAGGAAAGGGCTGGACACATAAGAGCACCCTACCTCTATACTCCTCTAAAACAGTCCTATGTTGTGATGCAAGCAGTCCCTTAACCCCCCAAGCGGTCAGCGTAATTTTAAAATGTGGTTAATGGTGTGGCCACCAATGAATTTTCGGTGTGATCGATGGTTCTGGGTCGAGGTACCACTTGGCAAGCTTGGCGATGTAGAGGGACTTTTAGGAGTATTTTCTTAAAGATTGTCCGAATAATTGGGGGGGGTTGGCCAGTGAAGAAAATAAAGTATACCAGGTATGTTTATGTAAGCTGTAGTTTTTCTTTTTTTCATGAAGAAGAGTTAGGAAGCCAGCCTTAAGGCTATGTCCCTACTTTTGCGCTCTGCCACGATTCCAATTGCGGCAGGGAGATCTCTAGCACCCAATTGAGTCGCAGCACAGACCTGCAGGCAGGAAATTGGGGGTGGGACAGGATATCTTGACCACGCCCATTGAGAATGAATGGGCGCGGTTAAGAATCAATGGATGGAGATATGATTTTTAACCGAGTCTATTCATCTCTATGGCCCGCCGCAGATGTGGGGATGTCTTCATTCAAATACATGGCCAAGATCTCAATCGCGGGGATATCAATATAGTGGGGACAAGCCCTAAGTCTGTGGAACAGAGTGTGTGAGACCCATTGAAACTAGGTAATGTTGACTTGTTGGCACAGTCCTTGCAATTTTCTTAGTGTGTGCAATAGTTTTTTACTTAGAAGGAAGGATTTTGGAGTTTGCAATAGAAAAAGGGAGAGTAGAACAGATTTAAATTAGTTATGTGTAATGCACTTGGAGTTCATATTAAAAGCTTGGACTGTTGACAGCAGTAGGGCAGGATCACTAGAATAATTTATCTAGTTAAAGATCTAAATCATACAAATATGTCTTTTTTAAGTGTGTGTGTTATGGTAAGCCTCACATCCAGTGTTTCATCCAGCAAATGTAACATTTTCAGTGGATTATGACAATGACTGTTAAAATAAAAGCAGATGTTGTAGTTCTTCACTTTTGAATGTTTTCTGCCGTATAGCATGTGTTATCAAGGTTAACATTTGGCCAACCAAATCATGAAGAAAGCGTTGCTCTTTGTTTAATGTCGTAATCCTACTGTTTAATGTATTTAGGAGGGTAGTTGATTTTCCTCGTAACATTTACAACTGTAATGATTCATGCACACACAGGAATGTACACTGCTCTCTTCACATTGTCCGTTATTTGTTCACTTAAATTTGAAAATCCACTAATCACATAACACATGATTTGTGCAGGTATATTTTCTTCTAGCGCTCATATTGCCAATATTTGATATGAGCTATATTTTGTAAAGTCTGTTGTTAGGACTGTGCATACAAAAATAAATCTTTTCACTGGTCTTTACCCCACCCAAGCATTTTCTGGAGTGACTGTTCATTTTACTTGGCCATCACAAACTTGAGAAGTACAAGGACTTAAATCAGAAAAGTATCACTGTGTTAGCAGAATTTTTAGCTTTTCTTTATTAAAGATGATGTTTTTTTTAAACACAATGTATAATGAAAGTAGAAAATGATTATAGTGAGCCCCTCAAAAACTAAACACTTGTAATCTAAAATTCAGGGTGGCTTTGGGTACACAGTTTTAATAAGTTCAATAACCAAATTTTTTTTCTCTTAAAGTGGACCTACCACCAGAAATCTATGTTTTCATGAATGGCACTAGAAGTGCCAATAATAGGGAGTAATGCAGTAAAAAAACTCAAAAACTTTCCTGTAATGGGCAATTTAACAAGATTACCACACAGCTCCCATCACTTCCTGGTTTGTGGAGCCAACACATGAAACACATGGGGGTGCAATATCGCAGGTGGCCACTGAGGGCGTTCAGTGATCTTCTATGGGCATTTTCAAAGCAGTTCACTCAAAAATCAAAGCTTCCTGTGACGTGCTGCCGATTTCTGCTGACCATGAACCAGGAAGTGAGGAGAACTGCCGGATTATATTCCTAAATTGCTCATTACAGGAAAGTTTTTGGGTTTTTTCACTGCATTCCTCCCTATTATTGGCACTTCTAGTGCCATTCATGAAAACATAGATTCCTGGTGGTAGGTCCGCTTTAAAGCGGTTTTAAACAAAAAAAAACACACACACATACATGAAATAAGCACATTACTTAGCTGTCAGCAGTTCAGATCCTGGATAACTGCTACACAAAAAAAAATAAAAAATGTATCTGATGGTGGAAACATGTTAAATACGGGCAGAGAAGCCACTACCTGATCTATGTTCTCTGGGCAGCAGCTGACAACAACCCCCCCTTCTCCTACACAGACAAAGACTGCTTTGCAGCTCCGTGTGTGGGGGAGAAGGGGGGGCAGTCTGCTTGATCCATCTTGCTTCTCTCTCCCCTCTTCACAAAGTCTCACAAATGTGACGTTGACGTCAGACACAGGGGCTTATGGGATTCCTGCCAAGGCGAAACGTAACACAGTGGGAGGGGCTGTCTCTAAAAAGACACCCCTCCAGCTGTCAGAAACAGTTTTGGTCTTTTTTAGTCGGCGATCTCTGCAGTATCGGCTATGACCTAACAAGTGGTAGGCCCGCTTTAAATACAGTAGGAAAAGATAGTTTATCATCTTGGTCAAGAATTTTTTTTTAACGTTTTGAATGTTAATTTATAGTGCCACCAATCCGACATTTCTCCAAACATTTACTCCAGGTGACTTCCCTGTGCATATGTTTTAAATTACCGGTGTCCGTTTATTCGGCCCAAGAGATTGTTCTTTAATGCCACATATCTCATTTTCCATTAGATGCCACATGTGTTATTGTATTATGCTTTGCTTTTTTTCCAAAAACTTCGAAACTTTGCTTGTTGTAAATTAATTGTTAAGCAAAACACAAGTTTGTTTCCAAATGAAAAGGTCCATCATTATATCTGACGACAAGAAAATTTTTTTTAAGTAATAAGACTGGCCTCAGACACTAAGTTTCTTTTTTTTTTTTTTTGGCCCATTGTGTGTTTGAGTTTGACACCCCTGTTTTAAATGACAGTTATTCATGATCAATAAATATTTGGTAGAAATCACACTCAATTCTTTATAAACATTCCACATAGTCCGCACAGCCCTATTCCCTTAAGTGGATTCCCTCCTTAGATTCTGCACGCCTTTTACTACATAACTATGGCATCAAGGGAAAAGCAGGGGAAACCTTTAAGTCTTTAGCCAATTTTCTTTTTTATGTCTGTAAAATATCTGTTGTTACCCAGTGATGATTGTAAGTGATGTTTTTCAGGTGAACCACAGCTATGGACTCTTTTGTGCCTTATGGCATATGGTAACGAGTCTGAAGTACATGAAGAATTATTTCAAGCTCCTTAAACTCTCAATACAATTTCTAACAGCAACATTTGTAACTGTGCTGCTTGTAGCAATCACTCCTCTACCCTTCTGTTTGTGTCAATGCGTACAAGTCTGAAACATACAAAAATATATGTTTGCATGATTACTGTTGTAACAGGGAAGCTGTGGATGCCAGTTGATCTAATCCCTTCCTTCCTCTAATGAGAGACAAGTCTTGACTCATTCAGTGACAATTATTTGAAGTTGCCAGTGGAGTTCTTATTCAAGACTTAGTCAAATCTCAGCCAGAACAAACAATCTTTCATGCAGTATATTTGCACATATTCTCAGAACTTCCATGCACAAATATAGTGTACTCTTGTCCAAATCAATATACTTTTCTTTTTAATATTTAAATCTATATCCAGTGGTTTATATGGACATTGTTTATAATGCTTAAAATCCATAATGATGTAAGGGTATACAAATGCAATATAAACATAATGGCACTAATATAACCTATCGAGCCATTAGAATACAAAGTTGTAATAACTATATAAATGGATTAACTTTTCTTTATTTTTTTTTCAGGTAGTCGAGAATCTGCCTTTGTTTACGCCATCTCTTCTGCGGGAGTTGTATTTGCCATCACAAGGGCATGCAGTCAAGGAGAGTTAAAGTCCTGCTCATGTGATCCCAATAAAAAAGGTTCATACAGAGATATCAGAGGCAGCTTTGACTGGGGTGGCTGCAGTGATAATATAGACTATGGTGTCAAGTTTGCTAGAGCATTTGTAGACGCAAAAGAGAGGAAAGGAAAAGATGCAAGAGCGTTAATGAATCTGCACAATAACAGAGCAGGAAGGAAGGTACACTATTTCTACTGTTTGCTATGTTTGTTGATTTTTGTACACAATATTTAGAAACTGAAATTGTTCCATTCTAGTACATGGAGGAATATAAAGCATAAATCAACTATTATAGAAATTACCAACAGTCTTTGGATAAACTATTAGCTAAAAAAAAGTATAGGAAGTCCCTCCAGAGGCATTTGTCTTTTCTAAGAGACTGAAGTCTCCTTACCAGAAATAGCATACTTCAATTTGAATTAAAGCAACAATACAGAACTTTGCAGAATCCTCCCAAGAGTCAGTGGTAAGAAATTTCTATTCATCAGTTTCCACCCAGTCTGACATAGAGCAACTTAATCTTTAAATCCTTAAGTGTAAATTAGCTGTATTTTCAGTCAAATGTGGTTTGAACAAATATTCAAATAATTGTGTGAATCAAGGCATAAAGGACTACCGTATTTTCTGGCGTATAAGACGACTGGGTTTATAAGACGACCCCCAAGTTTTCCAGTTAAAATATAGAGTTTGGGGTATACTCGCCGTATAAGACTACCCCTTCCAACGTGCCGGTGTGTGTCATTCTTTCGGCCAGCTAAAGGAACAGCAGTGGACACATGGCCTTACATATGTCTACTCTGACTTTCAATTCCCAGAT
>CM070034.1:67996034-68006282 GCA_036250615.1 Ptychadena robeensis | reverse complement strand
TAAGGGGGCGCTTCCGATGTCTGACAGGCAGACTACTCTGGCTCAGAAGTTTAAGAACTCGGTGTATAAGACGACCCCCGACTTTCGAGAAGATTTTCCTGGGTTTAAAAGTAGCCTTATACGCCAGAAAATACAGTAATTTTAATTTCTAAACTACCATGTTTCCCCTAAAATAAGACCGTGTTTTATATAAAATTTTGCTCCCAAAGATGCCCTACGTCTTCTTTTCGGGGGAAGAAGAATACGGCACTGGGGTATCAGGATGGGGGGATCACGTAAAATGACACGGGGGATTAGAGGGGGGAATCAAAATGGCACAGGAGACTTACAGGGGGAGATTACCATTTAAGTAACCCCTTCTGATCCTCCTGTGTAATTTTGATTGACCTCTCTGATTCCCCCTGTCCAGAGTTACAGTATCGTATCTTAGGGCGTGCCTTATTTTCAGTGGGATGCCTTATATTTGTATGATTGTATTCTAATGTGCGATTGTATTCTAATCAATGTGTGGTCTGTTTTTAATAGTTGTTTCGTTTGCCCCTGTTTTGTAGGCTGTGAAGAGGTTCATGACACAAGAATGCAAATGCCATGGCATAAGTGGATCATGTACTTTAAGGACATGCTGGCTAACTATGGGGGATTTTCGAAAGTCAGGAGACCTTCTTCGTAAAAAATACAATGGGGCTATACAAGTTGTTCTCAATCAAGATGGAACAGGCTTTACTGTGGCAAACAAACAATTTAAGAAGCCTACTACAAATGATTTAGTGTACTTTGAGAATTCACCTGACTACTGTCTCAAAGACAAAGATGCTGGTAAGTTCTAAAACAAAAGATGCATTTGAAACTAACCAAAATATTGTGTATATAAAGGTAGCCATTTAGTGCTTTTTTCAATGGTTCTCAATGTTTTGAGGTAAGGTTGCTAAAATTGCAAATGATCAAGGTTGTATTCCAAATAGTGGGTGTGACCAGACTCTGCTCACAATGTATAATGTTGTAAATTTGCCCCCTCAACACACCTCAATTCGAGAAACTAAAGTGTCAGTATTTTGTCTGGCACAGTTAAGGCTATGTTTCATAGGGAGTGCAAAGTACTGCGCTACATGGACCGGTTCAATGCCGTGGAAACAGCTGGTGCGGTAGGCAGGTAATATGGATAGGCTATGTTGACATCCCCCTTGACGTCGTGGAAACATAACCTAACTCTGTTGGACATGAAGTTAACTAGATCTTTACATGTTGCCAACATTCCAGAGCTGGTGTATGTTAGATACGTTTTTAAATAATTTGCACTCCTACACTCCCACTATAATGCTTGACTGAAGGAAAGACACACTTGTCTATGTATTCCTCACCTGGTTGCTCCACACATACTTTTTAAAACAAACATCTTGGTCTCATCAGACCACAGGACATGGTTGCAGTTATCTCTGTCCTTAGTCTGCATGTGTTCTGCAAACCGTTTGTGATTTGTCTTCCTTCCTTCTGGGACGATAACCATGTTGACCCAGTTGATGCAGTGTGCAGGCTATGGTCTGAGTACTAACAGACTTGTCCAGTTAAACAGCTGTAATGTGTAAGTAGAGCATTTTTTTTCAGATGCTCAAAGTTAAGAGTTCTTTTGCCGTGAAGTGTTACGCTGAACTTCCAGTGACCAGTATGAGAGAGTGTGAGAAGGATAACACCAAATTCAAGTAAAAATTCAACACATCTGCTCCTCATTTATTCCTGATACCTTGTAATACTAATGAGTCACATGACACCAGGGAAGAAAATGGCTAAGTGGGCACAATTTAAATATTTTTCACTTAGGGATGGACTTGCATTTGTTGCCAGAGTTCGACACATTAAAGAGTGTGTATATATAGAGAAGAGACTGCGCATGGTGTGGTAAGCATCCATGTGCAGCAGAAATTCCCCCCGAACTAATTCAGGAGCTAGGGGACTTTAGTGGCCATAAGTTTAGATGGAAGTAAATACCAATATATAATAATATTCTCAAAGTAAAACATGGAAACATTTATAGAGTTTAAAGAGTGTGTTTCAGGTATTTTGCAGGGACACCAAATGTATACTGTTATACAATCTGTACAATGGTTACTATACATTGTAGGAAAGTGTAATATCTTCGGTGTTGTCCCATTACAAGATATTATAAACTATGTACAGCAATGTGAGGGGTGTACCACCCCTTTTTATTTTCTTACTCTGACAAAAGTGTTTATAAATGTGGGTAATAAATTTACAGGTACTTTTAAAACCTATTCATAATCCATAGTTATCAATGTGAAGTTAAACCTACCACATTTTAACTCAGTTGTTTCTATTTGCAATTATGCCACTTGACTTTGCAAATATCTATCAGGGACAATATTTTACAAACTGGCTTATTATTAGGTAGCATTTAACTGTACCATACCTGAATTCACTAAACTTTTCAGAACCTCCCATTCTTGTTTGTAAATGAAAAGTGCATGGCTTGGTGCTTGGTTTTCTGCCAAAACTTATGAATGAAGCAAATTTATTAAAACATCCAACATCCAATTTTTTATATAGTGCACAAATACACTTTGACAAACCTCTAGGTGTCATGATGGTGTCATACAACATATTAATTCAGAGATTCTTAGGTGCCTGTTCTCTTTGCATGGGATACTGGAATCTGTAAAACTTTTAATAATTCATTAATGGGTCCGGGTCAGAAGGAAGAGAGAGAAACTTCAATGTAATCGGCCATGTTTGCCTGTGGCACACTTTGTTTACGAGCAATAATGCTCAGGGTGTTAAATGGCTATAGTAAAAAGACACGAAAGAAAGCATATCAAAGGTGTAAACTAAAAATGAGCCATGATTTACTCTTCAGCCCCAAACCACAATCAACAACATGAATTCTGGTACTTGTTAGCAGATGATGTCGTTTTTAGGAAATATGTAAGTGACAGGGCTCAGATTGGACGTTTATGTATAGAAGAGTCATAAATTTAAGAGCAAATAAGTTCACAGTCAGTACCTATGGGATAAATGTGGTTAGGAAGTGATTGCAAATAATGTAAGTGGGTGAAGAATGAAGAAATTATAACAAGGCCTAATGGTCAAAAACAGCAGACACATAGTAACATGTGATATAACAGGAGTGGTGTACTTACTTACATTTGTTTGCTACTAGGTGGGTTAAAGCAAATGACAGATCAGATAGAGAATACAGGATCATGTATACTCAATTGAATACTAATGCCTGCCATACACACGCCGATGAGTGTAGCAGACTAGTCCCGATATCTTTCCAGGAGGCTAACGCGATGACGTCATCACGTTAGCCTCCCGTTGCATTATGGGGCCCCTTCAATCGGCTGGGCACCTTATGAATGAATGCCGGCCATAAGCTGCAATGAAGACGCCGCTTCATTGCAGCTCATGGCATCGGCTTTCATCGGCTCCCATCGGCCAGAGAAGATCGGACATGTCCGTTCCCTGGCCGGCCGAGAAGTGGGGCGACAGGGATCTGACGCCCCATGTGGGCACATGCCGATTAGCGGCCGATTTTTAACCTGACCGACGGAGCGAGCGCGCACGCCCGTCGGTCAGATTAAAAATCGGCCGCTTATCGGCATGTGTATGGCTAGCATAACTAAATCAATTGCTAGACATGTCAGACAAGAGCATATTAGAACATAACTACCATATTTTCCGAAGACGAATTTTGAACACAGCAAAAGGTGTGAAAAAGTCGGGGGTTGTCTTAAGGCCCCCATACACGGGTCGGATTCCGGCCGGATTCCGGGCCGATCGATTCCGGGCGCGTGCACGTGAATCGATCGTGCCGGAATCGTGTGCAGCCCACCTTGTCCGTCCGATCACGTCCGATCGTTCGGGGGCCCAGAATCGGATCCGTCAGAGAACCAACATGTTGGTCTTTTTGATCCGATTCTGCACAGATCAGGGGGAGTTGCCATTTGTGAGGTGGAATCGGAGGTGGAATCGGACACGGAATCGTCCCGGAATCGTGCTGGAATCCATTGGACAAGATGGTATGCAGCGATGGATACTCTTAATTGGCCGATGGATCACACCTGCGATTCCCAGCAGAATCGCCGGAATCGATCGGATGATGAATCGATTGGACATGGAATCCGACACGTGTATGGCTAGCTTTATACGCCAGGTGCCGCCATGGGGGGGACTGGCCAACTATCTAGGGGAGCCCATAGGTCTGCTCCCCGGATCTGTTCTCCCAGTGCTGCGCGCTGGCCAACAGTAGGCAGAGGGAGAGGTCTTCAGCACCCCCTCACCTTCTCCTTCCCGATGTGTGTAAAAGTAGCTGGCTGCTACTGATGGCAAGTGTGCTCACTAGCGACATTGTGGCTGTAATTGGTATTGCAGGGAGATTGAGTGAGTTGGAAGAGGGATGGTCTTATATGGCGAGAATATCCCAAACTCTATATTTTAACTGGAAAAGTTAGGCGTCGTCTTATACGCCGAAAAATATGGTAATATGATTACATTTGTAGCATTAGATCATGTACCCACAAACATTAGAGAAGGGGACGCTGATATTCATGGTTTGTGGTATAATCTGGCAGATACCAGGGATTAATTGAAAGAGAAAAGGGGTCAGTGCATGGTTTACCAAGATAATTAAGGTTCGATGATTGTGATAAAGGTGGGGCACAAGGCACACAATTGAAATGGTCCTTTGTTATTAGGTGCCACACTATAGAAATATAATAATTTAACTTTTCACATTGACTTTTAACATGAGTAAAATAGCACAAGAGTAACTAACAGAGTGAGCACTGGTAGGAGATCACAAAATCATTCATCACCAGGAAGCGATAGGACATTTGTTTCATGGTACAGGTTCACACAACATTGTACAGGTTTACACAGGTTTATATTTAGTTGACAGTGCACATCTTTGGAGGTTGAGGCAAGAAAGGTGGTTATTTCATTTTCATTATGGAGGATCCCAGGGTACTGAAGATTTTCTCTTAAAACGTTTACACATCATATATCTCCATGGAACAACTAATTCCATGAGAAAGACTTAAGAAAGTGTTCAATAAAATTGAATTGCACATGTATAATGATATATTCAGATTTTTACGCTAATCCTTAAAGAAGTCCATCCAACTGAAACACGTAAGATGTATTGGACTGTATGAAAAAGGATCTTTAATGTCTATGAATGTTGGACCAATTAGTGAGATTTTAAAGAGGTTATCAGATTCCATTATCTCATGAGAGGAAGCAGGCACATGAGAATCTCTGAATTGTCATTTTTTAAATATCCTGTAACTATATGGACTTGGTCTTATATCATATTAAAATATAATGTGTTAGAAAATATATTGTATTTTGGTACCTTTAAAGTCCCTGACAGGGTCTCTGGACCTCTAAAGGGGGGTCATTGATGTCACTTCCGGCATAGGGAGATTAAAGTCCCCTCCCTTCTATTCAGTTCCTGCCTAACTTAGGAGGGCCTTATTCTCCCTAGTAATGTCCCACCCCTTACATCATCTGCACAAGTGGGGTGGGAACTTAGAAGGTAGAGTGACACCCCTCCCTCCTACCTTCACCCAGTTTCAATATCCCTGGAAATTCGGTTCAGTTTATACCTATCAAAACGGGAGGGTTGATAGGTATGAACTGAACTGAATTTAAATTTTCAGTTCTCTATTGGAAACATTGCAAGTACATATTTTTTTGTCAATATTTAAAACAAAAAATAAATTTTTATGCCCAACATTACTATTCATAATATAGGGCAATGACATAATGGTGCTACTCAGTGGATCTACTTTTAATGAACAGCAATCATATACAAGATCTTTTTTTTTTTTGTCAAATGATATGACGTATTTATCATCCCTAATGGAAATGGCAGTTTCCAATGTTAGATATCAGTGTGGTGACTTCACTCTCAGAATCCACATCTTTCTGTATATCAGGGCTTGAAATGTATTGATTACGATGTCAGATTTACATAGAATGAGCTGATGTTGAGAGTGCACTTAAGGAATGAAATAAGCAAAGATGCACTTAACCTGATTTTATAATGTTCCTTTCAGACTCCGCTATTTTCTCTGAATTTCAATTGTATGTCTGGTATTAACTGTTCACATAAGGTCACTTTGAAAGTAATGACGTCTTTCTAAGATTTAGAGAAGATGCTTGATTTAAGCTTTGTTCTTAGTATTGTTTTTGTTTGAGATATCTTTTGGTGTACTGTTAACAGTGGTGTGCATATGCTTGGGCATTGAATTAACAGCAAGTTCACTATAGTATACCAGCAATGGTTTGTTGGAATTTTCCTCTTCCATCAAAGGCATATCGCTGAATCTAGGCTTATGTAAATGACTTAAAAATGATATCTCTAGATGGTCAATATTCTTTCAAGAATATATTAAACCCATGTCCTGTTGACAAGATACTGTACTCTGGTCATCTATATGGCATTGGCCACTATGCTACCACTCAGGGTGTAAAAAAGGCCATCTTTAGGTGGAGCAAGAACATCCAGTGACCAGTATGAGTGTAAGTACATTACATTGTGTGAACGTGTCATATCATCAATGTTGTCCCGTAAAAATATACTATAAACTTTTTACAATGTGAGGAGTGTACACAGTTTTGTGGGATACTGTATTACCAGAATCAAACTCTGAAATTCACAACCGTGGGCTTTGGCAACAATATATGTTTTTTAAAAACCCTCTACACATTTTGGTTCATGTCTTTTACATATGTGTTTCTGGGTCATTGGTTTTAAATGGTATCTCCATTAACCATCTGTGCAAAAAGGTTTATTATGAATGGTCTGCCCAAAATGCATATTATTCATTATATTGCAGTAATGCCACATTTTAGATGTTTGAAGTTAACCAGAACATGAGTTGGTTTGTTCAGATACTTTTCTGCTGATAGATCTGATAGTATCTGTATATGTCTCTATTTGTGGGAGACTGGGTGTGCGCGTAAAATGTACATTTTTATGACCTGTAAAGTATTAGGTGCCAAGTTCATCCGTTAAGTCTTTTAAATAAATTATGCTGCTTTCCCTCCCACGATTTTGCACAGGATATAACTGTTAATTGCTTGTATACGTCACACTAAATGGTGGTCCCATTTCTTCAGGAAGGAAAACTGTTAAACAATCTGTATGTTAGCACTATTTTGGACAGAGTAAAAAGTTCTTGCTCTATAGTTCATTCCCTCCTAGTCTGAACCCATGGGTATTAGTAGATTCTGAATAAATATAGCTTCTGGTTGCTGGAGTAAAATTATTTAGCCCCATATCACTAGGGGCACAATAGCAATACGCTAGTGTATTGGGACATGTTTAATGTTCTAGTTCAGCGGTGGGCAACTGAGTTGATATGAAGGGCCACAAGTGCGGCCCTTGGCATCACTAAAGGGTCGCACATAACATTTTCAATCTATACTGACTTGTGTAAGCATTTTATAATTAAAAAATGAAAACAGGCATAGCTAGAAGACATTGTTTTTCATTTTTTAAATAACAAAACTTGTTTTTAATAATACTTTAAGCATTAGGAGCACTGTAGAACGGTAATGCACATTTTGTGTCATATATATATCATCAAAGGTTATGCGTCTCTATTCTGAGGTTATTTGCCACATACAATAATCCCCCGTTCGTTGGTGGAATAGTGGGAGCATAGGCACACATCTTCTTAGAACGGGATATCCTTGGTGAGGTGAGGGACTTGCTGATTGGCTTTCATGTGCTCAGCCAGAGTGAGTCCCTCTCCTCCTCTTTCCTCCCGAAGAAGATCCTGGGCGAGGACAGGTGAGTTTCTATGCCCTATGCATTAACAGTTATGTTTCTGGGGCCGCAAGTAGAAAACCAAGGGTTGCCACCAGGGAACGCACAAAGGGCCGCATGCGTTTACCGGGCCGCAGGTTGGGCGCCATGGTTCTAGTTGCTTGAGGATTCTGGTTGAGTTCTGGATATCAGGGAGTGAGCTGTATACAGACAAACCTATCCCTAGAAAAGTAGAGGCACCACTTGTATTTTGATGATGATTGTGCGGTCTGTGTGGTATAGATGTCGCTGCAGCAAAACATTACATGCTTGTCCTGAAATTAAAACAAAAGTTTACATGGCTACTGCAAGTGGAATAATGCAGTAAATTTGTGTATATAAGGACACTGTTTTATTGATGCAATAATAACTTTAGCCACCTAATCTGGTTGGGGCCAAGTTAAACAGGATGTGGGTGAACATTAAACACAAGAGTTGCCCCTGTAGCTACCCAGCCTAAAACAACCTTTGTATAGATGTGTTTTTACAATGAATTTGTATGAAAATTACATACAGATTAAACCATTCCAACGCAGTAGTTGTTGAGCTTGATTGCCTCTACTTAATGATTTAATATTGAAATAGGACATCTCTAGTGCCCATTATACTGTACTGTAACTTTCTTTCCTGATTTTACTTAAACATGGCTCTAAAATCTCTCGGACCATTAGAAAATTTCTGAAAAGGGTACATTACTGTACAGCCTAAACTTCTGAACATCCAGTACAAAATAGGCATCATTATTGTGAAAATTGCCTAATATTTTCCCAGTTCCCAGTGGTTCTGAAAGACCCTCCCAGCCCTCCTTCACCATCATATTTTAATGCAGTGTTTCTTTCCAGACAGGTCTACTTCTCATTTCCTGCGTATTCTGCAGGGTCATTTAAAAAAAAATACACCCTGTGAAAAATGTATTATGAATTTAGGAGTGTGCTTACCAGAATCTCCATTCGGCTATTGCATTAATCTGTGATTATCCATGTGTGATTTCACTGTGCTATATAATGTCAGTCAAAGTTTGTCGCACCTCTGAAGAATCAGACGTAGTAATGATTAATATAACGAATAATGTTCTAACTATAAACACCAGGGCATTGGAGAGCCATATGTATCCAGTGCGTAGCCTGTGACATCACAAATGAGAGACTAGTCCTCACCATCTCCTTTCCCTCATATGTAGTAAACTAGTAATCAAAATGAGGTCAGACATTGGATGTGGAGGTAGTTTGGCTTCTCGTATAAACGTTTTTCTTTCTAATGGCAGTATAGCAGAAAGTATGCATGAGCACACAAAACAAGGGAAGGACTTTAATTGAAACAAATGGCGTGGCATCTCACTAGTCATACTCTGTGCTGTGTGCCAAGTTTGGTTAAATTGTGTTCAGATGATGTTAGTGATATGTCGTTCTAAGCATTCTTTTTATTTATGCATTCCATTGTGTGCTGGAGTCCTCCTCCCACTATATCTATCATTTCTTAACATCTTAAGATTTTTTAAGATGTATTTTTAAATACCAGATCTATTCCTCTCATGTTTTCCATGCAACATTAGAACTGTGCTCAGTTAGAGGTCACTTTAAGTTGAGTTCAAGGAAAAATAAACCAATACCTGCGCATTGTGAGTCGTCCTTCCCACTTAGGTTATTTTCCCCTTCCATTTCAGGATGTTGAACTTATTTTTTATTAGTCCAGACCAAACCCTCTTCAGAAGCTCTTCTGCTTATAGTGGACCTACCAGCACCAGAAATTAATAATTTGATGAATTGCACTAGAAATGTCGATAATAGGAAGGAAAGCATAAACAATACCCCCAAAACTAATTTAAGAAGATCCCAGGTAAATCTCTAATCTTGCTTCTTTAAAATGAACAAGTTTTCCTATAGAAGACCATTATGAACGCTAGTGGCTTCCCACGATATTGCACCCTGTGTTAAAGCGGACCTACCACCTTTGAAATCCCAGACTAAAAAACAAAACAAAAACTATTTCTGACAGCAGGAGGGGTGTTTTTTTTTTGAGACAGCCCCTCCCACTGTGTTACATATCACCGAGGCAAGATGTAACAAGCCCCATGGGTTTCTTGGAATTGTCTTCCAGAAGCCCCTGTGGCTTAATCTTACAGATGTGACGTCAGCGTCACATCTGCGAGACTGTGAAGAGGGGAAAGAAAAGCATCTCTTCACTCAACTGACCGCCCATGGATGCAGCTGAGCTCCGGCTCTTCTGAAGAGGAGTCTCTGTCTGTGTAGGAGTGCAGGGGAGGGGGGGGGCGGGTTGGTGTCAGCTGCCCTGAGAACAATCGATCCGGAAGTGGCTTCGCTTGCCCTTAATTAAGATGTTTCCACTATCAGATAAAACATGAAAGCCAGCCATACACAGTCGGATTCCATGGCCGCTCGATCACCCATCCGATCGATTCC
>CM070034.1:67974722-67995934 GCA_036250615.1 Ptychadena robeensis | reverse complement strand
AGCAGTTTTCCAGGATCTGAACTGCTGACAGGTAAGTAATGTGCCTATTTCATGTATGTGAGTTTTTTTGTTTTCGTTTAAAACTGTTAAGCCTTGGAAACCTGGCAGATAAAGATGGAATCTCATATTATTCCAGGGAACAGCAGGTGAGTATATTTTTTTGGAATTGTGGAGCGGTATGCCATACCGTCATCACAGTCACAGTCATACCAGCTCAGAGGTAAGTCCAACTTTAATTTTATATATAGAATTTTTAGATTTTGAGTTTGCATCTGCTTTAGCAAAGCTTGCAATGATCTTATCCTTATGGGTATAAAAGGACTCTGGGCTCTTGGCTTGCTCACACTATTAGCTGTGTTTTACCCCTATCCATAGGAAACCCGTTCTACCATTCACTGCATTGATGTGCAACATAATGCGTTAATGAATAAAGTTGGCCATCACGTCAGGGTTGACTCATAGGGGCAACACATTTGTAGAGTTTTTGAGCTTAACCTCCAAAGTGTATGAGACAAACCCAGTTGGTTTGCTGTTCATCCCACTGGAGATGCGGGGATCGGGCAAACATAATATACTGCCCGATATCGCCCGATGACACCAAAAGGGGTGGGGGCGCACCATGGACCTCCATGTTAGTGGAGGGGCGGCAGTCACCCAACCCACATGTGTGGACAGAGGCGGGGGCTGTGTGGACAGAGGCGGGGGAAGGGCAGGTAATTTGAAGCAGAGTACATCGTACCCTGCAGCGATCGCCCGTATCGTGCCAGTAAAACGGCGCGTTACAGACAGAACACTAGGGAGGTAAAAGGAAAAGCCTTGACATGTGGAAAATTACTAAGCAATATTATGACCTTTATTTGACACAATTTGAAGGCTTTTTGTGGCATTTAATTACCAATGGACGTCTCATGTGGTGCCCAGTAGACGTCTGTTGTTTTAACAAAAACATTTGCACTGCCTTGAATGGTAATATTCTTGTGAGTCAGTGTAAGGACGGGCGCAAATAAACTGACTAGTACAAAATTAGTTAGAGCGACCTCAGCGCGGGCACGTCGGCCCCTTAGGGACAGGTAAGAGATAAACTCATTCTATAGGGGAACCCTGGACCCTGAATATATCCCCTACCCACTGGGCCTGGTTGTGGAAATGATGCCTTCTGCCAAAGTGGTTCTGCATTAAACGAGGGGGTGTGGGGCGATATTTCAACTGGCCAGCTGTAGGATAATTTCCCATAGGTAGTGGGGTCACCCAGACGCTCTAAACGAACAGCCGTGTGAACCCTAGCCAAAACGAGAGTTTTGATAAAATATTAAGGAGCCATTTATAAAACAGTGAATGTAACATTGTGAAGCTTCTTGGTTCCTGTGGTGTAAATGACAGTGATTTCCTACCAGTGAATTTTTGTTCACATTTACAGATATATAAATATTAGTCCGTTTTGGACATGCCCTAAGGACATAGAGAATCAATCAAGCGTCATTTATTGAAAATAATGAGGGGTTTTTATTATGTGACATGACAGATTTCATTTGTGCATTATTACAAGTGTCTTATACCCTTGAATATCTTTTAGTTGCGTTAAATATTAAACAGTAAGTTTGGGTAACTTAGTGGCACATGGTTTATTTATTCCATAGAATCCCCAGCTAGGTCTAGATGTCACCTCTAGAAACACCTTTCACAAACTGCTGCAATAATTTTCAGATTGAATGCTCTTAACACTTGTGTAATTTTCCCAGTATAAATCATTATTATAGCAATATTCATAAGGTGTTAAATTAAGAACATTTAAGGGACACAGACTTCGTCCCATCTATGCAGCCGTGCCAACTTTTTAATATCCTTCAATTGCTCATGGAGTTTAAGATGAAATCTTCCGTCATATTACCTTTTTAGAACGATGAGTCATTTTATGACCGTGTCTGTTTATAATAATTGATGTCTAGCAGATTGCATCACCACTGAACGTCCTTCTACCGAAGGGGCAGCAATCTCCACTCTGCACGAAGCATGCAACAGCACTTGGCATAAATATGTCAACAACAGTTACTGCTCGGCTATTAGAAATGAGAGGGGATGTCTGTCACACAGGTACTCTGATTTGTTTCTCATTAAGGAGCCTCTGTGACATTACATTTATACCAAAGGACATTGTGACTTAATGGTGTTATCTACAATTAGGGCTGCCATCAGAAACCATGGGGCCCCATACTGACAAACTTTCTGGGCCCCCCTAGCAGAAGTAAGTTGCTGACTGGGGGTGCTATCAGTTGATCGCAGGGGGGGGGGGGGGGGGGGGGGGGGGGGGGGGGGGGGGGGGGGGGGGGGGGGGGGGGGGGGGGGGGGGGGTAGCAGTTGTTCCCAGACTGCCGGTGTTCTGTTGAAATCAGGGGGTTAGCGGTTGTTCCCGGACTGTCGGTGTTCTGTTGAAATCTGCTCCCCCGTAAAGATCTGCTCCCCCTGTAGCTTAGAATGGGGGAGCACATCAGATAGGCAATATCGACCAGGCGTCATCCAGTGCCTGTGAAGCTGTCATAGATGGGGGAGCTCCTATCGATGGGTGCAGCGTGACTTCCAGAGATATGGACCCCCTATGTCGCACCATCCATCCCTATCAAATATTGCTTCCCTATGAGCATAAAGCACTACTCTGCTGCATACATGCTTTCACTTATCCTAATTTGAACACATAGATCTTTAAAACCCTGCATGGTAGAACCTTGAAATTTTGGGGATTACCAGTTAACCCCTCAGTCTACTTCTATGCAAAATTTCATGCCCCTAGCTTCAACCCTTCCTATGAAGAAGTTAGCTATCAAATAATGCTTCCATAAGGCCATAATGGCCTATTCTGCTACATGCATCCCTTCACTCACCTAGTTTTAACACCCAGATCTTTAAAACCCTATGTAGTACAATCTTGAAATTTTGGGGGGTTACTAGTTAACACCTGAGACCATGCAAAATATCACACCCTTGGAGAGCAAGCCTCCCTGTCGTGTGCCCCTGCAGATTGGGTAAGGAGAAGAGATATAGTTATATTTGCCATACAGTGCCTTAACCCAACTGAGAAAATGATAATAATAAGTATATAAATATTGGAGAGTCTCCCTAGCACCAGGTATAACAGAGATCTCTGTAGAAACCACAGATGGGCTTACAGTGCCTGAGTTGGTGGTTACCCGGGACAACATGTGATGATGGTGATGACTATGCCAATAATATTAACAAAACTGTATTGCTGGTGTGTGGAAGACAGTCTCTCTGAGACCGCATTAATTTGTGAAGAAGCCAGGAGCTGTTGATTTTGTTGATGACACTTTATGTTGCCACTGACAACCCCTGCAAGGGTATTTTTTGATGCTCCAATAATGTGGAGTCGCCTCATTGGGAGCCCTATTTGCAGCATAGGTGTGTCTCTGGGGTTAGTTGGTAACCCCCCACAAAATGTCAAATTTCTACTATGAAGGGTTTTAAAGATGTGGGTGTAGGTGAGTGAAAGGATTCATGTAGCAGAGTAGGCCTTTATGGTAATTTTTGGATAGTGGGCTTTTTAGTAAGAAGGGTTGAGGCTGGGAAATTTGCATAGATGTAGTCTCCAGGGTTAACTAGTAACCCAAATGCCATGGTTCTAATATATAAGGTTTCAAAGATCTGGGTGTTCCAATTAGGATAAGTGAAAGGATGATTGTACCACAGAAGCCATTATGGGCTTATGGAAGCATAATTTAAAAGCTAACTTCTAAGTAGGAAGGGTTGGAGCTAGGGGCATAACATTTTCATGTATGTAGTCTCAGGGTAACCCCTAAATTTTCAATGGTAACCCCAAAAATGTCAAGGTTCTACCATGCAGGGTTTTAAAGATCTATGTAGTGCTTTATGCTCATAGGGAAGCAATATTTCATAGTGGAGTTTTAGTAGGAAGGATTGTGCTCAGGGACCTGAAAATTTGCATGAATGTAGTCTCAGGGGTAACTGGAAAACCCCAAAAGGTTCTACCATGCAGGGTTTTTAAGATCTATGTGTTCAAAGTAGGCAAGTGAAATGTTGCATATAGGAGCATATCACATATCACGAAGAAGCATTATCTGATTGCTGGAATTTTAACTGAAATGTAAGCTAAGTGTTGTAGCTAGAGGGGTGAAACTCGGGGTGTAAGTAGTAGTAGGTGAGCATTACTGACCCTGAAAGTTTCATCATTATACTATGAATGTTTTTTGTGCTATGAATGTTCATAGTTACACTGTCATACAAGTTTTTTTGGTTAGGTTTCTAGAGCAGCTGGAGAGGGTGTGTCCTCTCCTGTGTTTTGATTGGCTGGGGAGGATGTATTTGCAGGAGGAGCTACAGGAAGTATTATCTGACAGAACACCAGCAGTTCAGGAACAACACAGCCCACCGGGCCCCCCTAGCTGCTTGGGCCCGGGACCAGAGTCCCCTCTGCCCCCCTCTGACAGCGGCCCTGCCTACAATCATTCGGTTAAGTTTGCTTGCCTAAAAAGGCAGGTTCAGGTTTGTGTTAAATACCGTATTCATTTTTGCTCCCAAAGATGCGTCTTATTTTCGAGAGATGTCTTTTTTTTTTAAATAAAGAATGTAACGGCACTGGGGTATCAGGATGGGGGATCACTTAAAATGACACAGGGGGGATTACAGGGGGGAATCAAAGTGGCACAGGAGACTCGGAGGGGGGATTACCATTTTAGTAACCCCTTCTGACCCTCCTGTGTCATTTTGATTGCCCCTCTGATCCCCCCTGTCCAGAGTTAAAGTACCATATCTTGGGGGGTTGCTTATTTTTGGGGGGATGCCTTATATTTCAGCGTGAGGCAAAAATGTAAGGGTGCCCTATTTTCAGAGGATGCCTCCCAGGGTAGGAATGCTACAACCATTAATCACATGTTAACCTCCCTAGCGCACTGCCTGTACCGCACCGTTTTTAACAGTGTGGTACAGGCAATGGCAGCAGTGTACAAGGTACACTGCCTGCCATTTCCTCCCTCCCCCTCCCCTCTCCAAACAGCCAGTGTCATTCATGACACCAGCGGGGAGGGCTGGAAAGCAGAAGCCCCTCCATTAACATGGAGGTCTATGGCACTGCTCACCCCCGCCCCATTCCGCGTCACGCGATCAGTGAAGCCGCAGAACCCCGGAAATGCTGCGGCTGGAAGCGGCATCGCCGTAGCTTTCTGGGGATATGCGGCTTTCATGGGAGCCCAGCTCATCCAGAGTTTGTTCTTCACACAAACTCTGGACGAGATGGGCTCAAGAAGGTTAATATGTTGCTGGCAGTGGCTGCAAATCTAGGCATTGCTTCTAACATCCCTCGATTGTACCACCACGCAGTGTGATCAGTTCTCAACCGATCGATTCTTTTACTGAGTTTGATGCGCATGCTCCATAGTACAATCGGATACAAAACGACCTAGAAAACTCGTCAGATACTTGTACGACCAATTTAAATTTACCAATATGTCTGATCATTTATCGATCGATTTTCCATTAGATATTGATCCTTTTTGGTCAAGTGATAGCAGGAATCAATTCCTGCTCCATCGATGTAAGCAAAACTCTTTTTTTGATCGATCAAAAGTAAATATCGAACCGTGTATGGCTACCTAGGAGACTACACACATGATGAGTGGTGGGTGAATCTGACATGGGCTGCAAGCTTGTCCAATTCTGTCAGTTTTTAGAGCAAACTAATAAAAAGGCACGTGGGCTGCTGCTTACTATAGCAAAATGTACTCCTAAAAAAACACTTAATGCAGCTTTGTGGACTGCATTGAGAATACACAAATCTTTAAAAAAAATACACGGGGATTAAAGCTGTATGTGGTTTTACAGAACAGTGTGATTTCCATGGACAGCGCTAGTGTCGGCGTATGCTGGCAGCACATATTTGCTTGTGAAACTGATTTCTTTTTCTTTTACAGTTCGTTTGTTGGGGTTGGCGAATATTCTTTAAAAAAAAAAAGCAAATACATTTTTATACGTAAAGTGCAGAAAGGAAAGAAAATGTTGTGGGGACAAGTGAGAGAGACCCTATAGTGGGTCCTATAGATAGGGGGCCTCTTCCCCCTCAAACTACCCTTGATGGGGTCTATCAAGCAACTGAAAGCCCTTTTTTTAAAAGTGTTAAAAGATAAAAACCTAGAAATAATAACTCCAAATATATTGATTGTATAATAGAATTCTATGCTGTCAATGAATTGAGAGAAAGCACCTGTACACAATGCATGAGAACTGGCACTATAAGTTCGGTGCTGGGTAAAGATCTGGCAGCAGTATATGGGTATGTTAACAACGCCAGTCCGCACATGATTGAAAATACATTTACATTTAGTGATTACCGTATTTTTCGGACCATAAGACGCCGAAAATTGGGGGCAAAAAGTGCCTGCGTCTTATGGTCTGAATGTGCGACCCCCGCGGCCACTCGGCCGCTGGTGGTCGCATCTTGGCTGCCCGCCAACTCCCCCGGCACGGAGATTAGCCAGGGGAGCTGGAGGGAACTATCAGTTGAGAGATGCCGGCTGGTGTCGGCTCTCTCAGCTGTACTGTAAAATTGCCTGTCAGCAGAGCTTTGCTTGGCAATGGAGAGAGAGGGAGAGATAGACTGCCATCTTTCTCTCTCTCAGTGTCAGTGGGAACTCGGCAGTTCCCACGGACACAATCACAGCTGATCAGAGCAGCTGTTTAGCGCAGAGGAGAGGAGAGGGAGAAGGCTGCAGATTTCTGCCCCCTCCCTCCTCCCGATTGTTCAGTGTGATCAGTGTAAAGTATGACGTGCTGAGAGTGTACTGCTGCTAGTGACCCCTGCTGGCTGAATTGAATATTGCCTTAAGTGAATTCATTGCATTAACCCAATTGATGTGAAAACTTAATAAAAATACGGTAGTTGTCGGACTTATTGTCAATAATTAGTCCACCGACTACAGATGGTCGGTTGTTTTTTTCAACTAGCTGATTATGTGAGTTGATAGCAAAGCCCATGAACACGGTATCATTAACATTTCTAGATAAGTAGTGAAGGATTGTAGGAAAATTTGGAAAAAAAATGTTGCTCTAGCATATGCAGCTGTTGCATGAATTCAAAATCTAAATTTCAACTTGACTTTGAACTTAATTTAAACAAAAACTATTTGTGGCCTTATACCATATTTTTTGGACTATAAGACGCACTGGACCATAAGACACACCCCGACACCTAGAAATGTTCTAGTCATTTGGAAAGAAAATGTCCTGCAGTTCCCAATTTCAGCCACAAAAATGGTGTCACTAGAAAGCACACTTCAGGCAGAAGGGGATTCTGCACTCTTCTCTCCCTTCTTGCCAGTTGAGAGAGTAGGAAAATGAATTGAATAGAAATTCAAATGGAAGACTTAACTACTTATCATAAAAAAATGAAAATAAGTTTCCACTCCAAGTATTAGTCACAACAATAATGAAAATAAATACTTTTTAAATGGACATTTAGTTTCATGTTTGAATCATAAGAATTGCCTTGAAAACCCATCCTGTAATAACAATGAACCTGCGTTCTCTTAACTTTATTGAGGGTGTGACACTAAGATTCACCTGTTTGATTCATTTCTAGGGGCAATGGTGCTTTCTCTTTATTTTCTCATTTAGAAAACTCCACTATCTGACTGCATTTCCCACCCTCGGCTTATACCCGAGTCAGTAAGTTTTTCCAGTTTTTGTAGATAAAATTAGGTACCTCGGCTTATACTTAGGTCGGCTTATTATATAAGTATGTACAGTCAATCATTGACTGAAATTAACAAGCATGTCTGATCACTGCTCCATCAAATTTATGTTCCGATTTTCAAACAAACTTACACGGTTTGATTTTTCTGATTATGTCCACCTTAAAAGAAGGGCTAGTCCTGTGGTGGTCTGTGCACCTGCTGGGGAGATGCATCCCTCGGTCTTGGTGCATTTTTACTGGGTCAGAATATAAATGAATGACACATATTCCAGGGATCATGAGAGAATTAGGTAGAGACCAACTTTTAATTATGATTAATGTTATTCCAATCTACCCAGAGTGGGTGAGAGCGAACTAAAACTTGTACACCTTTACTAAACGTAACTTGTCTTCACAGGGAAACAAAAGCGCCCGTCTCTGCCACGCTGGGTAGATGGTGCAAGTATGTAACAGGTTTTCTCTGTATATGGCCCATGGTATTATAGAGCCAGCGCACAGGGAAAGGAATCGATCGGTTTTTAAACAATCACATTATGTAGTGGTAGTAAGGAATCGTTTTGAAAACCATCGACTTTATTGAGATTGTTTAAGTTGCTCTGACAGGAAAAACAAACTGTGAGTGCCCACCTTTTTTTAATCTTTAACAAGAAATACACATTACAGACAATTAAACCTACAGTAGTGACGTGTGCAGCCAATTGATGACTTGAGGTCACCAAAAGGGTTTCTTGAAAATTGGGAAATGATTTGAACATGTTGACAACTATGGTCTTGCAGTATAACTTAGAATGCAAACCATTCCAGGTATTTGTATCATCTTCGTAGGATACGCTTGTGTAGGTCTTACTGGGACTTGAGCACATGTTCTACATTTTCTGATGATGGATGTGGGATACCTGGCTGATATCTGCATAGGGCAGTGGTTCCCAAACTTGGGGGAAGGTATTCCAGGGGGGCTACGGCACTCATTCTTAATCTGTGTTTGAATAGGGAGGGGGGCTTGATAATGTTCCTAAATAGGAAAGGGGGGCCCTGCAAGGAAAGTTCGGGAACCACTGGCATAGGGGATGCAAATGGGTGTCTGTGTCATATTGCTGAAATGTGATCCCAATCATAGGGATGCGGGATACGTATACTGAACATGCAACACTTATGGCATTGTGCTGTGTAATATTAATCAGCATGGAGGCAATGGTCATTAAAGAAAAAAGTTACTTTTGGTGAACTTGTTTACGCTTTCCTCCCACGCTTTGTTTGCAGCAAGTCACCATCCTAAACATGTACCTTCCACCGAGACGTACATCCCTGTTCGCTCCATTTCCTATGAGGCAGCTGTATGTCTCTACAACTAATGTACTCTACATTGCCTTAATCATTCCTATTAATAATGTCTAATAATTTGGACTGAAATATCACATGTGTTTTGGAACTTAATTTTTTTATAATGATTTATAATTTTTGTAGTGAAAACAGCAATTGGAACCACCACAGGATATCTTTACATTGTTTGCTTTTGTCCTTTTTAATTCCCATATCAGTTTTCCCCCCCAAGGGTCAGTTTTTAGATTTTTTTGTATTTATTTTTAGTCTAAGTATAAGATGTGTCCTGTACTAAGACCCCCATGTGGTCTATTCTTAATTAGTGTCTTTTATTCTGCAATATGCTTAATGTTTGTCAGTTCAATGTACCATCACAAATCAGGCGCCATGGCTGTTTCTGGCATCACCCTGAGATTGTTGGGTGTCTATGTGGTTTGATTAGGATTGAGTTACTGATCAGCTCATTAAAAAAAATAGAATATGCAGATTAGCATATTTTCAGCTCCCAAGCGTTAGGTTTGTCTTAAGCTTCTCATACATGACATCACCACGTGGCGCTCGAACGGGTTATCTGTCCAGTGTCGATCGGAACGTGGATGGTCAGTCTGTCAGTTGACATGTCCGAACCTAGAACTGTGAGCAGGTAGACGGCAGACTGGTGGCTCTCGGCCCGGCTCTGCTTGTGTACAGACAAGTTGTGTATATAGTAACACTATACACTCCAATTAAATACAGCAAGGAGGCCGGGTTCACATCTGTGTGGTACAGCAACATCCACAGCATAGTGTGATACTCTGCACAGTGGTAAGGCACAGTGTAACACTCACCTGCACTGATCTGTTGTGGTATACTACAATGGTATGACGATGCTGTGTGTGGCAGTGCAATGCACCCCTCCTCACACACATGTATACAAGTAATAAAACTGTTTCTAGGAGGTGTTGCATCATGTCCAACTTACCACACTGTGATGTAAATCTGCCCCAAAACCACTAACAATCAACTAAAGTCTGTAGCATGATAAACGTAATCAAGTAAATAATATTCGGACATCACAGGATCATCAATGACATATTTCAAGGGGAATGGTGACACACCGCGCATTATCATGTGTCTATGGGACCGAGTACCCCGACCAGTCCAAGTGACCATGTTTGCAATTAAAAGTGGACACTGCAGCAACAAATGGTCTGGGTTTTGTTATCTGGTGAATAATACCTCTGAACACATCCTAGAGCCCATGAGCTGCTTTCTTGCGGCTGTACAATGTCGATCCAAGAAACGGTGTCCTCTACTGCCCTCTAGTGTCCATTCATTAGATAGACATGGAAAATGCAAACATTTTGGCAGATGACCTTCGCAGCACATTACTGTTTTTCCTTGACCTGATGCAAGACTTTGTTTCCTTTGCACGTTTCATATTCAATTATTTGTGGATTGTGAAGTTGAACTGCTTCATATGTTACTCCTGCTTTATACATAATAAAGCGAATACATTCTGGATAAGAAGTCTGAGCTCTCTCACACTATGCTGTAGCATTACCCAGGGCACACAGGTTTCCATAAGAAATACGATGAATCTTTTTCACACTTTGCTGCGGCAACGTAACTCTGCACGTTCATGCAAAGTGTCTCCCATACACTAGCACAGTGGTATATGCCAGCGCATGGTTTTCTTTTCCTGCACCGGACGCTTTTCTACCAACACACCCAGAGCAGGTCAATACAGAAATATTGCATTGATATTATGTTTTACTCGCACATTACAGGTCTGGCTGATTTTCTGTTTGGCTTTGTAAAGACTGAATATTAATCTTTAGTTGGTGGACCCCCCCCCCCCCCCCCCCCCCCCTTTAGAATAATGTCTTAGTAGGACACTACCATAGCGGTGACTTACCTCTTCTTTTATCACTTAGGCTCCTATGGAACAGCCGGCAGAGTCTGTAACGTGTCATCACGTGGCACGGATAGCTGCGAGGTCATGTGCTGTGGAAGAGGATACGATACCGCGCGTGTCACTAAGTTGGTGAAGTGTGAATGTAAGTTCCATTGGTGCTGCGCTGTGCGCTGTAAAGACTGCCTGGAGACTGTTGACGTGTACACATGTAAAGCTTCCAAAGATGTGGCCTGGAGGGACAGAATGTAGATGGCCGGGTCACGGATACATAGATGCTGTAAATGATTGTGGAATCAAATCTATATACATCTTTAAATTATAATAACTTATACTGTAAATGGAGTCTTATTATTACAAGTTATTGAAATATATTTGTCTGTCAAACTATGGCATGTGTGTCATTTGTAGTAAATCTGCAATTGTGGTGACACAAGTTTCCTAACATTGCTCTGATCGCACACGATGAAACATTGGTGTGTTCTCCATACACAGAATGTACACTGTACTTGTGTATTACACCCTCTGAGGTGATTAACATATCCGTAATCAAATCTTCCCATCTCATCACTTTCCATCTGTGAAATTAAAGAGAAAATCAGGAAAGTGATTATGTCACTAGAAATGTGTTTTTCCAAGTATTGTAACATAAAGCAGTCACTAAGATGTAATTACCAGAAGTGTGGCCTCTTAATGAGTAGTAATCAGTGTATAGAAATCTGCGGCGTCCAATGTCTGCGCTGCAGCCTGCCAGGTACTACAGTCTGTGTTACACCCTCACCTTCCCTCCCCCCGAAACTTTTATTTACACAGATGTTATTCTAATTCCGATCCACCAATGTGCTGGGTATTGTTACTCATACTATCAGTAAAGATCACCAGTGTTAAGCAACAGCTCATGGCGCAACCTCAGTCATGTGACTAGGTATTACAATATGCTCCATTGTTCTCTGTCCCACTGACACTATATGGGTCTGTACAATAAATATCCAGGTAGTGACAGGAATACATTTTTTGCCTGGAGTGGTCCCACTTCTGCAGTACAGTTTTTTTCACACTATAAGACCCATCAATGCACCAGGCTTTTGCTCTCCTGACAGCTTGGCCTGGGGGGGGGGGGGGGGGGGGGGGGGGGGGGCGCGGGGTACAGAGGGAAGATTTGTCCCTGGGCGTATCTTACTTCTGTAGCCCATTGTTTATGGCAGCGGGCTGAGCCAGATGAAAGGTCTGCCGGCAGTCCGCCTGTATGTGTGAGAGGTAGATTTATGCTGCCAGATCTCACACATGCAGCTGTGGCACTCTGTAATTTTCAAGTCCACTTGATTACATAGTACATAAGAAAGAGCAGCATTTCCATCTTCACTGTATGCGAGTCGTGCTCAAGCTGCCCAGCTCACATGCAGAAGATCTGCTGTTGGGTCTAGGGCAGGGAAGCTGTCAGGCACATATACAGCAGAGCATCTTATGGTCTGAAAAATATGAACATAGCAGGTCTGTAAAGATTTGTTAAACATAACAGCTTCCATGTACAATATATGTATCATTTCGAGTAGCGCAGGGTTTGGAACTCCAGTGGAAAATGTTGTGCACTTGTAGTATACTTGGGTACGACTCCTTCACTTGCTCATGTTGGCACTTTGGATCCTTTATCTGTTTAGTCAGTACTGTAAATGTTCTTCCACACCACTCATTTCTTCCTGTAGTATTAGGTCATACATAAGCACATGCTGCTGCCATACACAAAATGTTTTATTTGAAAGAATTCTCTGCTCCTGAAGGGAAAATATAGCAAAACTGAACATCATGGTTTCCCCATAAACAACAAAAACAATCGTTTCTGAGAACAGACAGTCTATTCTTTGTAGAGAACTGCTGCGCTGGTAGGCATGCTTTGTCCTGGGCAGCCGAGTGGTTGGTTCTCCTGTAGTATTGCCAAAGTGTCAGATTCGGGTAAGCTGGTGCCACAAACTGGAGGGAAGTATGCTTTCCACTTTCTCCATGACAAAGTTTAGAGGTGCAAACAAGGTGCTCAGGAACTGCAAACACAAAGAAACAAATCAGAGGACGCTTCCACCTCACCAAGACATATAGTACAGCTTGGAATTATAAAGTAAAATATATAACCTAAAATGTGCTCTTTTTTTCATATATATAAAAATTGTTGGGAAAAGGTCCTTCTCTTATGGTGTCAATATGGAAAATAAATTAAAGGCTCCAAACATTCTAGGAGCAGTAGCTCTGGCTTGGCTGGAGGGAATGGAACAAACCCCAGCCTCCTGGGATGCAGAGAGTGGCATGTGTTACAATCTGGCACTAACAACTTACCCGTGAGCAGCTATTTACATATGGGAGGAGGGATGAGTCTGTCACAATTTTTTTCTTGCAATGCAAAATGTAAATACACAACTCATTGTAAATGGCTACGTGTTTAGTGTATTGTAATGTGTCTCTTCAAAAGTTGCTCAGAGGGTTCCTACAATGGGTACGCCTTAGTGCAATAAATACAGTATGTAGCGGACAAACCAAAAAGCAGAGCATCACCATCTGAACCTTTATGCTCTTCTATCTTGCCTGTCTGGGACTGGCACAAACACTCTCTGAAGGGCCAGAGTACAATTCTGTCTGTTTTGTCCATATATTATTATATAGGTGCTAACTAGGTTCCCATTCATTAGGTGCAGATCTGTGTGTTTGCTTGTTAAAGCCAATATCAGTTCAACAGTAAATAGGTCATTATTTCAGAGTATGCTTTCCCCCAAATACAGGAGCTCATTCACCCGCTCAGACTGCAGCACATGGCGTGGGTTTTACAAGTTGAGCATCCCAGATAGTGTGAAAGAGCCTTGGAAATGAGCGATTAGGTAGGTTATATTGCAGCTGATGGGATTGGCATTATGTGTGGCTGAACAAGTGGAATTGGCCTTGGACCTCCAGAATGGGACACTCACCGCTTTTG
Source organism: Ptychadena robeensis (assembly GCA_036250615.1). Lineage (NCBI taxonomy): Eukaryota > Metazoa > Chordata > Amphibia > Anura > Ptychadenidae > Ptychadena > Ptychadena robeensis. Next base: position 67,982,050 of record CM070034.1, on the reverse strand, counting down.
CGAAGACTCCCATGAGCTCTGGGAACTGATGTGTGAGAAGAGCCAGCATGGCTGTGAAGGAGCACAGGCCCGCTGTGAAGAGTATGAAGAAAGGAAGTTCTTTCTTTGGATAGACTGAAACTTCATGAAACGCTAGAACAGAGAAACATATTTATTGTTATGTTTTATTGTTATTTCTGTATTACAAGTCAGAACACCACCGACAAGAACCAAGTGTTGGGATAAGAATGGTCTGTCTGTGGGGAACGCAGCCCACGCTCAGAATATTCACCAGTCACTAAGGCAGCGCTGTTACACTGAGGGTTCCATAGCCACACAAATCTGTATATTGGAAGGGCCATTTCACACTATATGCGTGTTTTTTTTTTTTACCGTACATGTTTTTTTACTGCGCGTGTTTTTACATAGAGAACCAATGTTACCATTCACACTGTATGCGTTGTGTTTTTTAAAAACTCACTGCTGTATGCATTTTTGATTCACTTTTGCATTTTTGAACAAATGAATGAAAAACGCAGGAATACGCATATGTAATGTCAAAAACGCATATAGTGTGAAATGGCCCTAAAAGAGCTTAGCCTATGGCATCATTCCATTATCCTAGGTTCACCACCGAGAGACCCCACTCCCTCTGAAAACTAGGAAGAGTCCACATTCAGTGATGGGATCTACCATATAGAGATCATACCTGAGATGTGGGGTACAATGCAGGACACAAATTAGTACTACAATCCTGACATTTTACAAAATGCATCTATCTGCAGAACCCCCAACCTGGAACCCGTTCTAGTTATATTCCAGCTGTCCCTGAATTTTGTGTCATTTGCCCTCTTCATAGATAACAATTAAACTGCATACACTATGAATTTAAGCGTCACAGTGCATTACTTTTTCCAGATTTTTGTGTTACAGCCGTATTCAAAAATGGTTTAAATAATTTTTTTCCTCAGAATTCTACACACAGCACCCCATAATGACAACGTGAAATACGTTTACTTGAGGTCTTAGAAAATGTATTAAAATGTTTTTAAAGAGTGAGAAAGCACATGTACATAAGTATTTACAGCTCCATACTTTGTCGATGTGCCTTTGGCAGCAATTACAGCCCCAAGGCTTTTTGAATATGAAGCCACTCCTCTGATATATTGGCTGTGTGCTTAGGCTCGTTGTCCTGCTGAAAGATGAACTATGTCTACAGTCTGCCTTTAAGTGCCCTCTGGAACAGGTTTTCATCAAAGATGTCCTGTGCATTGATGCAGTCATCGGTCCCTTTATCCTGACTAGTGACCCAATTCCTGGCACTAAAAAACATGCCACCACCATGCTTCACTGTAGTAATGGCATTGGCCTTGTGATGAGCGGTGCCCAGTTTCCTTCAAATGTGACGCCTGCCATTCACACCAAAGAGTTCAATCTTTGTCCAATCTCAGATCAGAGTTTTTCATTGTATGAGACTCTAAAAGGTGCTTTTTGTCTGGCCACTCTACCATACAGGCCCGATTGGTAGATTGCTGCAGAGATGGTTGTCCTTCTGTAACGTTCTCTTCTCTCTACAGAGGACCATTGGAGCTCTGACAGAATGACCACCTGGCTCTTGGTCACCTACCTGACTAAAGGTGCCTATACACAGGTGGATACACGTGCAAATCAACCGCAGTGTGGCAACGTCACCAAGCTGCACTCGATCGTGGGGCAATCAAATGAGAATTGCATTGCACTGCTTTGCACATCGATTCCCGTTCAATGGGGTCCTTGATTCGGTGTCGTGAGCTATTTTCCTACCAAAAATAGCAGACAACACTGACTGGGTGCTGTGGAGATAGCCAGATTGGTGCTTGCCTGAGTAGTGTACACAGCCATGGTAGGCTCCACCGCTTTTTGTGTGGGGTGAAGGGGGTCTGGCTCTCCCCACTGCTTACAGACATGTCCGTTCCCAATTCAACGGACTTTTTGAGGGGTATCGATTTATCCGGCTCAAAGAAGGGCATACACAGCTCAATTTTGTAATAGATTTTAACACAATCGCGCACATTGCTGGATTGTGCTAAAATCTATATACAAGCCAAGTATGGACACCCTAAGGCCATGTCTCCACAGCGCTGAGTGATCCGTCGGGGTCCCTACGTTAAGCACAGTGCTTGGCGGGGATCACATACACTGTACCTGTACCACTGTGGTCTGGTCAGACATCCGCCGATGCAGGGGTTAACATACTGCACTACATTAATCCCTGCATCGGCAGAACTGCTCAGCACCTCAATAACACAGCATCCGCCGAGCAGTTAAAGCGTATGTTATCCATTGGGATCCCCCGCAAGCACTGTGCTTAGCATAGGGGATCCCGACGGATGTGGAGACATAGCCTAAGGTTATTCTCCCCTTACCTCTCAGTTTAGATACACAGCCAGCTTTAAGAAAAGTCCTGCTGGTTTTGAACATCTTCCACTTACGGATGATGGAGGGCACTGTGACCTTAAAAAGCGGCAGAAATTGTTTGGGAACCTTTCCCAGATGTGCGCCTCAATACAATCCTGTCTCAAATGTCTATTATGGGGTGCTGTGTGTAGGATTCGGAGGAAAAATTCATTGAACCCATTTTGGAATATGGCTGTGACATAATAAAATGGGGAAAAAGTGATGGGGTGTGGATGCTCTGTAAATCGCCCATATGAATGCCCCCCAACTACCAATGTAATCCTGTAAACGCAGTATGGGGACAGCCCTAACGTAGCCATGAGTATGTGCCGCAGGCATGGTACTTACATGGAAGTAATTCTCTGTCTGCCGTCTCTGTACATATGGGGTAGGGGTAGAATAGGTGACCTTTTTCCAGTGGGTAAGGGATCATTCGGAATGCTGGAAAACAAAGCACATGCAAGTGTTATTGAAGGAGCTGGAATAGTACCGGATTCCACCAATAAGAGACAGCTTTCCCTGTCATGTGACCTCTGATACACCCCTGTTACCCTTGTGATAGACTAGGCGATGGATCGGAGGAACAATAGTGGAATCTCAGCATGTCTGTACCAGTGTAGCCAGCAATATGACATTGTATTGTGGATTCGTGTGATAAATAACGCCAGAGACATGCTGCTATGTACAGAAATCATTGATCATTCCATTTATTATCCCCGAGGAAAACCTACATCCATCTCTAGGTGGACGACGTTACAAGTGAAACCAGTTTATGATCCAAGTAGAAATGATTAGAATTCTCTGGTCTGACCACTGATGTGCAGATTACTGCGCCCCTTGTCATCGGATACCTCAGATGATAGATTTATGAAACACATGGCATTTATTTTGGTCTAAATATCAGACATGTGAAATCTATTTATCATCCGGGGTGAATATAATTATATACAGCTGCCTTATATAGTACAGAGGACTGTGATAATAAACCGTTCCAAGTCACATGATATCCCATATTCAGGTCACTGACCTACAGACCATCCATCTTACACAATGCACGGCCTTACATGGTTTCTATATGTGAGAGATGCTTCCATCATAATCACTCTTCAAGGAACCTGTTACATGTTCCAAATTCCCCCATATAACTCTTCTCTGCCATACAAACAATCATACTTCATATAAAAATCCACTGGTGCTGAAAGGTTTCAGGGTTCCGGGACCTAACATCATGGTGATCACAGAGGTGACTCCAAACAAGGAAGCTGCTGTATAACAGATCACATCTATGTAGGCAGCCATAGTGTAACACAGGCTGGGCTTCATGTATCTCAGCCATTGTTCACCTCAACTATGTGCAAGATTAACAGGATCTGCATCATAACAAGATAATGTTAAGCATAAGGCTATGTCTCCAATGCATTGTGTGATCCGTTGGGACTCCCTGCGTACTGCACTGCGCCAACCTCTGCTTCCACAGATCGGCCCAATGCTATGTGAACAGAGTATCCGCCGGGCAGAAAATGTGTATGTGCTCCGTTGGGACCCCACCAAGCACTGTGCTTAACACAGGGGATCCCAATGGATCAAACAATGCAATGGAGACATACCCTAAGGCAGTGGTGGGCAACTGAGTTCATATGGAAGGCCACAAGTGCGGCCCTCGGTATCACTAAAGGGCCGCACATAACATTGATCCAGACCCTCCCCCCGTCGACATATCTCAGCAGGCAGCCAAAACCCAACAGCACCCACCCCCCTCTCCTGCCCCTGGGTGCAGTGCTTATATGTAGACCTGGTTTCCCCAATCAACATTGACAATTTTACTCATGAAGGACAGCCAACGTTGATTGGGAATGCATTAGGTTTTGGGGGCTGCATTTGGAGGACCAATGGGGGCCGCCGAACAACACCCAAAGGGCCGCATGAGGCCCCCGGGCCACAGGTTGGGCACCTAGGCCCTAAGGAGTTGAAACCCTTCCAGGTTGCCCATTAACAATGTAATTTATAACTGAAATCTGAATGAACAATGGATGATTCCTGTATAAAATCAACCCAATTAGAAGTATGCATTATGCCCAAAATATACAAGATACTTTGTGGTATTTACATCAGAACAATCATTACCGGTGTCTCCTAACTAATGCATCATAGCGCACCTCTGGCAGGAATCATTCGGATCCTTTCACATCCATTGTCTCAAAGTGTACATAAGGAAATGGAGAAATCAGCATCCCAACACATGGCAACACACCAGTCTTTCTATACTTCTACTACCATAGTCACAGACTACACACAGGCAGTCATTGCCAAGCTGGATAGTGGCGGTGATGTCAACAGGTTACTTTCCTTTCCTTCAAATTTATGAAAATATGAGAAAGTAATCGCCTTAGTGGGAGCATAGCCTTACATGTCCTTTCCTAGCAGCTGGCAGCAGGAAGGTTGGGAGTCGGAAACACAAGAGCCACATGCAAATAGGTAAGTAGAGCCGCGCACAAGGTTTCCTGCAGAAGCAGCCAACACAAAGTGTGTCTCTGTTCTCCAGTAATGACAAACAACTGGGAATATCACTCAGGGGACAGGGTGCCAATTATTTATCAACCAACTGTTGATCAGCTCTTAATATTTGGAGTTCTTGCTAATTTCACAGCCAGTTCATAATTTTGAGGGAAGAAGCACATGCCCCACCAGACCAGGTCCTCTACTCCTCCTGTGCCATAACCTGTGCGTTATCTTGTGTTCCAAATCAACTATTAAATGTACAGCGCTGTGCAATATGTGGGTGCTATAGAAATAAAGGAGTGCATGCTTCTGATGGAATGAGGTTTGTTGTACTGGGAATGCTAGCACATCAGAAATGCATACAGGAGTGTGTTATACAATATTGCAACACATCGCACATACAGGTGTGAGTAGTAGAACAGGTTTCCCTTGGAACACAGAGCTTATAGTGTGAATCCATTATTAGACGTAGAAGAAGTTCCCCAAATGCTGCTGGTCTATATGTCCTTATCAAATGGTCTGCATCTCCTGCACAGGAGGACACTTTGCTCAGACAGATACATCATTAATACTTTTGTACAGAACTGGCCAGAGCTATTAGAAGATTTTGTTGTGAATGTATTTAATGTATGTAATATTTTACCCATGTTTGTATATACTGTCTTTACTTTAATTGGGGGGTGGGGGGTGGAAATAGTTCCTCATTACATACTGTGTATTGTTAATGTATTACGCAATGCTTTTTCTGCTAAAAACCAAAGCCAAGCAGTTATGTTGGCTGTCCATACATAGGTATGGATTATGGAATATATGGATTATTGGCATTTTACTTCTCAGATTAGCTCACAATCTGTATGATTACACAACAGCCCACACACACACACACACACACACACACACACACACACACACGGTAGACCGGTTTCCCTAATTCTGCTGTAGCGTTCACACTTGCAGGTGATGTGCTATGTGTTACTAAACAACAGGTACATATTACTGCTGTGCACCACATGCGTGGTGTGTACTGTGCAACATGAAACAAAACCTATAATGCAGGCATATACACATGTTGGGGATGATAATTGGGGAGAATGAAATCAGGGATGGAGTGGGCTAATGTGGTGCTATACTGGTACCTTGTATACAACAGTGGAAGCATGTGCCAGGTGGGAAGAGTGTCTATACCAAAGCTATCTATAGGAGGGATCAGATTTAGTCGTCAGAAATGAGATGCAACATCAGCAATTCAGCATTCTGACCTCCAACATGTCCGCAAACTGATCTTTTTACATATAATTCTGTGTTCCCAACAAGAGCAGAAGCTGGTGTGTAATGACGTTCCCTGCCAATCGCAGCTCAGGTGGGACAATCCGCCACTCAGCACTCTATATCCAGATTAATCCTTAGAGGCAAGATCTTGCATTGTAGACAGTATTATAGCATCATTCTACAGATCAGCACAACGTCCTGAAACAATAAAAATGCTGATCCCAGAGACAATGCCAGTTACCTGGCTGCTATACGGTATGCTTATATAGTTGGGAGTGCCGAGAATTGTCCGGGCACCCATTGTGTGTCAGCCATTATTTTGAATAGAGACGCTGGTCTCCATCCAAAGTAATGGGACCGGGCGGGAATTTACCAACATAACGGTTTCCTGGACGATCGAGAATTCTACCCTCTGATTCATGTGGGCACTCGCGGCCGATAGCGCGCACAACGGTCGATCGCCCACAAAATCAGCCTGGATCGCAGCGTGTATGGTGACCTTTAAAAAGGTTTGTGGCGCAGGCTCAGCAATTTTGTGAGATAACATGCAGCAATGTAAACAAAAATCCTACAGCAACCAAAATCAACCTTTACTGGTCTGATGACAGCACACAGCTGCTTATGTTACTGCTCCTCATTGGCATTTGTGCTAAGCCAGACATGGGCAAACTGTGACCCAGGTCCGGCCCATTTGGCCTTTTAATCTGGCCTATTGTCACCTTGGTGAAAAGTCTCTGGGACCCCTCCACCTGTTCCTTGCAGTGAGCATACATAATGCCTAGAGGAGTCCGTACACCCACTTTGGCTCCCCTCCGCTCACGCACTGCAATGAGGGGATATAGAGTGTCTTGTACACATTGTGACTGAAATATGGCAGGTAAGTTTATTTCTTTTTGTTATTTCTTTCCTTTACAGTATTATTTTTAAGGAAAGCGGTATAGCAAATGAAAAAAGATGACAATGTCCCCACCACAAATCATCAATGATGTGAGGTTTTAAATTTAAGAAACCATTGAGACCCACAAGTCAAACTTTGCCCACCCCTGAGCCGTGACCTCCTATATAGCACGCCTAGAAGCCGTGATCTCCTATATAGCACGCCTAGAAGCCGTGACCTCCTATATAGCACGCCTAGAAGCCGTGAC
>CM070034.1:67958460-67974622 GCA_036250615.1 Ptychadena robeensis | reverse complement strand
CTATATAGCACGCCTAGAAGCTGTGACCTCCTATATAGCATGCCTAGAAGCTGTGACCTCTTATATAGCACGCCTAGAAGGTGTTCATGAGACCAGCCTCAGCCAAACCAGTCCAACAGAATAAAATATTGTGAACCAGACGATTGCATTTCTCTTGTGCAGTACATGGAGGCTACTGACTAAAATCTAGTGCTTAAAGTAGTAACTCAGCCCAAAATCGGCCGCCATTACAGACATGTCTATGATTCTTAGAGCGGTTTCATTACTTTGGACGGGGACCAGCTCAATCGGGTCCCTAAGGAATGCACTTAGCGCAGGGGGGGGAGCGGAGGAGATAGCTGATCCAACTTGTCTGCAGCAGTGGCTGCTACTGACGCAACAGAGAACACTTAAGAAGATCACGAGGACAGCCAAGCCGTGAACTCCGTAAGACATTAGTGCTGGCACACAAAGGGTACCCAGCAAATTAGATTTTTTGGCTGATGTCATCACGCAAGGTTAAATCAGCCAAAAAAATCGGGTTATTTCTGTATGGGGGGCTTTAGCCTTTGAGTTAAAATTTCAGGCCTTCATACACCTTACAATCTTACTATACAATTTCTGTACAATCAACTTTTGCTCTACCAAAACCATGTAATATGAGGGCCTTTCTAATCCTTCCAATCACTATGTAATCTATCAGGGAGGACCCAGCACTACATAGTTGTTGGTAGATGTAATAGAAATTGTATGGAGTGATCTAATGTTGTATGGGGGGCTTAAGTCATGTATGCCAATGACACAGACACATAAGCAGATATGGAAATGAACTCAGAAGAAACATGCCAGTCTAACTCATATGTTCTAGAAAAAGCAAAATACTTACTCCCTTCCCACGTACAGTGTAAGAGGTTTAAGGCTCCCTCTACCCTCTTCCAGTGTTGAAGGTGAAAGAAAGCGTATGCTATTGCTTCACTGTCCCCTCTCTTCAGAATGTGTTCAGGGGGTAATATTAAACTCTTCATTTCAAGAAGATACTGTGGAAATAAAGGTAGATGTTAAATAATCACTGCAGATTTTACACATCACATAAAACATTCCTTTTTTGAGGATTATATAGACTGGGATTTGTGAACCTTTTAGAGTGCCCAAACTGAAACCCAAACCCCACTCATTTATCTCAAAGTGACAGCATGGCGATATTACCCGAATTACACACACACATGAAAAATGTAAACACACAACTCTACTTTCTTATAAGGTAGACTAGGGGAGGGTATGGGGCACTGTGTGCAATCAGAAGAGAGGGGAAGAGAACTGACAGCTTTGGAGCCAATAGGTTGCAGTTCTCTCCTCTGTGCTGGCTGACAGCTCACGTGCCCACAGACAGGGCTCCAAGTGCCTCCTCTGGCATGCGTGCCATAGGTTCGCCATCGCGGCTATACACCATATCACTGAAATGTTAGGAACAGGTGGCAGATACCCAAAACATTTCTGAAAACCTTATTCATGAGGTTTTCAGAGGTAGACAAGTCTGTAACTTGCTTGCTGCTGCTTTATGTGGTGTACAGTTCTCCTGCCTGTGTTGGGTACACAACATTTTTTTTATGTCAGCAGATAATTCCCACATATATAGAAAGTTGCACTGATCTAGCGTATTAGGCCAACATCCCAAAATATATATTTTTAAAGGCTAAACAACCAGGGGGACCAATTACGGATCACCCCAGTGACTGGGTTTCCCCCTGAGAATATCCCAGGGGTGAGGGGACTTTAACGGCCTAAGTATCAAATTCAAGTGTCAAGTTATGTCATAAACTTAATAGGTGAAAAAAGCATAAATTGAATAAACACATAAGGCAAGTAAAAACCGCACAATAGGACCTTACAGGACTGGTCGGTATTGTGTCGATGTTACACACATATTAGTAGCATAGTTTTTCAGTACATGTAAATTCAAGCATTAATCAAATAAATCGAAAACATCAGGATAATGTCCTGCCACAAGCAGGAGCGTGCCCCAACGCGCGTTTCATGTAATGACTTCCTCAGGGGGTAAGCTTTATGCAGATAATATTAGATCACGAAATCTATAACGACAACAATTGTGAACACCATGAAACCAAGCACTGGCTAGAGGCGAAAATGAGCCAAGAACGGGAGACCAAAAATAAAGCCACTTGACAGCGAGCCCAAACCGTATCAACCTGAGGTGGATCAGCTGTAGTAATCATGTAGTTAGGTATAGTCATTGGAAACTTGTTGGAGGTATCGATGTGCAGAAAAGTTGGCTGGTCAGCAGTGGTGGGCTCCCTGTGCCTGGATTTATTTGATTAATGCTTGAATTTACATGTACTGAAAAACTATGCTACTAATATGTGTGTAACATCGACACAATACCGACCAGTCCTGTAAGGTCCTATTGTGCGGTTTTTACTTGCCTTATGTGTTTATTCAATTTATGCTTTTTTCACCTATTAAGTTTATGACATAACTTGACACTTGAATTTGATACTTAGGCCGTTAAAGTCCCCTCGCCCCTGGGATATTCTCAGGGGGAAACCCAGTCACTGGGGTGATCCGTAATTGGTCCCCCTGTTGATTAGCCTTTAAAAATAAGATAATTCCCACATGTGAAGGATTTACTACAATGTGTACAAGCCCTTAATATCCCTGTATATGTCGGCAGCATTAGCACATTGTTTATGTGTAACCACTTAACACTTGTTATGGTAGCTGGGCTTCGGCTCAGACTAGAATGACAGATGAGACACATTTCCAGGCAGACATACTTTTGGCACATGTGGATTGAACTCCACTGCTCTGTGAATGGCCTCTACAGCGTTCATTTCTGCTGTGCTCAACCCTCGTCGGGATGCAGCTTCTGGAGAAAATCTAAAAGTAAAAATACAAAAAAAAAAGCTATATTATAACTGTTCAGTATGAAAGGTATTAGAAGGTGACAATAGCTCATTATGTATGCAAGTCTTTATCATCAATAGGGAGATAGAACAAGAGAACAAGGTCATCATGTATATGACGGCCAGGGTAGTTGGGGCAAATGGGAAGCATTCCCACTAACTGGTTAGAATTACAATGATATTTTGTGATGTTTTAGGGAGCATTGTACTTGTTGTTCCATAATAGTGGTGAACTTCCCTACTATACTGGAAATAAACCAGACCATGCAAACTCTTTCTCACCTCACGGCAAACTCCAGAGCTGAACTTGGCAGGCAGACACCACAGGGACAGCTGTGACAACCACTGCCCTGCCCTCCCAAGCTGGAGTCGCTGTGTAGGGAGGAAAGATGTTGCAGGTCGATCTATAGAACAAAGAAAATATGCAAAGAAAACAAAAAATTACTTGTCTTTCCAAGATCGCACAACATCTGAACAGCATGCTGTCTAACAAGCTTAATGTCTTTAGGCTAACGCTTCCATACAGACCTCTTAAGACAATGGTTCTCAACCTTTTTAGATCCATGACCCCAGAAGTGACGTCACAAAGTGTCACTTCCAGTAATTGGAATGCGGAGGCGCAGGTGCGGAGTGTGACCTCTGTGACTTGTGCAAATTGTATGTGTGGTGGGAAGTTAAGAGGGAGAGTAATGACCCCTTTCTCCTCACTAACCCCCCCACCCACTGCTTTTGGGTATCAGTACTGCAGCTTGTTAGGATGCTTCCAGAGAGAACTCTGTGACCCCAAGGGAGGTCCCGACTCGCAGGTTAAGAGCCACTACCTTGAGTGCTAGTGTTCTAGTAAGGACATGTCACATATGGCTTTGAAATCATCCAGACAGACTAAAGAGCTCTTTCACACTATTGCCCCCCATACATACACAGATTTTAGCGTACGACAGACTAAAAACAATCAATTTATTTCAACCGTACAATCGGAGATTAATTGATGGAAAATAGAATATGCTCCTCATGGAATAACCAATTTTTGATCGATTTTTTATTTTTGATATGATCGTCCATGAAATTGATCCATTAATCGGGCGATTATTTTTTCAATCAGAAGTGCTGTGTACAGAGGCCATGGTAATTTGAGGACAATAAAGTATTAGTATGCAAATGATCAAGAACGATCAAAATAATTTGTACTCAATTTGTACTCCATTCTATTTAATCAATAGAAAGAGAATAATTTCACACTGACTTTTTACAGATGTATAGATGTAGGGAAGCTTTACCTTAATCATATATAATAAGATCAAATGTTAGATTAGTTTAAATCACCAACATGATTGTTAACACACATTCACACTATTGTATACCACCTTTACTTTCTTAGCTTGTCACAGTGTGCTAGCGGAATGCAAGATCAGTTCAGTTAATAGAAGTCTGAGAAGATATCAGTTTAGTAAGGTAACAAGTCACACTTTTAGGCTTACTGACCACCGCCAACCACACCTATGGGGAAAATGAAGGATGCAGGGATGCAGCAGGCAGGCAAGAGAAGGCCTGGGGGGGGGGGGGGCTTCCAGTATGGGGAGACTATGGCATATGCAATAACATTGTGGTGTACTCACTTGTCTGATACTGCTCTCGCTTTCAGTAGTGCAGCTGTGTAACATATTGTGGCAGATTTTGGTAAACTGATATCTGTAGAGAGGAGGCTATTGTTACAGAAAGCATAGTTCAATAGGAAGAGCAAACGAAAAGCCAATGAACATTATAAATGTCTTTGTATCTAGTATTTTAGACTATATGCTAAAGACAGTGTAATAAGAAAACCAAAAACCATCTCCAGCCTGGCAGATTGAATGATGTTTGTTTTTATTACTGTTGGATGTTGTACTGCAAGGAAAAACAGTAAAAATATATACACTCAAATGGAACATGCTGAATTCCATAGTGAGGAGCTTTCATTGTATATGTTGTACTGAAATTCCTGTGGAGTACATGATGCCAGCAGGTCTACATTGTCTAAGAATAATGTTAGCAGTGAATACTATGTAATAAAACAATAGAATATGTGCTATAGCAATGCAGAAAAGAACTGACCCATAGCTCTCAAGTTTGGAAAAAATAACATGGGTGAAATACAGGAAGTGACGTCACTTCCGGTATACGGAGCTTCATTTTTCCGCATTTCACAGTACCACCCAGCACCGGGCTTACTTTTTGGCTGATCTAGTAGAGGGAGGGCCTGGTGCTGATAATGTGCGGGGTGGGACATTAGCAGGGAGAAAAACTTTCTCTCCCTGCTAGATCAGCGCGATTTCAAGAATCCGAGAAAAATCCAGGATTTCTAGAAACTGGGATATGGCCGGAGAAGCCACATAAAAAAACGTGACTTTCCCAGCCAAAACGGGAAGGTTGACAGGTCTGAGCTGACCCCACGTCTATAAGCTTGGCTCCGTATTTTCAGGTATGGAAGAATATACACCCCCCCTCCCCTGTAATAGTGACCAATTGTGTGAAGGAAAAGAAGTTAACTTACCATCGTATTTTGCTAACACTGCTTGTACATCTGCGTATGCCTGGAGCTCTAGTAGAGCTTCTAATAAGTTTTCATGAATATTAAACATGCTGAGCAGTGGAAACTCCTTCATTAACTAGAAGAAATCGGACACAGCACAGTTCTTTTAGTTGTACGCTGAAGAATTGCCCTGCAGATTACACGCACATCACATCAACCAATTCAAGCGCATCAGGCTACTGGAGCAATATACTTCTGTAATATTTTATGAACATATACTAAACAAAAAGTTATACAAAGTAATGTACATACACTTATTGAAAATATACATCTCCTCCCAATATTCTTGTCATGTCACCCTATCCTCTATATCCTGGCCTCCGATTTGTGATGCCATTTACTAAAGGTGGGCATACATGGGTTCGTTCAATCGATGAACCCTTAAGCCCAGCGTGATGACATCACCGCTCTGTGCTCAAGTGTTCATTGACTGAACAGAGAATCGGTGCGGACCAACCTGCACACAATAGATCCTAGTCCCCATCCAAAACAATGGCAATTGAACAAGAATTAACCAACATGTCAAGAAAAGGTGGCCGCAATAGATTTCCGAACAATTGATCACCGATTTCACATGGTGATCAATTGCTCGGGAATCAATTGAAAAATCAACTTGTGTATGCCCACCTTTAGAGTTTTTAATCCTGTATATTGTTCTGCCAGTATTATGATATAGGCCGCATTCACAAACACAAGGATGAGAGATTACTCAAACTGTCAACTGGCAAATTGGTGTAAAGGCTTGTCCCCACTTTAACTAAAGTCCGCGATTGGGAGCGCGAACGCGGTTGGGCCCGCAAGTGTTTGGATCAAGGGCGGATGCCATTTTTTGTCCTGATCGCGCCCATACATAAATGGATGCGATTTTGATCATGTGTGGATGCGATCAAAAATTTTGTCTATTCATTCTCTATCATTCATCTTTTTAGATCGACGGCCTGCAATAGTCATGTGCGATCAAAATCATGTCTGCGGCTGATTGCCTAAGTGGGAACATAGCCTTAGTGTCATTTTTCCAAGAGAGGATGCATATGGACCAGACTGAAGAGTTACATAGTTCAGATAGATATGCATATCGCCCAGTGCGTATTGTATTACAAAGCAGTGAATTAGAAAGTTGCCAAATACAGAACAAGTAGATTTGTCAAACTGACATTATAGCTGAGAATTGTAGCCAGTACATTTCATCTAGTTTATCTGGCAATGGGGCTATCCCTTCGGTGCAAGGGTTAATGCACAGATCTAAGGGAAACATAAAGCACCATCTATACAGCATGTGGTCTACTGGAAATGTGGAGTCTCCTGGAGGGAGGGGAAAAAACCTGTAAGTCTTTTTTGTCCCCCCTGGACATAAACATAGGTATGCGGTTTATCTTCTTGAAATTAGATTTTTATATTCAATCCTAACACTCTGTAGTGATATAACATCCAGAGATATCAATGAACTATTCAGCAGTTACAACAATCTATGAAGGTAAAATGTTTCAGTGTATAAAAGTACTCGTCTCACAGCGGTATATCATTGTTGTAGGAAGATACAGAAAACCACTTACATCTCTCATCATCTTTACTGCTTCTCTCGTCCTGCCCAGCTTTCTTGCACACATTGCTAACCTCCTTTTAATGTACACAAGTACATTTGTATCCCGCCCTGAAAAGTAAAGCATCTTTAGGATCCACACGTTCATAGAAAAGTGTTGAGAAGTGTCTAAGGAACAGACATGTAGTAAGTAGAGATGGTAAAATTTTTGACTTGACTTTGAACTTAATTAATGCAAAAACTAATTTATGTTAGAGCAATACTTTTGAGGCATAGCCCAACCATTCTCTACATCTCCAGCAAGTTTGGTGATGATACCCAACTTTGGTGATCAGGGGCTTTGCAATTAACTTGAAATCGTTGAATTAGCTTCAATGTAGATTACTAGTAGGGTTTGGAAACATCCTGTAACTCCACTTTAAGTATTCTACTTTGAGGGGTTCCCTGGACTTCATTGTCCAGATTTGGATTCCAAATAAAAGGTTAGCTCCTCCTAAATGTAATTGCAGGCAGTGTGGGATGACTGCAAGAAATGTTTTTGTCAATACATACAAAGCAGTGCGCCTGTAAAGACCCAAACAAATAAAAAATTTTGTTTGTTTTATATTTAGATGATTGTATTGTTATATAATTTAAAAATATAAATAAACTAAACCCCCATTAATAATTAATTATTAATAATAATTAATAATAATTGTAGCCCTATCCCTTGATTGGTAAGGCTTAACTACATTTTTGACTGGGAAAGAACCCAACCCATAGTACATTACAGCACTCAAGGAAAACCAACCAATTCCCCAGGGAATACAAGGGGTCACTACATGTTTTTATGCCACACCCCCCATTCTCAATCAGAACGATTAGACTGGTTCAATCATTGCTTAAAGATGACAAAGTACTGGTTGGCAATATTCAGAATGTAGAGAAATTTATACAGAAAAATCAGATTGGGTGAAGGCTGAAATTATAGATTTATTCTCATTACGTTTTCTTCTGTTCTATGGTAAGGAAGACACGCAGAAAACATTTTTCTTTCTCTTGAAGCTTTAGCATGTGCCTGTCCTTGCCACAATGATGGGTCATCAGTACAGGACACCCATGTTAGTTAATGGCACTGACATGCTGACCTCACTATGTTCAGAAGAATCTACAACAGAGATAAACATAATACCCTTGTCCTTTAATTATTCTGAATGATATAACTTGGATAGGATAACAACTCTCATTTAACCTGTAGACTTCATAACAAAAAGAAGATGTTTCTTTGCTTACTATGCTGAGCTTCATACTGTGCACCATGGTGCTGTAACTGTTGGCTTCTCCTGTAGCAGCCTTCTCCAGCTTTAAGTGCTTGCTTAAACAGCTTCTCTGCTTCTACAATAGTTGTCGCCTCTTCCTCAGCAAGTAGAATAAATGCAGTGGCACATCTGCAGAGAATGGAAAAGACAGGATTCCCCTTTTTACATTTGTACATTATATTTGGATATAGAACATCGTTTTATGGGAACACTTCACTTAATAGTATAACCTTTTAGTTTGTCTTCATAATGGCTTTTGCATCAACAAGCAGAGATTTTGGCATGGAATTGGTTTTGTATTGATCACACTGTATATAGTCGTCACCGCTACAATCTAGTATGAACACTGCAAGTGAACTTCTCTCAACTTATACTTCTACCCTCTGCCAACATAGGGCACAAAGATACCATAGGGCTTTCCTGGAACTCCCTCCTTCTTCCTATTAGGCTTCAAACTTGCCTTTCCATCTTCCCCTCTTTCTCCTAACGATTGTTACTAAATGTAGGCATACACAGGCTGATTCCCTCCTGGTTGTTCGTCCGATTGCCCGGCAGTCGCTTAGTCGCAAATTGGGTGTGGCCACCTGAACAGATTGACCAGGATCCTCCCCGCATGTTGGAACACACAGTGATCCGACATGTCGGTAATTTTCTGTCCATGACCGCCACACAAAGGGTGCCTGTCTATCCTCTGAGCGACCAGCAGCAGCGTGATGACGCCATCATGCTGCAGTCTGTCCCTCATCTATCAAGGGAGAATCTGCCCGTGTATGGTTACCTTTAGACATCTCCTCTGGCTAATATATACAATGCTTCCATATTCCTAGGTTGTAAGCTCAGTTGGTATAGGTCCTCTTCTCTTCCCATTTCACAGCTTGTAGTTGTCACATATGTAGGTTGCCCATGTACACCCATATTTATTGTATAATGGTTAGTACAATGTTTGTGCTAAAAAGATAATAAATAAAAGCAAGAATAGCCACATTTTCTGTAGAATCAGTTTTCTAACCAACCTGTGTAAAAGTTATACTTTACCCCTAGCGTATTGTGTAGAAAGGTAGAAAGGACAATGGAACATTCACTAAACTCTGCATGTCCTTATATCTCCCGCCACCCTTCCGCATAGGGAGGGATTAGGCATTTATAGATAGAGGAGTCTACCTAGTCAGATACAGTCACTTACTCATTCAGTTCTAGTGCTTCATGTGCGGCAGAAATTCTGGCTTGTGGGTTTCTTTCACGCCATGCCTTTTGCATTACTGTTTAAAAAAGAAAAAATATATAAAGGAAGAGTAAATGCCTTACAAAGTAGTTTAGATTAGCACTAAAATGCTACAATAAATACTTTCGGTTGTTTAGAAAAGATTCCATCTTATTCCCTATTGATTTTTACACAGATCTTTGAAATTGGTAGAAGAGGTCTTCAACATTAACCAAGTATATATGTACACCGCCCACATAGAGCATAAATAGGTACTACCACATCCCTTTAACTAAAATATTTCCAGAGCAGAAATAGTGGCACCACAATGTCAGGGTTAGGATAGTCATTAATTGTTGAAATACTCATTATATTTTTTCTTTCATAGCTGTAACACAATACTTATCATTTCCTAAGGAAGTGACATCCTGTCACGAAACGCATGAAGTTATTGACGGGTTACTTTATTTTTATTTTTCATGCAATAACCAGTATATGTATGGTCATTAAATTTGACATCTTTGTCTCAAACTATTAACACATTAACTACCATCTAAAAGTCCTGAGTGGTTACCAGGAGGATGTTTATCCTAACCCTGATAGTGGGGTGCCACGGTTTCTGCTTTGGAAATATTGAGGTCTTCAATATGTTTAAAAATGCCATGTTAACATAAAGCTAGATAATATAAAACTATGAAAATATGTCTATATTTTCTAAAATTTGCCCTTTTAAATATGGACTTCAGCATCCAGTTTGCTGTACCACGTCCCTTAAAAAATATAAAAAACAAAAAAAAAAGGTTTTGAGAGAAACTTTTCACACTAGACGCAAGGCAGTGTCTACATTGTCGACAGGTTCTACCATTGCCACTTTTATGGGAAGCACCACTATTATTAACAATTATAGTTAAAAATAACCACCTATAGACACAGCACCTTAAAGTAAATTTCGGTAGGACCATCAGTCTCTTACATCAATGTGGAGGAACTTTATCCCACTCGACTTTACCAACATTGCTTTGGTTCATTGAAGTTTGTGGACATTTGATTATGCACAGATCTCCTAAGGCTCCACCGCAGTGTTTTAGCTGGGTTTAGGTGAAAGGTTTGACTGGGTTGGTATGAGGTATTTGTGTTGATATTGTGTCTGGTTGATGACAAAAGTAAATCTTCACTTTTGTTTGGTTCTTCCGAAGAACATTGTACCACACATCTTGCGAGGTCAGAATTATGGGAAGGAGAATTAGGGATGTCCACTCCAAAGAAAAATTACTACTTTAAAATATTATTCACCTTTCAGTGCACTTTAATCCATTTAAATATATTCAAAACATAGGAGGTGTAAAAATGTACAAACAAACCCTCTTACTTGCATCTGCTGGTCGCATGTGATCAGTGTCACATGTGAAGAATGTTTGGTGATCTTGTGCGGAAAGATTCATATCATAATACGTTAATGGTTCCCTTCCCGTCACCCAGGTGTATCTGTAATACAATTGAAAGGAAAAAAAAAATGGAAACGTCAAATTGTGCTACTTGAAAGCATCACCACATATATATAAGCAGTGGAAAACTGTGGGTGGAGACATCTAGATAGCTGGTAACACTACATGGTAGCAGACTATTGAAAATTTGTTTCCTAACACTAAAGCATTGTGCTGCAATCCACTGGAAACCTGCCTACCAATTAAAACAATGAAAAACTTTTGGGAAAAAAAACAAATAAAGGGGACATGTCAAAAATATCTGTGCAACATAAGCCCACGCGAATATAAGCCGAGTTACCTAAAAGAAACACAGCAAATGTGCTTTTGTTTTGAAAGGTTATTGTTTAATTCAGCAGATTTGTAAGTAGATTACAAAGCCCCCAAAAATGAAACCATGAGAAAGGTTGTCGGAACACTGAACTTCTTTTGTTAAAAAACTACATATGCTAGGAGCAATACATTATTCTTTACAAATTTGACTTGACTTTGAACCTAAGTTATGCAAAAACTACATGAGCTAGAGCAATTTTTTTTTCTTCAAATGTTCCCACAACCCTTCTCTACGTCTCCAGCAATTTTGGAGTAAAATATGTTTAGGGTCTTTGCAATTCACTCAAAGTCCACCTACAAAATACTACAATTTTAATTTCTTGATTTCAGTTTTTTTTTTTAGCACATTTCAGGTACTGAAATATTCGGCTTATATTCAAGTATATACAGAAACTTGTCAAACAGTGAAATTTTTAAAATAAAATTACATCATCTATAGAAAAATACTAAAACATCCACAAGATGGCAAGGCCTCTTGTTTACATGGTAATTTTCTGGGCTGGTTTGCAGCAGCTGGGAAACGACCATGCGTTCCTGTCTGCAAGCGCCTGTAAACTTGTGCAGGAGCTCAGGGGTCATTCAGATAAAGACCCTGTGACAGGTCTATCGGCAAAAAGCCATAAAACTGACTGGTGGACGCCTATTGTCGCTACCCTTCAAGGTATGACTTATGCCAGGATCTGGACTGGTGGCTGCATTGAAAAACACCATTCTCATATATTTAGACCTGCTATAAACCATATTATCAATTACAAAGAAATTAAATGCAGAAAACAAGGTTGTAATAGTACAGGGAAAGAGTCCTTAATGTGAACACATAACCAGCAGTGAGTATGTCTCATCTGACAACAGGTATCAAGTGCTTCTATAAGGGCTTGTCCCCACTTGAGTGATCACCCGTGGCACGTCGTCGTGATCGCTGCCATGTATTTGATGGGGCACCTGGATCTGGATCCCCACATCCAGATTGGCTACAGACGCAGTGCAGCCCACAATCTGAAACGCAGCTCATCACGTTTTAATTGCGGGTGGTCAAGGACAATTGCGACCATAGACATAAATGGACACGATCAAAAAACGCATGTGGACATGATTTTTAATCAGGTCCATTTATTCTCTATAGGCGCGATCGCATGCAGTTGGATTTTGATGCCCCAGCCACCAACTAATAATCGCAATTAAAATGGTGTCCCAGAGCTGGAGATCGCCTAAATGGGGACAAATCCTTACACCCATTGTACTTATTTTCTTGTTAAGGATAAAAAACTAACAGTAGAGAAAATCTGGCAAATATGTTTTTGTACAGTCTGTTTAGGGTGATATTATTATTATAATAGTGTAATAGTAGTTGTAATAGTACAATATGATCATAAAAGAGCACCTAGATCAGAAAATTGTATAAGGAAGATAGCATTCAAATGTTTATGTTATGTTATAACATTTGACAGGAAACACAGAATGCATATTACAAAAGGTAGAGAAACTAAACAGAATTGAATATTTAAACACTCCCTGTAAAGCACAACATGATATTCTGTATGATCAGGGAAATTCAAATTTTTGGTTTATTTTCCATAGACTTGCTAAAATTTGGAATTGGTTCCCTTAATGTATTACATGAAAACCGATCATTCCCTTATTTAGATTCTCTGAGCAGCTCCAAACAACAGAAAAGGAACCTACATTCCGGATTACAGGAAGTGTCAGTATTATGTATTGAGTTACAGAATTTGTTACCTGTTATATTCTGCTCCTCGAAACAGATTTAAGGGATTTCTCCATACTTTACATTCTGTTTTAGAAAAACAAACAAAAGCTTTGGAATTAAACAGAACATATCCAACATTTTAGCTATCTAATGAGAGAGGACTATCTGCGTTCTATGTGAAAATGTCAAGTCATCTCCGGGCTCTTGTATTCCAGACACCGCTCTCCTAAGACCAGAGTCAACATGCTTTTGTTCCCTTCAAACGTATCTCTCTATAGAGGTCTATGGGAATGTACTATTATTAAAATGTAAATTGTCACTACAACAGTGGCCTCCAAGGACTTCTATAAGGTTATTATAATTAATATGACTATATGGTCAGCATGGGAGTTCACATCTTGAAACTGTAATCCAATTGCTGCTGCCTTTAGGTGAGGTACAGCTATAGATAATACTGGATCTACAATATTTACAGTTACTATAGTTGATGCAGTAATGTGTTACAATATCCTCAAAGTGAGGATCATACAAGGTCCAGAGTGGCAGGATGTACTCTGCTTATAAATCCAGCAGCCCCAGGTTTCCTTTTACTCTAGCTGTATGCAAAGAAAAGGCTGCATCTAGAAATGGACAAAAGAATCAACATTGGATGGTGAAAAAAGGAAAATAGCTGGATATCTATGGTTTTGGCGTTTGGATTAACATAACAGAGGTAAAGCCTCTAAAATGATGCAGAAGGCAGTCTAATGGTTTCTGTCAGTGGACATAATGGTCACAGAATAATAGCACATGAATATTAGTAAAAAATTATGTTCATCACCACGCCACCCACAATTGCAGTATTTATTCATGCAAAATCCATAGGGTAACAGGACAATGACCTAACTTATACTTCTAAAATAAACAGGAAGCATGAGTATGTAAATGTACATACACACTTTGTGGCTACTTACAGGCTAGTGTCTACTGTAGAACAGGAGAATTACAAGCTGTGGGCAAGCACTTATTTCAGAAAGCGCTAGTTTGAAGAATTAGAGGATACAAAGCAGATATAATTAGAAATATAACAATTGCTACAGTCATCTGAAAACCTGTCATGGTCAATTGTGAATAACTGAATCTAGGAGCTGAACTGAAGCTATGTGTTTCTCTTGCTCTTACCTGAGACACTTTGTCTACTTGAGTCAGCATCTCCATTGCTCGTATTCGAGTTAGTTGGTGTGCTGTTATCTACACCTCCCAATAGAGGGCGCAAGTGGCTCACAGAGACTTGTTCAATGAACGACGTTCCATACTTCCGAAAATACCACCATTCAAATATCTAATAGGGGAAAAATGGTAACTTCTCAAGAAAGTAAACTTATCAACAGGTAATGTATCTTACACATACCCCGCTTAGTGTAATCCATTACTATAATCCCCACATAAGTGGGTGCAAAGAAATGCCTGGAATTGTCTCATTGGAGAGATTTCTCAATATAGCCTGATCATCATGAGGAGAAATATGGTTGTTCACTGTAAATACTTTCCCTTTAATGCTGTAATGCCATAAAAAGCATCACTAAGTAAACACAACATTGACTAGTATGACAAAAGGATGTTCAACACAATAGATGTGAAGGGAGCAGTGTATGTCAACAACACAGTGATGTGCCAGTGATGTGATGTGAAATTCTCCAACTACAATCATAACATGCTGACAAGCTCCAACCTGCAATAATGACCATTGACCAGCACGCTATATGGGATGTTTTATATTGGAATTCCACTGAACATGGACAGATCAGTTTAGGGTAAACATTAGTGGGTGTTATCACCCTGCAGTTTCTTACATGTAAAGTAACCCTGAAAGTTAGATAGCAGAAGGTCTTGGTATATCTACATTACTAAATCAAAATAACGGGACTGGACAATTGTCTCTGAATAGAGTTTAAGTGGGTGAATAATGGTTTCTTTTTGAAACAATTGCACCTGTAAAGCAATATGGGGATGGCTATATGTTCTGAGTCAAGGCGTATTGACTCAAGAGTAAGGATATGCCATCTCATGTGATCCTACAGAAGAATATTTGCTACACATATCGCGGAAAAAACATGCAGACCAGGTAAAAGTGCCAGAAATGGTGATAGAGAGTAGAATGGTCTAACATATGATGTTGTCAGATCATATGGATAGCAGGGTGTGCAGTTGGTCTAAACCTGAGTACTGACCAGTGGTTCTCAACCTTTATAGATCTGTGACCCTGAAGTCATCACAGAGAGTCACTGGCATTTGGAACACGAGCGTCACCTCTGCGTTCCCAGTGACAGCAGTGAGACTCTGCGACGTCACTTTCAGCATGATTGTAAGTGCAATGTTCCTTCCCACCTAATTTCTCACCCTCCTTGTGGCCATCAGCACTGCAGCTTGTGATGCTTTCAGTGAACGTGCCAACCCCTGTGAAGTGGTTGTTTAACCCACCAGGGGGTCCTGACCCACTGGTTGAGAACCACTGCTATAGACAAACACCATGGTGTGATGATCTGGAAATTGTTCTGGCATTTATGTGGGTGTCACTTTGATACATCCTTTTATGATAATGGCATAAACATAAATAATAATATAAAAGGCAGGTGGTTGAAATGTTTTCTATAATCAGTGTATATGGACACTTACACATACACCATGCTGAAAATTAAAAGCCAATATCAGGTCTAATTTTTGCCTTGATTACACTGTGTGGTCATATAATCATTGAAAGATTTTATATATTGATGTTAACATACAATATTTAAATTGCAGAAATTGAAATTCAACAGAGCAAAAAGTTGTGTATGGCCAACTTTACACATTCACCAGTAGTCATAGCAAACAGATTTGCATATGAAATTTTTGCCAAGTTCAGCTTCCATATCTCCCGGACAGGTGTGCATATCCGCTTTGCATATTCATTTAATACTAGGCAAAAAAGTAAGAGGTTACATCGCTTAGTCCATAAAGGGTTACTATTGTTGCTTAAGTTTAACTGGTTTATGTACAGTTTAGAGAACATCTCACAGGTTTACTGGGTTCTCCTGCCCTTCAGTATACTAGTATGTCATTTTGGTAAACACTGATGCAGGGCTGTGGAGTCTGAGTCGAGGAGTCGGA
>CM070034.1:67935576-67953871 GCA_036250615.1 Ptychadena robeensis | reverse complement strand
CAGAACACTATCCCAAAATTTTGTGGTTTGTCCACATGACTTTTGGCATACTGCAGTCGAGGCCTTCATTACGCAGTGTGCGCCTTATTGTCTGAGCTGAAAAGTTCAGTACCCGCTGACAAATCTTTTTTCAGTTCCTCAGCAGTCACACGGGGACTTTTCTCTCCACTTTGTGCTTCAGGTAGTGCACAGCAGTCGCAGTCACGACCAGGTAGCGTTTCAACAGTGCCCTTTGTCTTAAATTTGCGAATGATGCTTCCTATGGTGTCTCTTGGTATGTTTAACATCTTTGCAATCTTCTTATAGCCATTGCCCTTCCTGTGAAGAGAAATCACCTCTTCTCTTGTCTTCCTGGACATCTAGAAGGAGCCGAGTATCACAGTCATTTTAAATCTGCCTAATTGTTGCTTATTATGCTTGATTGCTGCTCGTTGACATCCACAGGTGTTTTGAACAAAGCAATAAAAATATGCATCATAAATTCATGCAGCGTCAAAAAATAGTGTGAAAGGGCCCTTAGGTGATGTTAAACCTGTATGTATAAATTACTATTCAAACATACAAATACTTAAATTGTTAAAACGTAAAAAAGGGGGGGGGGGGAAATCAGCTTTTCACCCCTTTATTACATGCTGCTTCCTTGGTCTACTTATGAGAGTGCTGCCCCAAACATCCTGTGGGAAATATGCTCTCCAGTCTATATGAAGACTACTTGTCACAGGAGCGCTTGTACAAGTTACTTGTTGCACGTGCAGACTAGAAACTGCTCCAGGGATGCACACATCAGTGACTACATACAGGCTCCATAGAGGCCCAATAACTAATGTAACCATCACAATACAAGAAGTGATTGGTTCCAACCAGCTTGACTTAAGACCAACTTGTGCTACAACCAGAATTTAGGCCAAGGTGGCTGTACACAAAAATCAGAGAAGCATTTGTAAGCTGCAAGCGAAACACGCACATTTAAGGACGTCATTTTAGACTGGTGATCAAAATAGCATTCAGAATAGTCAGTTCAGAAGGAAGAAAGTGTAGGGAAAGAAAGAAATATCAAATAGTACAAACAGAAGAAGAGAACAGAATGTCATAATGGATCCTCTCAGTCTACAGACTCAAGGAGAGAAAGGGGATATGGAAGGGGACTCTCCTTCCAAACAAAAAGCACCTTCCATTTCATCCTGTCTTAATACAGCAAGTTTGGAGTTCAAGTGATATTGTGTATTGGCTAAAGGTCCCCATACACCTTACAATCTTTCCATACAATTTCTGTACAATCAACTTTTGTTCTACCAAAACTCATGTAATGAGGACCTTTCTAATCCTTCCAATCACTATGTATTCTATCAGGGAGGCCACTATACTACACAGTTGTTGGTAGATCTAAAGGAAATTGTATGGATTGATCTAAAGGTGTATGGGGGGCTTAACTGAAGTCATTAGAGAAGCAAGCTTTTGGGAGATCTCAGATCCCTTCTTAAGGCGAATAAAATTCTGGTTTTTGGAACATTTATAGACAAAATAACAAGGTCATAAATATTTTAACAAAAACAACTGTTTTGTTTTGACACACGACTGATAGAGGTGAGAGTAAAGGGTTAGTTAGTTAAGATAGTGGTCAGAGTTAAGCTAGGCATACATGCACCGAGTGGCGGCAAATTCGCCCGCCGATCGGGGGTGCCCACATGGGGCGATAGATCCCTGTCGCTTCACAGCTTGGCGGGCCAGAGAACGGACATGTCCGATATTCTCTGGCCGATGCCGTCAACGTCAATGAAGACCGGCACACAAAGGGTGCCGGCTGATGCTGTCAGCTCTGGAAAGCAGCATGATGATGTCATCACGCTGCATTTCAGAGCTGATCTTTCCTGCTCTGTCGGACCCACTCGGTACGTGTGTGGGGGCCTTTAGGAAGAGTTATTCGGGGTGAATGAGATAAGAGGTTCAGTGATGATATTCACCTCCTCCAGCAAATAAAATATCCATGGGACCTGGGAAGCAGAGAAATATGGCAACATAGATATTTCTTGGAGAAACCTAAATGGCAATGGTTTTTAAATGATCAGAGATTAGACATGAATGGCTAATTGACATAAAGTTAAGGAGTCCAGACACATTATTGTTCAGTGATGAAGAGTTCCATCCGTTTTGAAGAAAGAGTGGGGAGGGGGGGGGGGGGGGGGGGGGGGGGGGGGGGGTTATTGTGAGTGTTCTGGAATTCAGTTGAAGTAGCACATTAAGTTGTTGTCTCTGTTTAAACCGTATTCCAGAGTTTTGATTTTTTTTTTAGAAATTTACATTGCCATTCCAGCCTCTCTTTCTGTGTTTTCAAATTCCCCATCAGTACCATAACCCTGAGATCTCTTATGCGGTGGCCAGTGTTGCAGAAATGGGCTCCTACAGGGACATCAGTTTTCTTGTTCTTGATAGTCTCCTTTCTTAATGCAAGCCAAACATGTCACCTTGAATGGGGATTACAAATGCTTTATTTCTGGCAGGCTAACCATATTTTAATTTTTTGGTGAGAAAACCAGGAAAATTATTGATGTTTCTGGTAAAAAGAAATATAAATTTTTACACTTTTATTATACACCTTTTTGTTATGAAAGGATAGGTAAAGGGTACTTCGGAGGCTCAGAATGCATTATGGGCCTTTTCATTATTTCTGTTTGGAAAAATAGTTTTGATAACCAACCCAATGAATTAAGTTTGTAAGTCAAGAGTCCTCTATATATGGTGTTTAATAACCCTTTAAAAGCACTAGTGAAACAGTCTAGCAACAACATGATGGAGATGTGGCTATTTACAGGAATGGTCTCAGTGTCACTGTACAAGTCTAAACTATTGTACATTTAACAGAGGTGTCAGGCAGAGCTTTGTGTTAATTCATAGAAACACTCAAGGCTTTAGGTTCTAATCTGGTTAAAGCTGTATTAAAACATAAGCCAATTACTACACAACATTATCCAGGGTGTATTAAAAAGTATTTAGCAGCTTTTAGTTTTTAATGCCACAAAACTTTTTTGTTTCTTCAGGACAGTTTTGAAATGACCAGGTGTGTGCCATGTGTGCTAGTCACATAGTCACATTGTCACATAGACAAATGGTATAATCTCTTCTATTAAAAATGGTAGTTTGTTATCCATACTGTGGCCACTGGAGATCAAATCTATAGACATCCATTTTCAATTTAAGACAACCATCCCTGTTATCCATATGGACAACGGCCTCAATCGGCTGGCTGTAGTTTCCAGGCAGTTGGTCCTTAATACTATATGTGCTCTGAACCTAAAGTCAAAGGGTATGTTTCCATTGCATGGAGGGCTCCCTCGACACCCCCTGTGCTAAGCACATGCCTTGACAGGGATGTCGACAGAGCCCATTCATATACACACCCAGCTGTTTCCATGGCATAGAGCCAGCCGGAGGTTTAAATACTGAACTACTTTTAGCTCCTAACCGGTGGACCGGCTCAACGCCGTTGCGCTGGGCATGTATATGGATGAGCTCCGTCAACAACCCCTGTTAAGGAATGCACTTAGTGCAGTGGGTGTGGACAGAGCCCATTCATATAGACGCCTACTGCATCAGCTGTTTCCATAGCGTTGAGTCAGTCTGCCGGCCAGAGGTTGACATACTGCACTATGTCACCTTTTGACTAGTTCAATGCCATGGAAACAGCCGGTGCGGTAAGCGTGTATATAGATGGGCTCTGTCGACACCCTCTGTGCTAAGCACATTTCTTAATGGTTGTTGATGGAGCCCATCCATTTACACGCCTACCACACCGACAGCATTGAGCCCGTCCGCTGGTCGGAAGGTTAATGTAGTGCAGTACCTCCACCTGGCGGACCAGCTCCATGGCATGGAAACATACCCTCACAATGGGCTGTCCACAAATGGTATTATTTTCTGAACACGTTTATGTCCCTATATGCAGGGGTGCACATAAGTGGTACTCTGGTACTCAAAAAAGGGCCAAAAACTAGCTATGGGTACATATTGTTACAAAGCTCATATGCGTACTTACAAGTTTGAGGCCCTCCGTGACTGGCCGGTCACTTGGATATGCTTAGGGAAACATTAATAACTATGAATGGTTGCAGTTAGGGGTGTGAAATTGGGTATATAAATTAGGAATCCAAAATAAAGAGTCTTCTAAAAGGTGCCCATACCCGATTTTTCAGGGACCGATGCAATATAAAATTCCGACTCTGGATTTTTGCTTTAGTGCTATTTTTAAAAGTCAGCCGGATGCACGATTTTTCGGCCTCCGATTAGTCGCTGCCCGACTGACCGATCGGCTGGTTGGATTGGGAAACTTTTAAATGTGGACCGAAACTACAGAAATTACGGCCATCTTCATTCAGGACCGGACCGACTTTTCGGCCGATTTTTCTAAAAACAGCATCGGTCGGACTACATTTGCATGTTAGGA
The DNA here is from genome assembly GCA_036250615.1 of Ptychadena robeensis. NCBI lineage: Eukaryota > Metazoa > Chordata > Amphibia > Anura > Ptychadenidae > Ptychadena > Ptychadena robeensis. The sequence goes on along the minus strand of CM070034.1, from coordinate 67,949,433 downwards.
ATCCCAAACGATCGACCTACCCGACCAACCGGATCGGTCGGAAGGGCTAAAATCGCACAAAAAATCGCAACGTGTATGGGTACCTTAAGGCTGTTGGAAATCTGGGGGTTGAATTTCACAGTAAGCATATGTATGGGTAAAATCTGACAAGAGAAAAGCACTGACATACAGTATGGACTGCAGGTAGTCTCAGGGGTTAGTTACTAACCCAGATAAGCTCAGGGTTGCACTACTAAGGTATGAGATCTGGGGATTCAAACGGTGTTGTACTGTGAGAGTTACATTTGACCCAAAGCCAGCTGGTGACCTGTGGATGGAGAAAGCTAATCGTAAGATCAATCAGGAACAGGAAGGTCCATCTGCAGCAGAATCTACCATGGAAGCAGGTCCACTGTCCCAGTGAGAGAAAGTGAGGGAGACCACCCTACATATGGGGTGAGTACACCACACCATCTCCTGGTACTCATCGGAGGAGCTCACTAAAAAAGTTATGTGCACCCCTGCCCATGTGTTTTCGATGGATTACTACATGAAATTTTTATTTTTATCTAAAATAATGCTGTATAAAATATGCATGAATGTAGCATACAGTGCTTGGGCAGGGCCCTGAGCCTTTTATGTACAGGCAGATGCTGTTAGTAGGTGCCAAACATAAAAGCTTCATGCAATAACACAGACTCATTAATCATAGGAGAAAAGAAAACATGCAGAAAAGTATCCATGGTGAGGGCCTGAAGATAGCTCCGGCATATCTAGGCTGCTCTGGATTAAATTTCATGTTTGCATAAGAAACAAAAATGTCAATGTTTCTTCATATGGTATTGTACAGAAGGTTCTTCACTGAGAACAGTAACTAATACTTAACTATAGAAACAGTCGCAACCTGTACACATCTTCACAAATACCATGTCATGGTGTTTTTGGGGTTCACTATTTGATAATTTATTATCTGCCTTCCAACATACTGACACATTGTGAACCCCCTGTGGTTTAAGGTACAGATACCTACAATTGTGCATGGTGATGACTTTTCACACACAATCTTGCAAACTATATGCAGTAAAATCAATTTTATACACCCTCTGTGACATACTCTATATTAAACCAACATGAATAACAACAGCAGTTTCCTACAAATATCTATACAATTCGTAGAACATTTCCAACAGGACTAATCATTTGATTCTACACTCAATATCATTGGCTTCTCGTCTGGCTTATCATGAAAAAATGTGTCTATTTAAAAATGATCCGATTAATGTAAAAATTCAACTGCTTGAAAATAAAAAAATGTATGTGTGCATGGCCAGCTTACGTATGTAAAGATTTCTGGTAAGTGATGAAGATATTCTTCTTTAAGAATATATCATAACTCAATGTTCAACAAAATTAACAAAAACTTAGCATATCTTAATTACATTCACGTGGAATGCATTTAGCCATTTAAAACAACACTCAGGGAGGCTTTGAGAACGCCAGCTATAATTTCCTTATTAGAAGATATTCCAATACTACATTACTTACGGTCTACAAATAACATACCATAGGGTACTCATATTTAGCCTACATGCCATCATATTGTGCGCTAGAATATATATGCCTTTAAAATATATATTTTGCAATGGAAAAGCCTGGTGACTTATTGATTCTCCAACATGACCAAATCTTGCACAGTACATAGCAAGTGCCTGTCTGGCTTTTACATAGGCAGTCTGGGTTTGTATAGAGTGTTTAGGAATGGGGTGGGGGTAAGAAATTTCTATATCAAGTTGCAATTAGAAGAACAATTTTTCATTTTGTATTGTGAAATCAGAAGTCTATATCAGGACAGCTTCACATAAAAGACACTGGAGTGTAGTTTTGCTTGGTTTGTGTCCAGCATTCATTGTATCCAATGTCAGATTGTGTGATTTCCATGAATCATAGAAACATTTCTGTATGCCCGAGAAGCAAAACCCAACCACACGCAAAGTGGAAAAGGACGCCTAAAGGTAAGCCTATTGAATGATACAGCAACCAGATTAAAGTTATAGGGCTTAAAGACCTAAGAACAAAAAACATTTTCCATATTTTCAGACTATGACACATACTTTTTTCCACTAAAATCAATAGGAAAATGCATGAGTCTTATAAACTGTATATGAAAAAAATTTTTATATATATTTTTTTAATCCTAAACATCATGGGCGCAATAGCTATGCACCCCAGAAAGCTGGAATTTGTTCCATTCCCTCAGCTGTATTAGCAGTAGAAAAATGGCTCATCTCTCATTCCATGTGTAAAATGTGTCCCTCCAAAAGGTTGGCCAGTTGGTTCAGAAATTTGATACTGGTAATGTAGAGACACATTCTAAAGTTTCAGCCCTGTATACTCTACTCTGGTACTAAGACCTTACTCCTGACTTACTCCTGGGCTGGAGGAATCTAGGATGAACCCAGAAGAAACCAAAAAAAATGTCCATCTTTACAACGTTGTATCCAGTTGTGATTTATAGCGTTACAACTTCATATGGTATAAAAGATTTGGTTTCATATTGTTTAAGAATGACCGATTATGCAATAACTCCACCATACTAAAACCATGGATAAAATATATCTTTTTTAAATGCAGAAGCCTTTCTGTGGTAAATGTTTCTCATGAAGAAAAAAGTGTTTAGGAAGAGTGGAAACAGTTTCTTCTGCTTTATAACCATCCTTGTATAGAATACATCCAGGGTTGCAAAATATAGAACACAAAGATGCCTTCTTTTTGGAGGGGGATGGGCCATTTTATTGTTGGCCACAGACTGCACAAATGCTTGAAAGTATTGCATGGCACATGGGGACATTTGAAGGAGGTAATGGGTTCATGACCATCCATAATTTCATTTTACTTTTACTGTCTGCTTCTAATGTTTGTAAATGTATTAGTGGAATACATGGTGCAGATCCAAGACAAAACATTTGATATACATGCAGATAAGTGGAAGTAAACAAAATGGTATTTATCACAAAAAACTGGTAGCTTGTTGGATGGTTTGTCAGCCCGGGCTTTAAAGAACATCTTGGAAACTTTCAGAGCTAAATGTTAAACATCTGACTTGCCCACGTACAAGCTTTGTACATTCTTGCCCATCTCACACATTCTAGATCAGGGGTGGGCAAACTTTTTGACTTCAGGGGTGGGCCACAATGGACTTTAAAATATGACTTAGGGGCTGGACTAAGAGCCTGCAAGGCTTCTGAAGTCCTCGCAGCTAGGACAGGATATAAAAAAAAAAAAAAGTGTTTAAAACGAATAAATAGAAACTTTTGATAGAGAAGCTTAAACTTTCAGCCCTGTTCTATTGCAGGTAAACTATGGCCTCTAGGAAACAATGCAAACAATTGAAACCAAACTGTCCCTCTCCTCTAGTGTTGGCAGGGGATCAGCAGACTGGTGAGTGCCTATGCTCCCACTATTCCACCAATGAACGAGGGGTGATTGTATAATATATATTGCAGCACATTACCTCAGAATAGGGGCATACAACCTTTGAATCAAAATGTATGTGCCGCATAGATATCATCAGAGGCTTGGATGATTTCTATGAAGCACATAACCTATGACGATGTAAATTAAACTTTTCATGTTTGTGTATATATATATATATATATATATTGTGACAGGAAGCCTGTCAAATCCTCTGGATGTATCCAGTCTGGCATATATGTGTGTCCCAGGTACCGCCAATATGCAGAGTACTTTGCTATCTGACCAGCAGAGGGAGCTGGAGTTGCTAGTCCTGGGGCAGGGTAAGACCAGCTGTGTCCTGTTTTCTAATTAGAGTTGGTTTGGCTCTATAAAACCCACTCACCTGTTCAGTATGGTGGCTCCACCCTGAACCAGTCCTGTGTGTGACTGGGGGGAGCTGTGTGTACCTGTGTGAAAAGATCTCCATGTGTTTGCTTCTATGGACTACTGTGATTCTGGACTTTTATGCCTTCTTGGATGTACATATTGTATATAGGACTTTGCACAATAAACCAACCGTGTGTTTTCACCTGCAAACCTGTTTGCTGTGCCTCTTTCGCCTGCTGGGGACCCATCCAGAGTACCGCACCTTGTCGCTCTACCGCTAATCCCCCACAATATGTATATATATATATATTTTTTTTTTTTTGTACTTGTCACCCTGGGATGCTTCCAGCGCCCTATTGATAATGCTGTAACATCTGCCAACATTGAAATGTCCTATGTTTTTAACATTTACCTTCATTAAATAGTTTTGAACATTTATACTTACATTTCACATTGCTGTGCATGAGTGGCCGTTAAAAACACCTAGCCCCTGCGTTTTTTCTCGGGGGGAATTTAAATTAGTTGTGGGGTCTCATTTTCCTCACCTCTAATTAGGCAGTCAATATTTGGGATGTTGGCCACATCACCTCGAATAGTGCAACTTTATTTCTATTGCACATACACTTTACCTGCTTGCCGGATGATGTGTTCTCACGCCGCTAAGCCATTCCACCGATGCAGGGGTTACCGTAGTGGAGTACGTTAACCCCTGCATCACGGATGTCTGAACAGAGCATCCGCCGGCCAGCTAAAGTGTATGTGATCCGTCGGGATCCCTGCCAAGAACTGGGCTTAGAGTAGGGGGTCCTGTTGGATGTGGAAACATACCCTTAGAGAAGTCTTTAAGGCCTGTCAGTGCACATTCAACATGTGTGTCATTCTACTCATGTCTATACCCCCATTACACCACCAGTGCAATGGTCTCTAAACCATACCTCAGTTTAATATCTAGCAGAGTTTCTCCAACACCCAAAGAGGGCCCAGACATTATAAACAGTGTTATCTTAATTGACTAGGTTATTGATTTTCAGCCAACTATTTTTGCCTCAGTTTACACACATAACCTTGGAGGCAAGAAACAACAGCCGCAACCTTGCAACAACACATTCATTGCCATGACATGTGCCACACATAGTGGCACAATTTGAATGTAGCCCTATTTCTAACATCTACCGCAACAACTTCTCCCAAAACTTACCTTCCAGGATGAAACTACAAATGTCTTGTAGTCAGAAGACGGAAAGCAAATAAGGTATCGGTCAGTGGTGGCGAACCTACGGCACGCGTGCCAAAGGTGGCACTGGTAGCCCTGTCTGTGGGCACCTGAGCTGTCAGTCATCACAGAGGCAGAAGAGGGGGAGAGGAGAGAACCTAGCTGCTCTTTGGCTCCCTGGGCTGTCCATTCTCTTATCCCTCTTCCAAATGCATACAGTGCCCTCACCCTCCCATAGACTGCTAACTTCTTTGTCAGAGAGCAATCATACAAAATTAACAGGGGATAAAATACCTTTTTACCTCACCGTATTGAGAGTGTCTTTGTCAGGGTAAATGACTATGTTGGCAGTAAATAAGTGGGTCTTGCGTTTCAGTTTGGGCACTCCAGAAGTCTCTATAAGGTTCACCATCACTGGTCATATAGGTCATCATATATTAGAAAAGTCAAGACGTAAAGCTGTAAACACTATGCCACATGTACCATTAACATAAAAGCAGTTTGCTATTTGTCAGCAAATAAATAACGGACAATTCTAAAAAGGCTTCATCTAGTAACGGTTTGTTTTTCTATTTTTATTCTGAATCCAACTGCCATTCTTGTCATACGATGAAATAACTGGATGTTGTCCATGTGTCAGTCACAGTCAGTGCTCTGTGCTTAGCTCTTTATTAGTACTTGCTTGTGCTTTGCCTGCTGTTGCTGGATTTGCAGTCAGAGACCATTTTAGAACTGCTACAGGCCCAAAAATGAATGAAAGCTGGATTAAACGATGCATGTCATACATTGCTCCTGATTACACAGTGAACTTTCAGCGTCTGTCCTCATTTGCGTGTAACAAGATAAAAAATGCAAATGAAATGAGAATATTTTCATTTTACATGAAGACATGAGTGAATTAGGGAGGAATAAGCAAAAACAGAACAGATGGCACTTTGGATTATTTCTCCTTCTGATACAATTTTTTAGACTACTACACAATTATAAATAAAGTCTCAAACCTCTACAGATTTCCCTAGTTTTCACTGACTCTGCACATACTAAAATAAATTATTAATATGAATTACTCAGATGTTTGGTTGATGACAAAATATTAATATTTAGAGAAAAAAAAAGTAAAATTGCCCCTAAAGCACAATTTGTATTGTAAAATAGAAAAAACACACACAGGGCAGAACTATGAGGATGAAGTTATGAATACAGGGCAAAGCATACAAGAAGTCAACCTATAGCAAAAAGCCAACACATGCATTGGTATTGTGTCTTCATAGAAATGCTATTCACCATCACTGATCAACTATCCATGAAGGCTTGCCAAACACTTGCCTACCTAAAAGCACTTTCCTAAACTTGAAAGCATGCTAGAATTTATTACATAAAAAACAGCGCAGCTGGGCCATGTCGTTTTTGGAGTTGAACTTTTGACTTTTTACCTACATCTACACAAACTTTGGGATATAGATTCTCAAATCAGCTAGTCTAAATTCTGAGATCATCTCTACCTCTCCAACACCATGCTGTTCCTCAAACCTAAGCAACCATAATATCAAATGATTGACCCCCTATTCAGGAGGGTAAACCATATCTAATGCCTCTTCTAACATAGCACAGGCTGAAAAAAAGAACCATTATGTGTGGATATGTGTGAATATCTTTGGCTATATTTACATTTTTCAGCTGTGGTCTGTGGGGGGGGGGGGGGGGGGGGGGGGGGGGGGAATTAGATAATGCTTCTATGACAGGTCTATTGGGCAAAAGCCCAAAAACTGCCTGGCCAATGTCTCATTCTGCATTCACCATGTAAATGAGCCCTTACTGTTCCCAACTAAACAGCTAAATACATTGGTAAGTTACAGTAATGTGCCAATGTTTTAGGCAGGTTTTTAAAATGCTGTAAATAAAGTTTCACAAATACAAAATAAACCATCCTGGGCTTTACTTGTTAATCTCCTAGGCGATTGAGGCAGAGTACACCGATGATGCGGCGCCAGAAGAGATCGGCGGCATTGCAGTGAAGCAGAATTGCTGCGGCTCACACAGCACAGGCGCGTTTGCCCGATCCCGGTGGGAGTTTTGAAATTAGGTTTGCAAGCAACAAACTCCAATTGGTTGACTTTCGCAGGTATTTGAAAAGTTCCAGAACTTAGTATCATCAGCAAAATTGTTGGAGATGTAGGGAAGGGTTGTGGTGCTTGCTCAGAAGTCTGAGCATGAATTAAAGGTAAAAAGTTTATGCAAAAGCTGCACGAGCAATACATTTTTTTCTCCTGTTCTCACAACCTTTACCTACATCTTCCATCTCAACTCACAAAATCAACTAGTCAAAATTTTGCAACTCTAACGATGGATCACAGTGTATCCATCATTTGAAGAGTGAAAAGAACATAAAAAAAGTTACATGGATATGGTTTAAACTCTGGCCTATACAATCTTTTTGTTGACAAATTCATTAAGCTACACCTAATACCTAAAAACCATGCCCCTAAAACTGGCCACACATGGGTCGATTTTCTGTTCTATTCCTAAACGATCGATCATCATGCACGTTCATGGCAATCGTTCGGAAATCAAACACAGCCACCCTTTTGATCCTGCTCGAAGAAATGTCGATCAAATAGTGAACCAACATGCTGGTAAATCCCTGTTCGATCACCATTACTTTGGGTGGGGGACCATGCAAAGTATCAAATGGGAATCGATCAAACGGGTATCTACCTGTGTGTATCCAGCTTAACAGTCCAAGGTGAAAAATTGTAATGTAGAAATGCATACGCAGATAGTTATGTGCAAACAGATAGATAATCCTAAACAAGGCACAAGGACATCATGTGTCAGGGTTGCTGTTTGTGATAGTTAATTGAGGCAGTATACCCACTAATGCAGAGAAACATCTGCTCTGCTGACAAGGTATACATTACCATTATTAACGAGACGTTACAGAAAACCCCACCACAGCTTATTTTGATTGCTGTAGATGTACACTAGTCTGGGAGACAATTGCCAGTCTCAGCAGACAGATACTAATTACTACCTTTCTGAATAGTCATCAGTGACTAGAACTCTCCCTGAAGAGTATCAGAAATGTTATCACAATACTATGCAATACAAAGGTAACCATCTTTTACAGAAAAATAAGTGTCACGTTTTATAAATCTGCTTCCACCACTGGCAAGGAAAATAAAGTTAATACCTCTGCCATTAGCAGAATACAGATAAATCCCTTATTTTTGGGTTCATGAGTGGACTACATACTGTATATGTTTCTTTGGGTCCTGCATTAGGATTAGGATTTGCTGTCCACATTCAGCCATTTATGCTGTGGTTAGTCAGACTGACACAGCCTGGGGGGCGATGAAGATAAAACAAAACAGGAAAACCAAAAAATGAGAGGGGGGTACTCAAATCCCCGATCAGATTACAGCAGCCTGTTCCCATGGGCTAAAATATATATCTTTTATCCAGAAAAGCATTCTATACCTAAAGTTTTTTTATCTGAAATGGAAATGGAATTACACTAGGTTATTTGAAAACAACGGCATCCCACCCCCAACCATGAACCGTGAATAGCACTTCATTTATGTAAATGAGTAGCATTGTTTATGTGAATGGCTCCCGACGACTATATACAAGTGTGTAATGGCCCAATAGCTGTAATAAGTGTAAATAAAATGAAAGGTATTACATCTCACTGCTAATCTAGTGTCAAAGCTTTTGCTGCTGCTATGCTACCCATGAGCAAAGAGCACCCCCTCCTCTTTATTGGTAATCTGGTAGCCATGGAAACAACAGCAGCCAGCAGCAGGAGCAAAACACATCATCGCCTGGCTGTGGCTTTATCTAAAAACTCTGTGCACAAGATAAAGGGAACACCCTTTCTCCACATACTGTGCAAAGCATGGCACTGCCAGAGGAACTGTGCACAAGCCAGGGTCTGCTGACAATTGTACTGCAAATGGCTGTGTGGGCATATCACTAAAACATCTTCTGCACCTCGGATCCATTAAAGTCAAGAATATTACCTTCATAAAAGGTATAAAGTAAGATCGCTGATCATGGCTGACAGATGTGCAGATGTATTACGGTCTTAAAACGCTTTGCGAGAAGCACCTTGAAGGGGAAAAACAAAATCTAGTAACATCAAAAGAACAATTTCCATATCAAATGTATAGAAACTCCAGTTTGTTTTTATCTAATGACTTGCTCTTCAATAGATCTTAATAAAAGCACAGGTCTAAAAATACTGCTGGCTAAAAAAAAGCTCCCCAAACACCCCTGCAAACACAACAGATTGTTTTATACATAGTCTCTGTGTTTCCAAGAGTGTTTGAAGGCCAGACATTGATTGTTTACAAAGAACTGGATATTAGTGCACAGAATGGTGTAAAGTTCACAATGAAAACTATAGAGTGGCCTGTATTTAGTGTTTGAATATTGTTGGGATTAAAGCGTGGTTGATTCATGTCCGTCACAACACAGACTATATGTGAGTGATGGTGACACATGTAAAATTACATGTGGCAAGGTCACCACACAATAGGCTGTGCACACCTGCATGTGTTTCCATACCAGCTGGACACCCTAATAATGACACTTTATGTCCAGAACAGTTGTGGATTCAAGGTCGATCCAAACTTCATCTTGGACATACACATGATCCCTTTTCAGGTCTTGGGTAATGTATGTATTTATCACTTCTTCCTAAAAAATGAGCATTAAACACGTGTCACACACACGCACTGTAAGTTTCAAAATGCGTATGCTTTCAGTGGTTATGTCGAAAAGGAAGCACTTTGGCCTATGCTGTACACTTTACATAAACATGATCACATCTACTATAATTCCTGGAACAGATGACTAGTACTAAAGCCGCATCTCAAAATAGTCAAATATTTCTTTATAGGGCTTCCCCTGTTTAGCAGTTAAATCATTACCAATGATTTCAATGTATAAAATCCAGAATTCATCAGGCACTGGCCCCCAGACAAGTGTCAAGGATTGCCTTATTATTTATATAAAGCCCAGCATCATCTTCTGTTTCCCAGTGGATGCGCAGGGAGTCTGGGAGAAGAAGCCTTTAAAAGCCGTATCTAAAAATGTATCCATTACTGGATGTAAGCATCAGCGACATGTCTGGCCGAGTCTATAGATGATGGGAGAACAAGTGCTGCTCTCTCCCAAGCTCTGCATCCAGTACAGGATGAAAGGTGCCTAGAAGCAGCTTGTAATCAGACCAGAAAAGAAGCAATAAATCACAGATTGTGCCTCCTATGCGAAGGACTGCCAACTGCCCACAAATGTGCATAGAGATAACAAAATATTAGGTACAACTATATATATAAAAATACATTTACTTACATGAGGATTCTGTACCAAACATGGCTGGTCTCAGATGAAGGTTTAATAAATTAGAATGAAATGAGGAAGGAAAATAGAAGGCTTTCACACAGCAGGGATCATGAGGGCAGACAATGCAGTCCCAGCTATCCAGCTGCCAGATACCTTTCTCTAGAGCAGAAAGCTGCACTCTCACTCAGAAACAAGCCTCTTGACGGAGAGGGAAAAAAAATCATGAGCTTCTCTTTTTAATCCAATGGGCAAGCGTAGGCCAATGTGTGCGTCTCTAGTATGATGCAGCCAGGCAGAAATAGGTAGCAGAAACCAGATACTGCAGTCCACAGCCCTACTCTTGTAAGACAATAGCACAGCTTATGCACACACTGAATGACGTCAGGACACTGCAATGACCGACTGCTGTTAACCAAAGGCTGGGGGGGTTGGATAAAGCAGAGTAATTCAAATAGGAATTCCTTTGTCACCAAAGCCACAAAGGAAGAAGACATCCCCTTTTCTTAAGCAGCAATGAACCAACAGTAGCCTTGCACTTGTGCATCCAAGTACCACAGAGGAGCGATGCCATTTAGTAGGGAATACACCCGGAGAAAATCCTGCCTGGAATACGTCTAGTTTTATTTATTTATTAAAGAAACAGTAAATATTGCTTTTTTGTAGAAATTTACTACATTGTCAGTGTTTTCCCTACAGTAACCATTTTATACAAAACATTTCTAAAATGCTATACAAAGTATTCCTATATGGCAAGAGAACCACTCGCTATACAGTCACATACACCTTATCCAGCCATCAAATGTCATATGAAGACCTTCAAGCTTTGGTAGATATTGCAGGGTACAGTAAGCAAAGAATTAAGCCATTTCCCCAATTTTATGAGAATTATCAACCAGGGAGGTCTACCAGGGCTATCCACGATTGTTGCACCTTTTAAACGTATCCATAGGAAAAGCGTTAACCTTCATGGCTGGATATCTGCAAGCTTTTTTGTAAAATAGACTTTTTTATTTTTATTTGTAGTTACCCAGAAACGGGAAACACTTTTGCATCTTTGGACAGAAAAACACTATGGTCTCTTCAGGTTACGGTTTATATGACCTTGGGACTGACTTATCACTATTATCACAGATTAGAGGCGTAAACAGAATCAATACATTAATATTGGATATTTTAGTTAAATAGTTAGTGGAAAGCTACCCGAGCAAAATAATCATTACCTAATGGCTACTTAAAACCTATATTTAGACAGTAACCCATTCAGTATAAGAAATGTGTCATCATTTACATAACTTTACCCAGTTGACAAAAACAAAAAAACTAATTCAGATTTTTGTTGCAATTTCTGAATAAAAAAAAAAAAAAAAGCAATGTTCAGTCAGGTCCATAAATATTGAGACAGCGAGACAATTCTAAAAGTTGTGGTACTATACACCACCACAATGGATTTGGAATGAAACACAATGTGCTTTAACTGTCAGATTTAATTTGAGAGTAATTACATCCAAATCAGGTGAACAGTGTAGGAATTAGTGTAGGAAAAGTAAGGTGGCATTTGACTTCTCAGCTGTTCCATAGCCAGGTGGGCCTCATGGTATTCCCTCATGATCCTAATTACAATGTGCAGAAAAAAGGTCCCGAGTTAATTTCAAGTGTGCTATTTGCATTTGAAATCTGTTACGGTCAACTCTCAAGATCCAAAGAGCGATCACCATCAGTGAAGCAAGCGATCATTCGGCTGAAAAAACAAACCCATCAGAGAAATAACAAAAACATTAGGCATGGCCAAAACAACAGTTTGGAACGTTTAAAAAAAAAAAAAGAGAAGAAAGAAAGGGGAATGCACCGGTGAACTCAACACTAAAAGAGCATGGAAAACAACTGTGGTGGATGACCGAAAAATTATTTCACTGGTGAAGAAAACTCCCTTCACAACAGTTTGCCAGATCAAGAACACTTTCCAGGAGGTAGGTGTACATGCGTCAAAGTCAACAATTAAGAGAAGACTTCACCTAGGTGAATACAGAGGGTTCACCACAAGATATAAACCATTGGTGAGCCTCAAAAACAGGAAGGCCAGATTATAGTTAGCCAATCTACATCTAAAAAGCCTTCACAGTTCTGGAACAACATCCTACAACAACTGCTCATGATCCTTAGCATACCACCTCATCAGTGAAGCATGGTGGTGGTAGTGTCATGGCATGGGCATGTATGGCCGCCAATTGAACTGGTTCCCTAGTATTTATTGATGATGTGACTGCTGACAAAAGCAGCAGGATGAATTCTGAAGTGTTTCGGGCAATATTATCTGATTCTCATATTCAGCCAAATGCTGACGGCGCTTCACATTGCAGATGGGCAATGACCCAGAGCATACTGTAAAAGCAACCAAAGAGTTTTTGAAGGGAAAGAAGTGTAATATTATGCAATGGCCAAGTCAACCACCGGTTCCTATTAAGCATGCATTTCACTTGCTGAAGACAAAACTGAAGGGAAAATGTTGCTTGCTGAATTAGAATTGCAGGAACTCAGCCATTACTGCTATTAGCTATTAATGGTATGGAGAGATTTCAGGACGGTCATGAGGCTTTACATCTCAGCATCCCCCATGGAAGGACAGACCTAGAACCCTTCCAATTTCCCTAAACCCTTCCAATTGTATTTTTGGGATGAGGCACTAACCTTTACCTAAGGGAACTAGATTTACCTCTTTAACCAATGTATACAGGGTGGAAGTCACCCATAAATATTAGGGCCTCTAGTTTCCTCCTTTTTTCCCCCTTTTTCTCTCTTTCCATTCATATTACCGATCAATATATGATCGTAAAGTAATCCATTTTTACAACTCTATAGGTTTATTAACAAATTTAGAACGTATAGTCACAAGGATGAGTACGTATTCGCGATTGAATGCAGGCCCAAAATCAAATATTTTTGAAATAGAATGGGTCATACATGTAAATAGCACAGTGGCCAATAAACGTACACTTATAAATAATTAGTCATTGTCGGATGTTTTTATAACACACACAATGCCTTAACTACTATATTTTAACTGTTTAGAGCCAATCTGTGATTTATACTAGGAGTGAATGTTAGCCCACGTCCCTCATATTTACACCAGTTGGCCTGTTTTCAACCATTTCCTAATATCTGCACACTGATAGCCACAATTACGCTGGCATATATATGTCAGTGTGTGGATCATGTTACATGCTCTCCAATTGTAGACTTGTCAATAGTTACTATTGTTATATTGGGATTAACCACCCCACATACGAGTTGCTTTACCCCCTATTTAAAAATATTGTCTTCTTTCAAGTTACAATTTATTTACACACCAAACTCTACTATACATTGTTGGATGCTGTGTGACGGATCGGGGCCTCCATTGGGGGAATGCTGTGGGTGTGTACTCGGGAGTCGATTGGCTCTACGGGTCCGTGTACCTTCCCCCTCTTCCTGTGTTGGGGGGG
>CM070034.1:67923210-67935476 GCA_036250615.1 Ptychadena robeensis | reverse complement strand
ATGGTGGGGACTCCCGTTTGGTGGTATCGTATTGCACACTTCAGGTAGGGCAGGTAGGTTAGTTGTGGCATTTGTTACATTCACATAGGTAAAGGTACACGTAATATCACTACATCACATTACCTACCCTTCACTTTTAGGGTAGTACACCTTAGTTTTCACTTACTAAACACTTTTATTTGAGTCCCCCCCCCTTTTTTCACATACACTTAGTTTTACACATACACAATAGTACACACACACACACATAGGGGTTATAGCTCTATGCACCTTATTTGGTGTATAGCATAGACACACACACATCTACCGTGCTCTCGGTGATGGCCCTTCTGTGGGGGTGGGTATTCATTGCCTCCCTGGATTTGTTGGTACTTGACACCCCGTTTCTTTTAACATCTTCATCCACAGATGGCCAGGACCTGACACTATGGGCCCACCCTGGTCCCCCGTTATTGCGCGGCCCTTTGCCCTTCGCTCCCCTCCTGGTGGGAGGGGGCGGATGTGGGACCTTTTCGGCCCTCGGGGCCTCGCCCCACCATATGGAGACCCCGGCTGTGTCCCTAAAGCACCAACATCACATGTACTTTAAGTGAGTCATTGTACTAAATTTAGACGTTACAGTCAGTGGACTAAACAGAGTTCTCAATTTCATATGTGATCTTACTTTTGATTTCTCATTATATAGTATTGGGTATCACAGATATTCTCCTGATGAAGCCTAATGGCGAAACGCGTCGAGAAGATGCTACCCAATTTGTTTGTACCCTATTTGGTTCTACATGTGTCATTTGTGAGGTTGAACTTTCATTCAATTGGTATTGTCTGTACTATTACTATGTACAATGTTTCTGTAATATGTATTTACTGTAATGTCTCTGTTTATGGCATGATTGCTAGACTGACCATTTAGCATTTTTTTCTAATAAACATGTCTACATTTTATATCTCTATATTATTATGTTTCATTATAATTGACCTTCAGTGCCGCTATAATCCCTATGGAGTTCCTAGTCTCCACACTGGGAAATGTGGGCCCCCATGTTGACTAACATGTGGACCTAAATATTTCCCTAAACCCTTCCAATTGTATTTTTGGGATGAGGCACTAACCTTCACCTAAGGGAACTAGATTTACCTCTTTAACCAAGGACAGACCTAGGTAAAAAAAAATGCAAAAGACTAAATACATCAGCTTGTGAATAATAAGATGTTTATTGACAATAAGGATACCCCTGCCTGAGACAGCTATTGATTATTTTGAACTTACTTCAATAGATTGAGGCTTCCACACAAATGGTGAATTCCACATTCAAATTTAGGATACAAAGGACATACAAATCCACCATGTGCAGCTCTGCCTTCTTTTAGGCAAATGAAAGCACAATGGGCACAATTTGACAGCTGTCAGACTGTATAAACAGCTTACTCAAATGTCAGATGGAACTGTTTATACAGAAGTCATTTAAAGGAATTGCCATAGGCATGTAATCATGAACTCTAGCATAATAACCATTTGGCAGTCATGCAGTGAGGCCAAATAATGTGCAGCCCCAGTATTCCGCGTATTACTAAAAGAAATAACAGAAACCACACGCCACATTATCCTATGCCATCACCAGCACACAACTTCCATATTACACATAAACCAAAGCAGACTTTTGGACTAAACAAAACACTGAGATGTTACCAGAGCAGACCAACTGCAGTGGCAATCTTACAAAAATATCAATGAAAAAAAGTAGCCCAAAAATTCAAACAATCTGCGTGTATATGACTTTATATTAGAGAATTAAAAGTTACAAAT
Organism: Ptychadena robeensis; assembly: GCA_036250615.1. Taxonomy (NCBI): domain Eukaryota; kingdom Metazoa; phylum Chordata; class Amphibia; order Anura; family Ptychadenidae; genus Ptychadena; species Ptychadena robeensis. The sequence continues at coordinate 67,933,672 of CM070034.1, read as the reverse complement.
TATTGTGTACATTATGATATACTGTGTGTATAAGAAAGGGGTGGATCAGCTTGGTGGTACTCAGTGACATATTCTGGTCGATTGCTCCAGGTGGGCGACTCCGTTTTGCCAACGAGCAAGCGTGTACAGCACTTGAAAGTACACAAAATTTACCATAGATGGAAGCATGCATGGGGGTGGGGGGGAGGGGCTTAGACTTGATGTCTCAGAACAGACTTTGTTCTAATGAAATTCACCCTCTGTGTGTCCCAAAGCTTGACCAAAACTGAAGTTCAGGCATCTCTTGACAAAACTGGAGTTCCAGTATCTATTGACATGTACTGGTTTACTGACCAAGGCAGCTAGTTGTACAAGAACGTGGGGGCAACACTGGGCTTAAGGCCTGTACAGTTGGCTGACCATTTTGCTCCACACAAGTTTCTAGTCAGAAAAGGAGGTTTACTTAATGTAGACTAAAGCCCCCCATACACCTTTCAATCACTCTGTACAATTTCCATTAGATCTACCAACAACTATGTAGTGCCGGGTCTCCCTGATAGAATACAAAGTGATTGGAAGGTTTACAAAGGTCCTCATATTACATGATTTTGGTAGAAGTAGATTGTACAGAAATTGTATACTAAGATTGTAAGGTGTATGGGGGCCTTTACAACACTAAAGCCTGCCATACACCCACCGACTGGGTGCCGACAGACCAGTTCTGATGAGCTCTGGAATGCAGCGTGATGCCATACACCCACCGACTGGGTGCCGACAGACCAGTTTTGAGGAGCTCTGGAATGCAGCCAGATGCCATACACCCACCGACTGGGTGCTGACAGACCCGTTCCAACGAGCTCTGGAATTGCCGCCGACCAACGACCGCACACGCCTGTCGGTCAGCGGCAAAATGGGCCACTAATCGGTGTGTGTATGGCAGGCTTAAGTCATAAGAATAAGGAGAGTGTGATATACAAGTAGTATCATATTAAAAGGGAAGACCTCTGAATAGATTTTCACTAGTAGCCAAAAGTGAAAGCAAGGCAGCCACACGACTTTCACAAGACTACCGCCAACAGCGTTACTAGCCCAGTGTGGATCGCACTAGATGAAACCATTTCACTCCCAGAGGTATTTCCAGTGAGGTGGCTTTATCTGGCACTTGCAAATAAGGTGACTAACGATTAAACAATATTAATAATTAGAGGCTTTTAAACATCAAGGTGACAAAAGGTGAAAAAAAATGAAGGGCCAGTTTTTCCCCCCGGACCTTGGTTTGCTCATGGCTGCCCTAGACACAGAGCTGCCCATTAATCCCAATGGGACATCAGCTGTATCGTGGGCCTATAGCCATTTGACATATAGTTGGCCTTGTGGCCCTATCCTGAAATTCCTGGTTGGGTCTAAGGGCTTGTTTCCATTACGTCGGGAGCCCTCCGCTAAGCGTACACGCTTAGCGGGGGTCCCCAACGTAGCAGATAGACTTACCTGCTCGGCGGACGGGTCTGTCTTCATTGCGCCGACCCGATCCGCCGGTGTCAGGCTGAACGTAGTCGAGTACGTTCAGCCTGTACACCGGCGGATGTCTAAACAGACCATCCGCCGGCAGGCTGAGTCTATGGGGTACGGCGGGACCCCTGCTTAGCGTATACGCTTAGCGGAGGGCTCCCGACGTACAATGGAAACAAAGCCTCAAGCTTGTAAAGTCTTCTTATTCCAGTAGCCGTGCTCGTGTTATTGCATTTCATTTCCCTCATTTACAGTCAGGACCATCCTTTTGCTAGACCTCTTGACCATATAGTGTATTTTTTGGACTATAAGATGCACTGGACCATAAGATGCACCCAGTTTTTAGAGCAGAAAACCAGAAAAAAAAAAAAAAAAAGATTTAATACGTTTTCACATCAATTGGGATAATGCAATGAATTCAATTAATGAAATATTCAATTCATGTGTCACTAGCAGCAGTACACTCAGCACAACATGTCATTCTCCACACTGATCGGGAGGAAGGGGGGGCCGGGCAGCGCAGTCTACTGCTCTCCTTTGCTCTCCACTCCGGCTGGCTGTTACTGTGTCCGTGGGAGCTGCAGAGTGATTGCAGTTACCCCGGAGAGAGGAATAGATGCCAGTTAATCTATGCCTCTCTTCATGGCTTATACCAGCAGGGCTCTGAGCTCTGCTGACATAGGCAATTATACAGTACAGATGGGAAAGCGGACGGACACCAGCTGACAACTTCAGACCATAAGACGCAGGCACAGCCCCCCCCCCATTTTTGGGGGTGAAAAGTGCGTCTTATGGATGTTGTTCCTGGAGCCACTGTTCGACTTAGACTTAATTGTATATATATATTTATACAAGTAAACCCAAAAATAGATCACTGAACTGTGTTCTTTCTGTCCTGTGTCTTATACACACTCCCAGCATGTCAAAAAAGCCCTCCCCAAGTCATCTTTGGCTGCATAATAAATGTCCCTATGTTGTGGAGAATTGGATTGTGGATTCTGTCATCTCATGGGCATCTTTAAAAAGGGGAAAAAAAGGTTTTTTTTTGGATTTCTTTCTTCTTTAGGGGTTCAGCATACACATTTACATCTAGAAAAAGTGGAATAGGAAAACTTAATAAACAGTTTTTACACAAAAGACCATTCATTTTAGAAACAAATAAATATTTTCTGTGTAGGAAATCATCACTTTAGCTTCATGTCTGCAATAACTAATTGTGTCTTGCAAACATTTCACAGCAGGAAGTCCATATGAAGCCACAAACCGTCAGCGGCCATCAATAGATTAGGGTGTATCGGGCGGAATTCATCTTGTGATATACCACAAGGCCGCACAGAGACAAGGTGACAAATCCAACCGAAAATAATCTTGTCTGTAGCATGAAGATCTGTTAATAAATACTAAGACATCTGATCATTTTCTCTTATTCTGTAAATTAAACATTCCAATTAAATGTTGAAGTATAACTAGGGTTATAACATTTGTAGAAATCTTTATATACCAAATTGTCTATATATTCAAAGACCGGCATGCACATTAACATAGAGGCTTTTGCTTATGTACAACAGACAATGTGACTTTACTGAAATTTATGAGAAAGATAAATGAACAGATGTGACCAAACAAAGACAAATCACATTGCCCATACATACATCAAAAAGAGAAAAAAAACTGCATTTTGTCCAAAAGTTTTAGAGAAAAACCCCACTGAAAGGATGAATTGATGTTTAAGCCTAGGATGCAGAGAACTGGGGATAGCCAACAGACACAAAAACACAAAAAAGTGTGTATATGTGTTATAGATATGTAGTGGAAAAGTTTTTTCTCTTTATTGGATCTTCACTTTAGTTCCTAGGTGCCCAAGCTGTGGCCCTCTGGGTGTTCAGTGGCCCCCTTTCGGTCCTCCACTTGTGGCCCCCCAAACCTTACTGTTCTTGCATAGAAACTCAGCTATCCGCTGATCCCCTGCTGACAGGTCCTCGCCCAGGATCTTCTTAGAGAGGGAAAAGGTGGAGAGGCAATAAACTTACATGATAGGTATAAGTAAAAGCCAATCAGCGACCCAGATCGCCTCCTCTTCTCTAGTGTAAGGGGGGGGGGGCAGCAGACCGATGGGTGTTTATGCTCCCACATTTCCACCAATGAACAGAGGGTGATTGTATAATATGTATTGCGGCACATAACCTGAAAATAGGAGCATATAACCTCTGAATCAAAGCTTATGTGACCCACAGATATCATCAAAGGCTTTGATGATATCTATGAGGCACATACCCTTTAATGACATATAGAACACAAAATGTGCATTGCCATACTACAGTGTTCCTAAAGCTTGAAGTATAATTTAAAACAAGTTTTTTTTTATTTAAAAATATGTTCTAGCTATGGCTGATGTCATTTTTCATTATAAAATGCTTATAAAAGTCAGTATGTCAGGATGGAAAATGTTATGTGCATCCATTTAGTGATGCAGAGGGATGCATTTGTGGCCCTCCATATCAACTTGTTGCCCACCACTGCTTTAGTTCAACACCTGCTGAGATAGAGAGATTATAAAACTGAGCCCCCTTCTAGTGGTACAACCTCCAATGCCCTATATTTACAACCAAAAAAAAAACAAAACACTGCACTATAAAAATAAAACATGATGAGGTTTACCATACACGGCCCAAGTTTTTAGCAAGCCATTTGTGTGCCCTTGATCCAGATAATAATAGACAAATATCATGTATACAACCATTATACAGTTCCTGTGAAGGGCTAATATTCCTATTTTGTAGGGTGTTTTGGGTGGAATGTCTAAATGTATGGATTTATTGCCAATTGTATTCTTGGACATTTCATTGTCACTGGGACAGATATTCATCTATCTAATTTAATTTGTCAAATCTATTCAATACTGAAAATGATTGGTTTAAGTCTACTTAAAGCAGTGGTTCCCGAACTGGGGGGCACGAAAGTATTCCATGGGGTGCTGGATAATGTCCCTTAATAGAAAAAGGGGGCCCTGCAAGAAAAGTTTGGGAACCACTGACTTAAAGCCAATTTTCCTGATACGATTGCATTTGTTTTACTTAAAAAATGTCTTTAATGCTGAAACCTTTGCAAAAGCTTGCAATTCAACCTGCGCCATGTAATTTGCTCTCCTATTTGCGTATCTTTGCTGAAGCTTTTACATGAACGCATGCATTCCAACAGCTTCAACTATATTTAGAGCACCAGCTATAGTTATTGAAACAGCCATCACAAGGTGTCGTTATAAAAACTTTCATTCAGTTCTTCACCTTGAAAACAGACCAGGGACAGTAAAACAAACCTCAAGCACATATGCAACACACAGGATCAAAGCTCGGTGTATAAAAATCCAAACACTATATCTTGTAAATGTCATAGAGCATGCTGACAATTCCCTCACCAGTATACGCTCCTAACATACAATAAAACAATGTATTAAGTCATAAAGCAGGCAATTCTTTAGATGACTAACATTCTATGGCAAGTAAAACAGCAAATGTAACTTTTTTTTATAAAGTACATGGAATGTAATTTATACATTCTATGTCAAGTACATTTTTTAGAAGTGCACTTGCGTTTTTTTTAGTAAACATATAGAAAGATTGCAAAAACTGCAGTCAAACCTGTCAGGTTTCATTGGTGAAGTCCCAGGGACAACACCCTTTAGGTGTTTTTCAGCAGCCCCTCGCAGTCCTCCACTTGCAGCCCCCGAAACCTAACTGTTAATGCATAGGAAATCACATGTCTGCCCCCCCCTTTATGCGTCAAATGCCCCCCATATGGCTGTGGGATTCTCCAGAGGCTGAATGATGTCATCAGGCTGCAACCGGTCACTCAGAGGATCAGCAGGCACCCTTTGTGTGCCGGACATTACTTTGGATGGGCCAGGAATTTACCAACATGTCAGATAACAGTGCAATCCGACTTGCTGTCCTTTCCTCGCCGATCTGTCCAGGTGGGCACACCTGATTTGGGGCCAAGCGAACGGCGGGAACACGCACGGTGGTTAATCAGAGGAAAAATTGGGTGGGAATCGTCTATGGCTACCTTTAGAGGGGTAAGGTGAGGAGAGGCAAGGGACTAGCTCAGGACCCATCTGGGTTGCCGATTGGCTTTCATGTATGCCAATAAGCATGCTCAGCTGCAGCAGACAGGTGAGTGCCTATGCTCCCACTATTGCACCAACCAATGGGGAATGATTGTATAATATATATTGCAGCACATAACCTCAGAATAGGGGCACATAATCTTTGAATCAAAGTTTATACAGTATACCCCATAGATATCATCAAAGGCTTTGATGATATCTAGGAGGTACAAAGCCTTTGAGGATATATAGGACACAAAATGTGCATTACCATACTACAGTGTTCCCTAATGCTTGAAGTATCATTTAAAACAAGTTTTGTTATTTAAAAATGAAAAATAGTGCCTTCTAGCTATGGCTGCTGTCATTTCTTTATAATAAAATGCTTATACAAGTCAGTATAGATTGAAAAGGTTATGTGTTTAAGCCTGCAGAGATTAACTGTATTTTGTGCACTATAAAATACACCCCCCTAATACAGCTGTATACAGGGAGCAATAGAAGATGCACTCCTATATACAGAGGTGCATGCTTTTCCTCCAGTAACTAAAGCTCCGTCTGTAGCTCTTAGTATTGATCTACTAACTACAGGATGAGCTTGAGCCAGCCATGGACAGATCCTTCCTGACAGCTTTCTCGCCTCTTGAAACTCAAGCTCAACCTGTAGCTAGTAGCTCTGTGCTGCCATCCACCAGTGGAACGTCAGTTACAAGAGAAGTAGAGGCTCTTTGACGGCTTCCCTCCACACTTCTTTCTGTACCAATGCCTCCAACGATCTATTTGAGGTTAGGCAAATAGTCCCCAGTTACTCAACTGGCACCAGACCAGCAAAATAAAGGGGAAAAGGGCTCCAAAGCATCCCATCACCCATTGGATTAAGCAGACCATAGCCAAGGAATATAGTATATAGTCCTCTGATTTTAGGTGTCCTTTACCACTTACAGCACTTCAACCAGAGCATGGGCCGAGAAGGCTGGCGCTATTCCAGAGAAAATCTTTAGTGCTGCCATCTGGTCATCATATTTTACCCTCCTTCCACATTACTGCCTGGATCTTCTGTAAGTCCAGGATTAGCCCTTTGGAAGAAAGGCAATTTAAGCAGTGGTCCTTTCCGAAGTCCTAGCTCGTCCTCTTGTGTGCTATCCCCCCCTACTATTAATGCTTGTTTTATGTTTCAGTTCAGCTCCTGGGTTCTCATATATTGACTGGTAAGGATACCAAGGAGTAGCCTTTCAAAGTACTTGGGTGTTTGCGTTTCCTCCCTTCAGTTGGTGGATCTCATCTCTTGTGTGCTGGTCTGAAAAAGGACTCATGGAAAAAGAATTACAAATAAGTCTAACCCCAGCTTTTTAATGTATGAAAGATGGGTTGGTGTTGAGTAAATGATGCAAGCATTTGAAATAGCAAAGAAATATATTATATCCAAAACATATGAAGCATTAATCCTTTACAGTTCATTAACTAAAATCCAAAAGTTTAGAGGCCCTTTCCCACTAGCTGTGTTGCCAGTACTGCAATGCAGCACACTAGCATTAACGGAAGGTGCACATTGCACAAGGCACACAAATTCAAGCTGCAGTCAAGCTTCTACCATACACTAGTATGGGAGAAGTAATGTTGCAGTGCAGTGGTTCTCAACCTTTTTTGATCCATGATTCCGGAAATGATATCGCGAAGTGTCACTTCCTGTATCTCGAACGCCGAAGTGCCGGTGCGTAGTGCCATTTTCACATTACAAATACTGGGACACTTCGCAAAGTCACTTCACTAGGCAAGTGTAATGTCTCTTCCCTGCTATTTTCCCACCCCATATGTAGATAATGTGCGGGGTGGGAAGTTAGGAGAGAAAGTAATGTTCCATCCCTCCTTAGTGTGGGGCATTACTTTCCCTTCTAACTTCCCACCCTGCTTGTGGGAATCAGAGCATGTTGTTAGCAGCAGCTCTGATGCTCTCAGTAAAGGCGGCGACCCCAAGGGGGTCCCGACCCACAGGTTGAGAACCACTGCACCCGACCAAACTACAGGGGCCATATTCGCCAATTTAGCTATTTAATCTGGCCTTTCTGCTCATTCACTGCAAGAAACACCAGAATTAGGGATCTTTCACATTATGTGTTACAGAATGGTACACAAGTTTCCACCAATAGTGAACTGCACGTCTATGCTGCTGCACAAAGAAGTGCCGATGTACAAATAGCAACACTTTGCTGCCAGTCTCCACTAGCATCAAATGCGGGGACTTTTATTGTTCGATCTATCAAAATATCAATCAGTTTACATGGACTGAACGGGAATAGATTTCTGCCTATCTGGTATGATCAACCAAAAGTGATCAATATAAAACAAAAAAATCAATAAAAAAAGTGATCAGACATGTTTGTAAACACGACTGAATTACAAAATAATCAACTTGTGCATGGCTACCTTAATCTACAAGTCAAAATAAGAGCTTTCCATTTAAGGCAATTAAGGAAGTTTGATTCATTATTTCTAAAGTTAAATATATGAGTATACACAAACACGCACACACAAAGTACGAAAGAAGGTTGAGATAAACCTCAAGGGCTCATTCACACTTTACAAGCTGCATTGCAGTGCATATGCGTTACCGTACGGTTAACAAGTTTCTATCGGAATCCTATTTTTCCCATTCACGCTGCGTGTAGTTTTTTATTACTTTTTAAATTGTTCATCAACATTGAAGACATCAGAACTATGAAGGAACATGTAAGGTGTTTTGTAGCGAACCATTCTATTACACTTAAAAGACTTGTTAACACATGTTCAATTAGTGAAGATTTTATCCGGTTGGCTTGTTCACATGGTCAACAAAAATAATCTTTAAAATATGTTGATGTTCATCTTGCCTTCATGCTGCTGAGGCGCTAGCAACTCTTTACCTGGCAAGGTGTCACCCATCAGTGACTATCTTGCTCCTTTTCCAGTCCATGGAGCATTGCAAAGCAGCACCTATTACGCCATCTAGTGACCATTCATGTTACTGCAGTGAGGTAACCCCTAAGGACTGGAAAATAGATATACATTTTTGTTTCCAGGATTAGAGATGGCACCTGCCAAGTGAACTGCAGTCAAGTATGTTTCTCTGTATTGTGGAGTGACACCTCCACCATTGTGCCAGCTCTGAGGTAAGTAAATTCTACTAGTGACAATTGTGAGGATTTATTCAAAATTTAGGGAAGACTTAGCATGGCTACTTCAGGATATAATAGCAACATCTCTTCCAAGTTATGCTTAATCATTTGTCCTACAAGAGGAGAGTCAGCCCAATCACACTTCCAGGATACCATACAATTTCTGTACAATCAACTTTTTTTTGTTCCAAAACCATGTAATATGAGGACCTCTCTAACCCTTCCAATCACTGTGTATTCTATCAGGGAAGACCCAGCACTACATAGTTGTTGGTAGACCTAAAAGACATTGTATGGAGTGATGTAAAGGTGTATGGAGTGCTTAAGAGCTATTATACCAAGAAAAGAGCAATGGACTGTCCCCTGACCTGGACTCAATACAGGTGGATTGGAGAGTAAAGCCAAAGCAGCCAGCAAACTGTCAGCAGCGTGTGTCTGCAAAGCTGTCAAAGCAAAAGATGGCTACTTTTAAGAATCTAAAATACATTGTTTCTACCGTTTGTCATTTACTACAGAATTCCACACATTCCTGATGTCTTTCAGGTTAGTCTACAACACAGAAAACAATGTAAAAAAAAAAAAGTAAGTAAACAAGAAGGGGTGTCCAAACTTCTGACTTGTTGCATTTGTGTATCATTATTTACAGTTTTATCTTTTATTTACATTATTTTTATTCAAAAGGTAACCTCAGAGAGCATCTGAATACCTTTATTATGCCTTTTTATTTATTTATCACATACATGCAACTAAAGGAGGATTGTGGGGAGAGAAGCGCCCCAGAGCCTGGAACCCCTCAATGTGCACCAGGACCCCAAACACTTCCTGCAATGGTACTACAGCACAGAGCCCCCCTTTACAGAATGGAGAGCCTACCTCTAGGAGCACCAGAACCTCCTTGGATAGGGCCCATAGCTGGGCCCAGAGTTGCTCCACTGGCACCAGAACCCTAAGTCTCCCTCTCATGTCACTACAACACTGCAGAACCTACAGACCCCCTAAATCCTTCCTCTAGACTTCCACTCACAGAACTCCTTCCAAGGGCCCAGTGTCCCTCATTCACTGGCACCTCTTGCACTAGGACCCAGCAGCCACCCACTCCGTCCGCAAACAATGAAAAAGTGCAGAGAAAAGTGTGCGGGCACCTCTGTGGGCACAGGCCTGGTACCACCTCTTCTTCCGGGGTACGGGACGGACACCCCCCAGTGTGAGGGACCGTGCCTTGTGGGTCCTCCCAGCAAGTTGTCTGGCAAAGTTTTCCTCCCTCCCCCGTGCAGAAAACGTGGCAGTCTCCCCCTCCTACCTGTACTGAGGTTGTCATTAATTTTAAGCGGGACCCTCAGGATGTAGACCAGAAAGAGCATGAAGAAAAACCACACCGTCCACAAGTACGTCCACGACCACACCATACACGACTTGAGCTGCTCCAGGAAGCCAGCTTCAGCCATATTTCATGTGAGAGGCAGAGCTGCTCTCTGCTGCCCCAATGCTCTCCGTGTATGTGCAGCCTGGGAGGACTGCCACACGCAGCCAATCCTATAAGAGGTACCTGCCCTCCCCCTCACAGGTCTCCAACACCAGGCTGCCACACACACCCCAAGTGTGCAAACGTGGGGGGCTCATATACACACTGCTTATACCACAAGGTGTCTCCAACACCAGCCTGTCATACACACACATACCAAGTGTGCAAACGTGGGGGGCTCATATACACACTGCTTAT
>CM070034.1:67895129-67913115 GCA_036250615.1 Ptychadena robeensis | reverse complement strand
TAAAAAAATTGATCGAATTACATTGATTGTACAGTCAATTGAACCATGTGTGGCTAGCATTACTGTTACTTACTGTGAGATTGGAGCAGACGGAGTCTTCTTCTCCCCAGCTGCCATGTAATTACTTCCTGGATGTGGGGGGGGGGGGGTGCGGTCCGATGCTTCGATCTCCCATGTCACTGTAAGTTTTAATACTTCAATAATAATAATATTCTGGTTTCCTGTGAGACCGGAGAAGAGTCCGAACCCCCCCCCCTCGGAGTCCAGGAAGTAATGACGTGACTCCCGCTGGGGGAACAAGACTCCGCTCCGATCTCACAGGTAACCAGAAAGTTTTTATTATCCAATGCTCTGAACACGTTTCTAAACAGAAAACTGTGCTCAGAGCTGAAAACGTAAAAACCACGCCATGGCCCCCCCCCCTTTGAGAGTTGCACACCTACACGCAATTTAAACATTCACCCCTCATACTGACTATTTTACTCTGTGATCTTTGCTCAGGCCCCATACACCCACTGACATCACTAACTGTGTATTCACAGCTGATGGATGATCTAAGAAAGATAATAGATAGTTGTGCACAGCCATGTCAGAAAGATCCAGAAGGCGAGAATTATTAAAATGTTAACAATTTTTATGAGGGGATAAAAAGCTAATTCTCCAGTACTTTGTGCAAGCCACTGTACCACACAAAGGTGTTCTCTGTAAAACGAGTCTGTTCTCTAACCCGGCACACTAAAAAGATTAGCATGTATCTAGTATGTATCTCATGCATCATACCTCATTGATAAATGTGGTTCTTAACCATATAATAAAGGAAACGCTCACAAACACACAATTTATAGGGAGAACTTAATATTCAGACCACACAGCTTATACAATGGTACAGGCAATGCTAAGCTCAAAGACTGCCCACTAGGGTTCAATAACTATTTATACACACACACACACACACACATAGCTCTGCTCATCTTAACCAGAAACTTCAGCTACATTAATGTGGCGGACCAAAACAATACAAACTCATTAACCTTTGGCTCACTGGAAGACTCGTGCAGAACAGCATTCCTTTTTAATATAGCTATGTGTTCAATATATTTTGCATATTGTTTTTGTACATGTATTTGTGGGCAACATATAAGCAAGGAAGCCTAACCCTTGTATGGCACGAAAAGCTGTTTCTCCCGTGATTGCCGGCTCTCTGCCCAGCCCAGAACTGCAGGCACACAGGGAGGCGCCGTTTGTGCCCGATCCCGGCACGGGGGGCGCAGTTTAAATCCATAAAGTAATGAGAGTTGGGGCATCTTTACCCCTGGTGGTAGGGCAAAATGAAACTGTCCCTTCCTTGACCATTCAAGCTGTCCACAACATTAAACCCTTGTGGGTGAGCACTAGAGATGGTTGAATTTTTCGACTAGCTGACTTGTGAGTTGATTGCAAAGCCTGTGAAAATGGTATCACCAAATTGCTGGACTAGTACAGAAGCGTTGTAGGAACATTGGGGGAAAAAAGTTTTGCTCTAGCACATGTAGTTTTTGCATAAATTAAGTTCAAAGTCGAAATTTTTACTTGACTTTGAACTTAATTTATGCAAAAACCATTTGAGCAAAACTTACTTTTTTGTAGTTTACCCCCAACCCTTCTCAACATCCCCAGCATGTTTGGTGATGATACCATATTCAGGGGCTTTGCAATTAACTTGAAATGGTTGAATAATAAAAAAAAAAATTAAACCATCTCTAGTGAACACGGTCTCTGGTGATCCATTCTGTTACCATAAGCATTTGCTTCCAATAGATTTTTTGTTTTTTAAGCAAGAACTTCCACAGGCACATTACCAACCACATAGCCACACACACACACACACCAGTAGCAGAGAGTAGATCCGCTCTGTGTATGTCAGCTGGGGTCAAGATGCCAGGCTTATACACATGCCAAGCAATAACATGGTCGGCAACCACAACTATGGGCTTGTATTAAACAGAATTAAAAAGGATTTTTTTTTATTTATTATTAATGATGACTGCCAGTCTTTAAATGCTTCTTCAGCCACAGGTTTGGTATAGACTAGGTTTCTGTGTTTCTTGCTCATTTTGCAAGAGCTTCACCTATTTTCAAGAGCCCACATTGCTGCTAGCATCATGTGTCTTTCCAAGATTTAGGTTTTCGGTTTGTGGCTGAGCTTTATCTTAGATTTCTTTGCTCAGGACAAAGCCTGTTCAATCTAAGTAAATCCAAGAGAAGAATTTTAATACCATATGGTATGTCAAGATCAGAAATGTAACATTTGGAAAGATCACTTTGTATTCATATCATGTGTGTACCAATTGTGATAGAGTTTTTTTGAGTAGTTAGACCCCGGTGAATTTAATATTAAAAGTACATTACAATGGTTCGTGTACCTCGATTTTCATACCATAGAGGTGAGATATAAAGGCGGTGTACAGTTGCCATTCTTTAATAGAACAGCGTTGTGAATACAGGACATAAATTTGGTGTAATTTAATAATTGTTTTATTGTTAGGAAGGCTGAAGAGTCTATTGTGTGGAGTTTTGATTTGACCTGTAGAATGTGACATGTTGAAGTTCATAAAAGTTTCAGGATTAGATCGCCCTCTTAAACCTCCAGCATCATATAGGACTTCATCGGGTATTACAGTCCCCTACAAGGATATCACACCATCACCTCTGTATTACAAGACACACAGCTTCATGACATTTGATGGATAAAGAACACACTTACAGACACTGTTAGAGAGTCTTCAATATCTTTATGGCTCACCAACTGAACATTTCCATCTTCATAATAATGAACCTACGGAAGACATTTTCTATTATGCTATAAAAGTATAAAAAAAAAATTCAAAACCACTTGTTAGAAATGAGCCCTGAGAGCAGCATTTTAAATTATAACCAACTGTAAAAAGTAGCAGGCTTATGATACTCTGACAGATCATGCAATAGCAGCGCAGTACATCCACATTCCAGCTGCTGTAGCTCTGTCTGATGATTTCCCCGCAGCAGTGTATCACTGTTATATTCATAGCTGAATACAGTGATCAGCTGAGCCGACCTAATCCAAAAAAAGAGAGTGCTTCTAGAGTCTGTATCCATTTCAGAGCAAAGCAACTAAGCTTGTAAGTTCTGCTGTGGGCCCTGGTGCCCAGAACTTGTGAAAAAGTGGTCATGAACAATTTTACTATCATGCCTGCTGCTGTTTAATGTAAATCTCCAAAATTTGTTACCGACATATCAAAAGGCTTAAAGGGCGAATTACAACTAAGCTTTAGCTTGGTGGCCGATTTCACAGAAGATTGCCCACTGTGAAACGTACGGCGGTCAATCTGTGGTGAAATTGACCCCTTATCTAAACGTTTATGGCCACCTTTAGAAATAGTGACATATTAATGAAGAACACTGACTGCAATATGTGTAGAAGTTTCTACCAACCCAGAAGGTAAAGCAGTAAAATACCTGAATTTTTAGAATTCCCACCACCTTGGTAGTAGATGGGGTTATAGTAAATTTCCATTCGGACCTCCAGCGTCCATTCCTGGAAAATAGAATGAGTGCATTATGCAACAAATACTATTTAGTGTGAGATTAGTACAAATTCGTACCTTTGCTTGAAATGAAGCCATGTGGCTGTACATCAAAACCAATCATTTAAATCCTGGTAAAAAATATTTAATTCCATGGCTTCTTTAAAAAGTACAGACAGACTAGATGACTAGTTTACAGTTAAATGCTATGTAATAACAGATATGAGACATGTGCAAGCATTAGAACATATATGAACATTTAAATAACATTGAGCATGGAAGTGTTCTAAGCTGCATCTAAGTGGGCATATTGGAGTGGTCCCTTTCCTTCATACTGTCAGTTGTGGTATGCCTTCTCCCCGGGCCCCCTTCTAGTGGTGGCCAGAATGCTGGAACATAGCATAGCATAATGTTTTAGACTATAGCACAGGAAGCCAAATTGTTTCCCTATTACATGCATATTTCATCATACTAAAGAACCCAACGTTTAATTTTAGCATGTCTGACAAGCCTCACTCCATACACCTTTCCGTCTTACCTGGAAATCATGTCAGCAACAGCAAAATATGTGACAGGCTGGCAAAGCTAAATCACTGATTGGCAATTAGCAGTGGTATTGTCAAACTGTTTTATAATGATTTACATTGTGCTGCCTATCCTACACACTGAAAGCACAACTTAAGAATGCAATGCTGAAAACATTTTATTTACTTAAATAGAGAGATAAAAAAAAGCGAAAAGGACTTACCAGAAGTTTTTTGCTTGAAACTGATGACTCTCTATACATACAATAATTGTTTGCTGTCCATCAATTGTTTTGCCGTAAACCTAAGTTGAACAAATGTAATTAATAAAATCCACAACAAAAATTCTACTTGCACAGCTAATTGTCTGAACTATATCTACTTTTGCACCTAAACATGCAGAGAAATACTTACAGTGCTGACGCCATTTGGATAATGATCTTTCACATAGGATCGGACTGCAGTGTCTACAATATTCCTCCAGGACTCTAGGGCATTTTCTCCCTCATAGGGCCGGGGATCACTGGCTTCCTTTCTTAAGTGATCAAATCTAAATGAAATCTTGTTCTTTGGGTCCAAAAATCTCCCATTACCAAGGTCGCCATGTTCTGTTATTAGTACCTAGGGAAAAAATATTATTCTTTATTCTATTTTTATCCGTTAAATGTTTGCTGGTAAAACTTTACTATTCCCCCGGGATGCTGTGTATTGTAATTTACAACCATAAAAAAAAAAAAAATAAGGATAAAAACTGTCCATTAACGAATCATATAGGCGTCTGTGCTTTCACTGGAAAATATTTACATTGCAGCTATAAAATAAGTAAAGCCCCCTTTGGCAGATCGACCATGCAAGGTGACGTCATCACACGTGGTCAATCGGCCAAGAAATCGGGTCACAATCCCTTTGTGTGCCAGCACTGTCCGATATCCCTGTTTGAGTGGGATTGATGGTTTCCGCTCAAAAACAGTGCAGTGTGCCCATAACTATGTGTGTAAGGGCACCTTACACGTATCATTTGCATAAACAGACACCTGAGTCCCACCAGTGACCTGCCTGATATTAATTGCAGGCATTTTAAACGTGTGTGCAGGTGCCCTAAAATTCAGCTTACAGTAGTGATACCCCAACATAACTATCCAAATCTAAAAAATAAAAATTGACATCTAAAAAGCAAATATATTTATTTACATCTATGAGGTACAACAACCTACGTTTTCAAGGTGCCATTCAGAAGGAGTGGGGAAGTGATCTTTTCCCAGCAGGGCAATGTAGGGAGCAAACCAAGAAAACAATTAAGAAATACATACCTGATCTTCATTGCCTTCAATTTTTACTGGCGTGAACTGATCCAAGTTGTACTGTGCAAATGCACTAGGTATAACAAACAAACAAAAAAAACACAATCAGCAAATGTACAACATAAGTATAGAGAACGGAACAAAGTGTGTGTGTGTGTTTATATACAACACACACAGTATTAAAAGCCTTTTACATAGAGCTAAATAAAGAGATTAGAATGAGATCAACAAAAGCAAAGAATGATCAGTGCCTGAAAAGCTGAAAAGCATACTCATTCTGCACAGAACTTAGAAAATGGAAAAGGCTGAAGATCAGAACAACAAGGCAATTCCTTATAATCAAGTCAGTAGTGATGGCCGAACTGCCCGCAAGGCGGACAGTTCGGCCACGAACAAGCATGTTCGCCCTCCTTCTCGCTGGCGGACAGTACGGGTGTTCGACCCGCCCTGTTCGCCGGCGAGACGGATCCCTCTATTCTTCCTCCGGTGGGATCATTAGCAGCGAGATCCCGCCGCAGGAAGAATATTTCACTGAAGACCGGGTAGAGAACCCGGTCTTTCAGTGAAAAACCGGCTTGTGAAACCCGGATGTGACATCACATTCGGTTAGCACAACCAGGAACTGACGTCACATCTGGGTTTTCCGATTTAAATTCCCCGCCTAGAGGCGGGGAATTTGAATCTGTCCGCGAATGGGCGGACGGCGGACTTTTTTAAAAGTCCGCTCCGCCCGTTCGCGGACGGACACGGCCGAAGTTCGGCCATCACTACAAGTCGGCAACTATTGGTAACAATTTGTCAGCAACAATTTACTTTAAGCTCCATCACTTGTCTTTTGGACAAGATTATAACTTTGTCTTTGACAACTGTGGGTGTTTGTCCATCATTAGAGACATCAGGGGTGCAATAGTTGTAAATGCAAAACACTATCAAGGAAATTTGGAACGATAAATATTAAAAACTATGACCTGAATGCCCCTTATTTACTCAATAAAATTAGAGATGCACCAATTGAGCAACTTTTTTGTATGACCGGCCAAGATCGGTGACCAGACAGTCGGGCTCACGGCCGCCGATATGCTCCTCACACACAGCATTCTGCTTCCCCCCTCTGCAGCTGCAAATGCCACCGTAGAAAAACCAAACTAAAATGGCCATATAACACTGTACCTTTGAACATTCATATCACGAAAAACTTCAATAGCATAATCATGAAACTTTCAATAATGTACTACTACTTACACCCCGAGTGTCACCCCTCTAGCTATGTAAGTGTTGTAAGCTAGAGGGGTAAAACTTAGCCTGTAAGTAGGAGTAGGGGTACATTACAGACGCTGAAAGTTTCAGGATTAGGATATTGCTTTCAATTTCTAGGTTTTTGTGATATGAATGTTCAAAGTTATAGTGTTAGATCCTGTAAATCTATACCCTGCTTGCTAGGAGAAATTTGTGTTTCATAGAAAAAAAATTCCGAGCTTTAACCTCCCTGGCGGTTCACTGAGGTCCAGATTTCTGTACCAAAAGTGACGCCGATGGGGGCGGAAAGGCTCTGTGTGCCTGCAGCTCTGTAGAAATGCTGCAGGCACACAGAGAGCCAGCGGTTGCGCCTGATTCCGGGACAGGCGCAGTCTGATTGTGAATCAAACTGCACCTGTGCCGGAATCAGGCACAACTTGCTTCGGGCGTAACGCTAGGGAGGTTAAACTGGCCATAGACGCTATGCTTGGCGGGCGTTTATCGAACAATCGGCCGCAGCATGATGACATCATCATGCAATGGTCAATCGTTCGAAATACACCATTTGCGTTTCGACAACCAATACTTTGGATGGGGACCCTTGTCCCCATTCAAAGTACTAGCGATCGACCAGAGAAAAACTTTTGTTCTCTGGCTGATCAAAGTTTGGTACGACTACGAACGGTTGCTCCAGGTGGGCGCGTTCATTGTGCGATTGATCACCAAGCGATCACCTTGAATGCACAAGGTCATTCCTAGTGATCATTCGCAAAATCGGCCAGAGATTTAAGCGCTATGGCCGGCTTTAGAGGTACAGAATTTTTATTTATTTATAAGTTTACACTTGTTTTCTTTTGATTCTGTACCTTTAAATATCAAATCTCCCGCTAAGCGCGTGACGTCATCAGCACACGAGTGCTGATCACGGAAATAGCCCAAGGTAGATCCAGCTAGCAGAAACGCTCAGCGGGAGCGTTTTTGCTAGCTGCATCCACTTTTGAACTGGAAAGACATTTCTCTGCTCCAGTCCAAAAGTAAAAAACGAAAAAAAAAAAATAATTTTCTTTAAGACCGGGTCCCACCTCCGTGACGTCACTCGGGGACCCAGAAGAAGCCGGCGAGGACGTCGATGGAGGCGGAAGCCGGACCAGGTAAGCGTCCACCCCGAACTGGGTTCGGGCGTATCGCTAGGGAGGTTAAAAGGGATAGTAGATTGTTGTACTGTGACAGCTATTAATGAATAAAGAAAGTTTTAAGTTCGAGTCATATCCTTTATTCACTAACTGTGGTGATTAAAGCTTTAAAAAGAGCCAATTTGCACACTACTGCCTTACTGCACAGCCAGACGATACCTCCTCTTATATACCTTTACAAATTTCTGTGACATGTCCACAAAAATGTAAAATTACAGCAGTAACATCTGTTCATTGTGTAGTCAGCAAGCTGGTGATTGCAGAAGCAGCTTACATGTCATAAGAAAATAAAAGCAGTGGAACAGTCTTTTCCTAGCAGCCCCCACCCCCATTCCTTTCACTTCCACGCAATATCATGTGATTGTACTATGAATTTTACATGCAAATCTGTAACAGGACAGGCAAGGCAGATGAGCTAAACGACATGGCCTGTCTATACAGTTCTCAGAGCATGGCAAATGCAGTTGTAACATTACTCACACAGGTTTAATTACATGTGTGTTATTGTGTACAGAAGTAGGAAACCATATTAGGGTTTGAGGATTTAAACACTTACTGAGCAGCACCTTCCCTGAGTAAATTGTCATTGTTGAGTAGGAACCGAACATCTGTATGAGAAGTACATAAAAATGGAGGTATTTAACAATCTTCAGTTACATAAAAACACACACACATTGCAGGGGGACTATGGAAATAGTATTTAGAAAAAAGCCTTTACATTAAGAGACAGAGACCATCACCACACAAAGGAGGGAAAATTATAATTAGCTAAGCTTAGCGATAAATAAGTGAATGGTAACAGCAGTAACTGAGAAAAAAGCTTTTATTTAGGTTGGTCATATTCGCAATTTTCATTTTCTAAAAAAGATATGTTCCATCTAGGGTCCCATCCAGGATCATACAGCTCTGTGGTAATGCACAGTAACATGCCTTGATGGACGTGGCAACATTCATTGTGGATACTACAAAGCCCAGGATGATGGATGTGCACTGTTGTACAATGCAACTTTTATTTGCTGCACTAGGAACACCCCATTCAATTGCACCTCATAGTACACATTTCAAATTCTAAGGTTTAGGAGTCAGGATAAAATGTAAAAAAAATGTAAATAGGGAAATAGCCCCACTGATTCTATATTATAACAAAAAAATTACTAATTTACTGTTGTAACTCCAATTTGCAACAGGAAAAAAATATTTAATTTAGGTTAGGACTAAAAGCCACAAGTCATATTTGCAATTTTTAGAAAGATCAGTTTTTGCAAATTTAGGGTCCCATCCAGCATTACACACCCACAGATACTCTTTTAAAAAAATGTAAGTGCCTTGACTTGATATAAATTAATATAGATAATCTATATCATACCAATAAATACCATGAAGAATCATTATCGTATTTTTCGCCGTATAAGACGCACCAGTTTTTAGGACAGGAAAACCAAAAAAAAAAAAGATTTAATACGTTTTCAGATCAATTGGGTTAATGTAATAAATTTAATGGATGCAATATTTAATTCAGCCAGAAGGTGTCACTAGCAGCAGTACTTTCTCAGCAGAACATCATTCTCCCCACTGATCTACAGGAGGAAAAGGGGGGGGGCTGGTCTGTCTTCTGCTCTCTCTCCTCTCCCGATGTTACTGATTCTGTGTCCGTGGGGCAGCAGAGCAATTGCTGTTCCCACGGACAGGAGAGCTATACATGCAAGTTCATCTATAGCTCTCTCTTTCTTGCCTATGCCAGTTCAGGGCTGGCATAGGCAATTACACATTTCAGATGGGAGAGCTGGACATCGGCTCTCCCATCTAAACTGACAGCTCCTCCAGCTCCCTTTCGTGCCGGGAAAGCTGGCAGGAAGCCAAGGTGCGACCACGCATTGGGCGTATAAGACGCAGGCACTTTTTGCCCCCAATTTTGGGGGTGATGAAATACGTCTTATACAGCGAAAACGGTACGGTACTTATACTGCCAGGAAATTAAAAGAATCAAGGGTTAAGCAGGGTACAGATGGCTCGATATTTGAGCCGTCCGATGTACCCTGCAGCAGCGTGATGATGTCATCACGCTGCTGTCAGATATTGGCTGGCTGGGGAGAGACGGCTCTGCTCTTTCCCAGGCAGCTGAAGCTTTGCTTGGAGACCAGCGGTATCTAAGCGAAGCATCGGACATCGCCGTAATTACGGTCATGTCCGATAAAGCTGTTTGAGCGGGATTGATTTGTCCCGCTCGAAAACAGCGGTGGGCGCACATTATATGGGTCAGATAGACGGCGCTCAAAACGGCCATCGATTTGACCCATGTACCCTGCTTTACAGTCCTTTCACAACATTCCCCTTGATCTTATCTATAAGCCAGCACAGTTGAAAGAAGCACACCAAATCCCCCATACAACTCACCATTAAATACTTCGTTAAATTCTCCTGGAGGAGCATGGATAATGAATTTTGCTGCTACACGTACCTAAAACAAAGAAAAAGAAAGGGAGTTCAAGTAATTGTGGTGGATTTCATTCAGACAAAAACTAAACGGCCTGTTCCTTTAAGTTTTGTACGCCGAGCAGTCCAGGGGTCGCTGGCGTTCCACACCAAAGTTAAAGCGGGATCTAGATTCTTTAATAGAGGTGCATAATGAGAAGCTGCAAATGTGACAATACCATGCAAATGGCAGCTGGCAAAAATTCAGGTGGCATATAGAGTTTGAGTGACCGAAAACAGTGAGCATATGATTGACATGCCATTGCCAAATGTTTGGCATCTCATTTAACACCTCTACTCCATCTCCATACTCCAGTACTTTCCATCTTTGGCAAGCAACCATACAATTTATAGGTGTGTATGATGAATGAGGTCAATGTCAAACAGACAGTGGACACCTAAGAGGAGTGGTCTAGTAACCTATGCTTGCACACCAGTCGGTGCATGAACAGAGAGAGAAGTGCCGACCTGCGCAGTGAGCGACATAATCCCCAGTGTAGTCAGAGACTGTATCAGCATGCAGCTCAGGGTGATAAACTTACTGACATTGTATTTTGGTTAGTGAAATGGAAACAAACTTAGGTGGCAGTGCCATCTTGTGAACATTCTGACGATTTTATTTGAGATGCTGGAAATTCATTTTGAATATTCCACTTAGTGACTTCTCAAGTAAATGGACCTATGTACCTGTTTTGATACAGAAATCTGGATCTCAGTGGACTGCCAATGTGGTTACATTTTTTGTACCGCTTTTGGCACAGAAAACCAGACCGAACCATCAGGGGGGTTAATCCCTGTTTTTGAGAAGCATGCAAGCCAGTTTTTTGGGTTATATTTATAATCATAGTGTTGAACGCAGGGGTTTTAACGGAGTGCACAAGCCCCTCGGCAATGGAGCTTTGACAGGACTGTCTTCACAGCCTGTCAGAGCCGCGGATCCGCTGATCTGAGCCTCCGTTGCCTTCAAATTGATGCAGCAAGCTACGTCTATGGGAACACAAAGGAAGCTTCAGCGGACACCAGCGGAGAGTGGAATTTAATCCCAACAGAGAACTTTAATAAAAGATGTTTATTGATGGACACTTATGTTTCTAAACTTGTGTATCTTGACTAGTTGCCTCAACTTTATAACATCTTGTCATTAATAAAAAAATTTTTATACTGATATATATAGATATATAGATATATATACACACCCTTTTATTTTTTTGTCTTAAAACCGGTACTGAATTTACTACCGGGTAGTTCAAATAGACCTCAATAAGGAACGTTTGGCCAGAAGAAACAAGCAAGTGAAATCCTCTGAACTGCATTTTGTTCTTTAAATAAGAGACAGAGACCGTCACCATACAAAGGCGGTATATGGGTTATCACTCAGCTTTGCAGATTATCAAGTGAATGTTAACAGTTGTAACTCCAATTTGCAATAGAAAAAAAATGCTTTTATTTAGCTCAGGACAAAAAGCCACAAGAATTTCCTTTTTTAACCACTTCACAAACCAAAAGCATATCAACGTCCTGTGTGCCCATTTTTGGCTAAACAATTTAGAAAATGAAAAGGGAAGTGTAGAGGAAGAAAAAAGCAGACAAGCTCAGCTTAAAATTATTCTGTAAAAATACTGAAAGACTTACACGGACAGATTTTAACATCTGTAACTTGAAGTAAAATGTTATAGGTTGTGACTGAACAGCCAAACAGATTCAAGGGTTGTTGTAAATCGAGAAAGTCTGCTATCTGCACCCAAATAGCAACTATAAATATATAGCTTTGTGTGGGAGCACAGCATTGACTACATAGAGCTCTCAACCTCTAAGGGCTTGTCCCCACTAGCACAGCGACCACTTCCATTCATTTCAAAAGCCCTGACCCCACTCAGACGGGCGTTTCCTATGTTTTTGGCGATGAATCGTGCCCATAGACATGAATGGACGCGTCCAAAAATCGAGTGTGGACATGATTTTTTTTCTCCATCATTCTCTATGGACGCGATCCGGGGTGGCTTCTTTACTCTGCATGGCAAAGAACAAAAACGCAGCAGCTGCTGAAGAGTACAGCCCTAAGATAGCCCCCACAACATCGGAGTGCCAGGTACCTATGTAACACAACAATGCTAAGAACAAGAAACACTGAAAGCAATATAGTATGCCTGGCATACACTGCCGAAACGGAACGATTTTTAATCTGAGCGACGGCGTGCTCGCATCTGCGCCGCGGTCAGGAAAAATCGGCCGCTAATCGGCATGTGCCCACATGACAGATCCCGTCGCCCCACTCTCGTGCCGCCAGAGAAGGACATGTCCGAATCTTCTCTGGCCGAGGGAGTCGAGAAAGCGATGCCATAAGCTGCAATGAAGCGCGTCTTCATGCAGCTTATGGCTGGGACACAAAGGGTGCCCTGCCCGATTGAATGGGCCCCATAGTGCAACGAGGCTAACGTGAGACGTCCTACTTAGCCTCCGCGGAAAAGAAAGATCGGGAACTAGCTGCACCCACAATCGGCGTGCTGTATGGCAGGCTTAAAAAAAAAGTAAAAAAACAAAAATAGATTGTAATATTTTAGAGGTTACGTTCATCCCTCCAAATAAGGGTCTAAATTGCACCTGATATAAGTGTCGTAAGTGCATATTAAGCTGGACAATAATTCAATATCATATATATCGCAGAAGTTTTATAATACGAACAGCAATACAAGGATACGAAATATCGGAAATGTATTTACAAATTGTACCATTTGTCACTGAAATGACGGTCAGTCAGGGTGTCCTAGGGAGACGTCTCCCTGGCACCACCCCTCTGCGCCCCTTTCCCCGAGAGAGATCACGCTGGGCCGCCCCATTCCTCCCCACCGAGATGTGGCGGCGCATGATCTATAACGGTCCTCCTCTATGCTATCAGCGGGACCCATGAATCAAGCCTCACATGTCACTGACATTCATTCTGCTATGGGACAGGGGACACAGAGGGGGAGGCTGACCCCACATGTCCCGGTCTAGAGAATGATTCTCCGTGACACGCGGAGGGAGGGCTCCCCAGCACAGGGATACAGTTTGATGGGAGGTGGTTGTACTGACCCCGTCTGTGCCTTAAGCGCTGCCTATACTGTCGCGCTGCGGGCACTAAGCTGTGCGGGGCTTCAGAGCGCTGACACAAAAAACAGATATCCCTGTATTTGTGAGCCCCACCCCCCCCCCCCGAGTTCCCTGTCAATAGCAGAATGAACTGTGACACTGGGAGGGTATGAGCAGAACTGATCTCCATGTGCTGAGGGTATGAGCAGTGTCACAGGGGGAGGCTATCTCGAAGGGTAACCCTACTCCCCGCCCCCCTTCCCCGAGAGAGATTGTTCCAGGGGAGCAGGGGACCTGTCAAGATCAACCCCCTGTGTCACTGCTCTAACCCTCCCAATCAGCCTCACAATCATTTAATAGGAGGAGCCTGGAGGTATATGATTGGCCATCAGTTCGCAGACATCCATGTGTGTGGTGTCCTCTGCAGTTTTTCCTGAGGCTTTTAATATTGTCCCATATCATATCGGAATTATAATCGTCCGAATCGACCAAAATGAAGGAAATATATGTGATAAAATTCTGCCATTCGTCCACCCTAGTGATATATTTCCAGATACATTAACACAGCCAAGATTTGAAAATTCTACTAATACATCTATGAATATGAAGCCCCCTCCCATCTATGAAATAACTAATCAGCTACAGCTTCCAGTTGCAGTAGTATCTGGTAAAAGGAAGATTCATTCCTTACATTTATTTTGGGGGGTATATGGTAGGGTAAAACTAAAACTTGGTAGTTGGGCTTAAGAATGTCATTGCCGACTCATACCCTGTCAAACCTTGGCCTGATCAAGCATGCTTGAAGCGACACGGCTTGCCATACATCTGATCATATTGCCACCCCACTTTCCACCCCTCTGCATTTAACGGCATCATCAATGGCGAGGACCCCGGACCCCTATCCTGTGATAATGGAGGGATATGGCGAGGACATCCACCCAGCCTGAATGTCAGAGAGGTGAATCCAGGGACAAGCACACAGAACCTGGACAATGGGGATGGCGCGGGCTTGTCTAGAGCCGCTTTATATAAAATTGTGCGCAAATCCAGTATAAACACAAACCTGCCTTTTCTCGCTCAGTTCAGCCTTGTCCAATTGGTCAAAGCGTGAACGTTACATAAACCCCACATCATTCACCAATCAAGGTATAGGTCAGACACTGGGTTGAACTTGCTAGGATGGCAACTCCTAGAAAGACCTCCTTCAAAGTTTTCCATTCCAGAATCTTTATACTGCACAATACCCTTCCACCATTGATGGGCAGGAACATAATACGTTAAGACCTTCATGATCACAGAGCCCAACCGCTTTTTTTTATTTTCCAAATACCTGATGGGCGCTTTTCTTTGACTGGGAAAAAAGTGACTGATAACAATATCATGTGCGCCATTCGAGATGAACGGCATGTGAAAGGAACCCTTACCTTTTATAGAGCGGCTCACACCTGATCTATTCCGCCTAGTGGATTGATCACGCACCCTGCTGCTACTAGAGAGCTGACAATTCCGAATTGCTTGCCAGACCGAAGTAGTCAGCATCGTTTATGCAGCTCCCATCCCCTATCTTTTTAAGCTACTCCCTCTTAAGGTGGCCAACACGGTCGATACCCGTTCCATCAATGACCCCTCAGCAGAGCTGCTGCCACTCGAGCATTTGTCGTTTTAATGGCGAAACCGATGCGCACCACTTTGCGCAACAGATTCCTCTTCGAGGCGTTGAAAGGGTGGCCGGGTCTCACCATGAACGAATAGGGTGACACGGGAAATTTGATTGACAATGACTAGATGTATGCCATGGCCACCTTCATCTACTTGAAGTCATCAGCGGTCATTTGTCACACACTATCGTGTTATTCGGATTTTATCTGATCTTTATGCTGGGGAGAAGATCTAAGATTGGGATTTGGGTTTATTTCCCAGGACTGTAAGGGGATCTAAATTACCAGACGTAAACCGAAAGGAAAACATTGTTCTTTAGTGTAATGTTAACCCTCACAACCTAATTTTCAGCTCCTTTTTATCTTTTAGGCCAATGCTCCCTTATGTGGAAGAAAAACCAAGCAATAAGAGAGTTTTATCTGCCGGATACGCCGTTTGACTGCGTTTTTTTATTTTCTTTAAACAACACCAAAACGCAATCCTTATTCAATGGATAGTGGACGGGCGGTTTGGACGCGGCTTGTCAGGGCTGCTTAAAAACAGCGTAGTTTTTTTTTACGCGCCCGGTCGGTCCACACCCGCCCAAGTGAAGGCCTCAAACATACCAATGAATCTGTTCGGTGTGATAAAGCAATGCTCCGGAAGCCCCATACACGGGTCCGATTTGTGTTCGCTCATCGACTTAAAACGATAATTTTAGTGTCGCATGAGTTGCGAATTGAGTTTTGCCCCCTGGTTAAAAATCGACTTAATCCGATCAAATTGATGAAAATTCAGTCTTTTTTTTAACGGACTGGATGGTAAACATTTTTTGATCGTCGCTTGAAATTGTTCGGTATTTTGAGAACCAATTGTGGTCACCAATTTTTGATCGATTTTTTTCTACCCTATTCTACCTCACTTCTGATTGAAATTTTTAATCTGACTATGTGGGATCGAATTGTATGTGATCAAAATAACTCAATACAAAAATAAAAACGATCAAAAATCTTGTCATACATATGGCCCCTGATACATCGACATACACTTTGTAATACCGCCTTAAAAGTGATCGTTTAGTTGAATTGAAAGCTGACCCTGTTGGGTGCTGCCTGACCCTGAAGAAATCTTGAGAGCCGCTCATCACCAATACGACACCACCGGAAGTCAATCCCTCCCAGTAATCTCTCGCAGACAGAACAGCCTGCCACCTATTTCAGAGGTTTGGGGTAGCGTCAGTAGTGTAGGACTCTAGTGATGAGAATAGGCACGTTGTCCTCCTAGGAGAATCTTACCTTAGGATCATCCTCGAAGGCTCCCCTTAAGCGCCCCAACAAAGACTGATGAACATCGAGGAACTGGCAACATCATCATGCTGCAATCGGTCTTCTTCGTACATTGGACGTGAATTAATGTGCAACTCTAGAACCAATTGATTCAGTCAATACTTTGGATGGGACCCTGGTCCCCATCCAAAGCAGTGACAGGTCGAACAGAGATTTGCTTCCTGTTTGATCAATTCGCTCGACAGAAGGGTGGCTATGGTTTGATTCCAAACAATCGGCACTGCAAATGTGCATGGCAATCGCTGTTTTGGTACTATAACTAAAAATTGACCTGTGTAATGTGCACCCTGCAATGCTTTGTTCGGAGGCCCTAACCCTGGCATGCATGACTCATAAACAACTCCAAATTTACCTTTCCAAGCTGGGGGGAGCAGATATTTCAGAAGGGGCCGCGCGAAGGTGCTTAAGAGGGACTGACCAGGAAGCCCACCCTGGAGAAACTGCTGCAGACAGTAAGGCAAGGGCATGTAATAGGTGTGGGTCTTTGTCGCACAGTGTCTCTGCACATTGTTTGTGTGTCCATATGTGATTTACACCTATCTTCCTGTACTTTGGTGTGAACCAAAGTTGCGGGCTTTGAGGGCTGTTTCATATCCTGCAACAAAAACCAAGTGTGAAATGGCCTCAAATCCTGAAACTGTGGTTTTTATAATGCGGGGGGGGGGGGCTCAATGTTTGGTATCTATAAAGTGCGAGCCCTGAAGGGGAAGTTTTTTGGGGAAATTTCCCCAGCCAACTGCAACCAAAAACATCTGTTTAGTGCGAAGTGTAAGTCAGGACAGACCTACGCCAAGGCATCACAGGAACAATAGAAGAACACATATTTCCCGAAGCGTCCATGTTAACCCAAGTGACACCATCAGTTTCCTGTTTAAGGTGCCTGGGAAAAAGAAAAGGTGTCCACACACAACTATGCAACCTAGGCCCAGACCAGGCAGAACACACATCAACTATACAGGCAGTTTATTGTTAAAGGCTGTCCACACAGCACCCTGTCGCCCCAAGAGCCTCGGTCGGTCCAGAGAACTGACCATGTCCGAAATCCCTGGCCGATGCCATTGAGTTTTTAATGGAGACCGGCATCCCCATTGAAACTAGGATGCCGGCAAACACGAAAGTGTTGGGACCCCGCGCCAGCTGCTGTGAGCGATGGAGAGCAAGCGTGATGACGTCATCACGCTGCACTCCATCGCTAATCTGTCGGGCCCCACTCGGTACGTGTGGGTGGTGGGCCTTTAGTCCTATTCAGTCAGATTAGCATACAAGACAATGGTGGTTCCATGAATAATTAGCAGCTTGCACAACCAGTCGATTCTGGATTTTGCTACTTCAGATGCTGTCAAAAAGGCCCCCATAGATGTGTTAGATTTCGGCCGATCGGTGCCGGCAGATTGAACCGCTCGTGATGATGGTCGTAACGACGCATGGATGCAGTCCGGGCTCACTTTGTGTGGCCTGTCATTCCTGTTGTGGACTAAACATGGTAGGTGGGGGCGTTTCAGTGTACTGTAAGTGCTGAAGGTTTTAGCGACAAACAAGCGATCGACTTTAATTGTCATCAAATCTGTTCCCTAGATGCTAGACAAAGACCTCTCCACAATTTATCTCTGGTCGACATGACACAGACAACATGACACCTTGGTATCAGCTTACAGACGCATCACT
>CM070034.1:67875920-67886180 GCA_036250615.1 Ptychadena robeensis | reverse complement strand
TGTGGTTAGTGTATGATGCCTTCCTTTCCTTCAATGGATGGATACATACATTAGCATATTGCATACAGAGGAGTCGGAGTCGTGGAGTCGGAAGAATCTGAAACTGAGGAGTCGGAGTCTGGGAATTTATCGACCGACTCCACAGCCCTGCTTTTAGCACAGCATACTACCTAAAAAACAGATGCCATAATCTACCATCTAAAACAGATGCCATAATTAAAAACAATGAACACAATTCAATCACACTATAGAATTTGCAGAATGTATGCATACGAGGTTGTATCATATAAAAAAATATAACCACTGTACTGAATTTAATTGGTGCAGCGATTTGTCCGACGCTCCTTTTTCAGATGGTAAATGTTTTCCTAATAAATTAGGTTCAGTATGTGAGTGATCTTTTTGGTGACAATAAAACTTAAAACTAGTCTCTGTTGAGACAGGAAAGTAACCGAGGCTTGCTCTGACCTCAGCAGATGCCAATACATAATGGAGCCCTAGTCTAATACTGCAGTCCACAACACAACCAAAACAATTTTTAAAGTTCAACTAAGAACTCATAAAGGCTCAGATCTCAGCTGGAAATACCCTTTAATGCTATTTTTTTAAATGCATTTTACACTTTGTACAATTAATGTTAACTTCGATAACAGACTGACTTTATAATGGATTGTTCCATTTATTATGGAAACACACACCTATACGCCATTTAACCTGGGTGATCAAGAACATACTTACAGACACTGTTAGAGAATCTTCAACATCCTTATGGCTCACCAACTGTACATTTCCATCTTCGTAATAATGAACCTATGAGGGAAAATATATGTTTTATATTACAGATGTAATGCATTGCTGAAGGACAGAATGAAAGTAATGACAAAGATACAAAGTACAACAATTAAGTGAGCACTTAGGGGGCATTCACATGTGCGGGTTTGTGTGCAGGCACTCAGGGACTGTTTAAAAACACTCCAGACACCAGAAAAGTAATTACGCCTAAAGTCTTCCTGGCTTCCAGCAAACACATCACATGGGCCCTAGAAGAACATACTCAGATTTCGGACTCAGACTTTCTATTCTGTGCATCATCAATTGTAAATGTTCATTCATTGCCTACACACAATGTTTTTAAATGCTGAAATATATCTTTATTGAGGGTTACTTCTATTGACCAAATATCTTTTAGGAAATTCCTACCGAGGGGTTCATATTAAAAAAATAATATATATATATCTATAGATATATATATATACACCGTATTTGCCGGCGTATAAGACGACCCCCCAACTTTTACAGTTAAAATATAGAAAAAAATTATATATATATATTGTTATATACTCGCCGTATAAGACTACCCCCTCTTCCAACGCACACCAAATAAAAAAAATGTATGTTTACTCTGACTTTCAACCCACAGATCTCCAACACCCTTAGAAGTCCGATCTTTTTTTGTATTAGTAAGGATAGGATAAGTGAAAGCATGTATGCAGCAGAGTAGTGCTTTATGCTAATAGGGAAGCAATATTTTATAGGGGGCTATTAGTAGGAAGGATTATGCTCAGGGACCTGAAAATTTGCATGGATATAGTCTTAGGGGTTAACTAGTAAACCACTAGATTTCAAGGTTCTACCATGCAGGGATTTAAAGATATATGTGTTCAATGTAGGCAAGTTAAATGTTGCATATAGGAGTAAAATCACTGGCCATGAAAAAGCATTGTCTGATGGCTGGAATTTAGCTGAAATGTAACTTATAAGTATTATAACTAGAGGGGTGAAACTCGGGTGTAAGTAGTAATAGGTGAGAATTACTGACCCTAAAAGTTTGATCATTATACTATAAATGGTTTTCCTGCTATGAATGTTCAAACTTACACACAGATTTTATTTCTACAGAGCGTGTGTTCTCTGTGGGGAAGCGTCCTGTAGCCATGGTAACACTGCTCTGCTCGTTGTTACAATGTATCTCAGCTAGCAGCGCGCAGCTCAGCTCGCAGGCAGCACAGATCCATCCATCCACAGCTCCCATAGATGGTCCCCTGCACCCCCTGCCTGCGGCACCCGGCGTATAAGACGACCCCCGACTTTGGGGAGGATTTTAAGTCTCTGAAAAGTCGTCTTATACGCCGGCAAATACGGTATATATTTTCTGGTGTATAAAAGATGACTGGGCGTATAAGACGACCCCCCAACTTTTCCAGTTAAAATATAGAGTTTGGGATATTCTCGCCGTATAAGACTACCCCTCTTCCAACGCACACCCCAAAAATGTTTTTATGTCTACTCTATTACCCCCAACATCCAATCTTTTTTTTTGGTTAGTAATTTACATTCCCAATTTGACACCCCTATATGCATTGTATACATTTGACAATAAAATAGCTTAAATCTCAATCTCACTGCAATACCAACCATTCAGCCACAATCTCACTAGTGAGCAGCCAACTACTTTCACACACAGCGGGAAGGAGAAAGAGGGTGATGCTGAAGAGCGCGCAGTGCAGGGAGAACGGATCCTGGAAGCCGACCTATGGGCTCCCCTAGATGGTCAGCCAGGGAGTGCCACCTGACCTCCCCACCCCACCTGCTGCGGCACCCGGCGTACAGGATGCCACCCGACTTCTGCACACATTTTCCTGTGTTCAAAAGTCATCTTATACACCAGAATACAGTAGATCAGAAGCAAAAAGCATGTCAATGAAAAAAGTGTTAAGATAGTTATTCTAAAGGAGCGCACAAACAAGCAACCAGAAAAAGGCTTTCTGCTTTGTACTGAAGAAAACAGACTAGGTGTGATATGTTAGTACCCCAGAGAGCAAAGCAGTGAAATACCTGAATCTTTTGAATCCCCACTACTTTCGTAGTAGATGGGGTTATTGTAAATTTCCATTCTGACCTCCAGCGTCCATTCCTAGAAAACAAAATATGTTAAGTTCTTTAGTAACCCAAAAAAAATGGCTGTAGTCTAAAATTGCCGGAAAAAAACTAGCCTAGACAGACCTTGAAGTAAAAATACAAATTGGGAAAAAGGATATTAAGTAAACAAATTGCAGAGTAAGAACTCGTTACTCAGCCCTGGTTAACTCGAAGCCCCCTCAGATCACAGCTTTTAAAATGATGGTCATGGTTCCTGATCTGCAATTTTGGAAAACAAAAAGGACGAGTAGCCTTCATAAAGAGTAATGTTTCTGAATGTCGTATTTTTCAGACTTTAAGACGCACCTGACAATAAGACGCACCCAGTTTTTAGAGCAGAAAAAAATGCAAGTGTTCAAATCCATTAGGGAAAAAAAAATCCCCTGCAGTACCAACACCAGCCACAACTGAACTAGTGTCACTAGAGAGCACAAATCACAGCACATCGTCATCTTCCTCACACTTGCCACTTGCTGACAGAAAGCCAAGGCAGGACCACCTGCGGCTGTGCATTGGGGCCATAAGATGCAGAGGAGGGGGGGGGGTGTCCGAAAAGAATGGTACATTTTGGTATCTACGAGATACCACATAAATGGGGTGGGGTTACCCATTTGCCTGCTTACATGAGTTAGGAAAGGAAAATTCTGGTAAGTACGATTATAAATTTTCCCTCATCTAGTACTGATCAGAAGCTGTCTATGGAACACTAGTATAAAATATAAAAAGTGCAGATGGCAGTTCCTAAGGCAGGACTCGCCTGGCTTCTTTAGACTATGCTCTTTTTCAAAGGAAGCCACCATAGCTAGGCAAGTGCATCTGCATAGCAGTTAGATGCTCAGAGTGGCCACTCCAGCAGTGAAACATTATATAAACAGAAGCAAATAGCTTATTGTAGTTTGTAGTGCTGATGCAGCAATATCATTTTGTTAAAGTACAACAATGACAGAAAATGCATGTAAATAAAATGGAAGGATACTTACCAAAAGTTCTTTGCCTGAAATTGATGACTCTCTATGCATACGATAATGGTTTGTTGCCCATCAATTGTTTTGCCGTATACCTAAAGGTAACAAACGTAACGTATGAAACATAAAAGGTAAAGTTCTACTCACAAGTATAGATTACCAAGTAACCATTATTTATGCATCTAAAAAAACACATTCATGACTTTTACTTACAGTGCTTACTCCATTTGGATAATGATCTTTCACATAGGATCTGACTGCGGTTTCCACAACATTCCTCCAGGACTCTATGGCATTTTCTCCCTCATAGGGCCGGGGATCACTGGCTTCCTTTCTTAAGTGATCAAATCTAAATGAAATCTTGTTCTTTGGGTCCAAGAATCTTCCATTACCAAGGTCTCCGTGCTCTGTTATTAATACCTAGGGAAAATACAAAAATGCTACTCTTTATTCCTATTTATCATGAGAAGTACTTTATTATTATATATCTATCTATCTATATAGTTTGAAGGAAAATTGTAGAAAATGTACCATATTTTTCAGACCATAAGACGCACTTTTTCACCCCTAAAATTGGGGGCAAAAAGTGCCTGCGTCTTATGGTCCGAATGTGCTTCCGGCCAGCTCTCCCCGCACGGAGATTAGCCCTGGGACCTGGAGGAACTGTCAGCCGGCTGGTGTCGGCTCTCCCTGCTGTACTGTACAATTGCCTGTCAGCAAAGCTTTGCTTCCATAGGCAATGGAGAGAGAGTGAGAGATGGACTGCCATCTTTCCCTCTCTCAGTGTCAGCGGGAACCACAATAACTCTGCAGTTCCCACGGACACAATCACAGCTGAATTTCACAGCTAATCTGCAGAGGAGAGGAAGAAGACTGCAGATTTCTGCCGCCCCCCCCTCCTCCTGATCAGTGTGTGTACGACGCTGAGTCTGAGAGTGTACTGCTGCTAGTGACCCCTACTGGCTGAATTGAATATTGCCTTCATTGAATTAACCCAATTGATGTGAAAACGTATTAAATCTTTTTCTCTGGTTTTCCTGCCCTAAAAACTGGGTGCGTCTTATGGTCTGGTGCGTCTTATAGTCTATATAGTGAAAAATACAGTAATTGGGTGCACATACCTGATCATCATAGCCTTCAACCTTTACTGGAGTGAACTGATCCAAGTTGTACTGTGCAAAAGCACTAGGTATAAAAAAGGAAATAAAATCAGCAAGTGCATACATATATACACACTAATAAAAAAGTATTTTATGGTAACCTAACAAGAAGGAGAACATCAAATTTTATGAAGAATAGTTATTGCAAGAATAAAAAGATGCTTCAGTAGTTTCAGTAACTTCTGTCACTTGAAATGGCCATGGAAAAAATGTGGGGTATGGGTCATCATAACAAAAATATGTACATATGTCTGACCTCACTGATCATAGCCATTCAACATTTCAGTTTTAGAAAAAGGAATCCATTTATAGTTTTTCCCCATCACAAACTTTTAAAAACACCTTAAGTGATTCGTCTGGAGGAAGCTGCAAAATCGGAATTGGATAACAACTTCCTTCACTTTCAAATATACAAATTCATAGAGATCACTTACGGCAATTTCACACTAGCCACATGTAAATTGCATTCGGAATTACAAGTAAATAGGAGACGCCAGGCGCAGAGCCATGCATTACCGCTTGGTTTATTACCAGTAAATGGAATTGACAGTAAAAAACGCAGCTTCTGTGAAAGGGCCCTTAAGTACTAGTGTTGGGTATTGTGCAGTACTTTTCGGGGTGGTAAGACATGAGCACTTACTGAGCAGCTCCTTCCCTGAGTAAGTTGTCATTATTGAGCAGGAACCGAACATCTGTACAAGAAAAACAGGAAAAAATTATTTTAATCTACCTTTCATTGCATTCAAATCTAATGGCTGTACAATAAAAAAACAAAAAACCCACAAACACTAGAATTACACATAAAAAATAACCGCATCTGAACCTGTAATATGCTGCTTTTCTGCATCACACTTCGCAGACATGTCATAGCATAGTTCAGTATAAATGTGAACATGGCCCAACCTTCTGTACCATTATTCTCACTCATCCACAACAGTTCAGGAGTGATCCATTTTAACCTCTAAATGACAGCAAAGTGAAGAGCAAGGAATAGATGGCTCACTCACCATTAAATACTTCGTTGAACTCCCCAGGTGGAGCATGGATGATGAACTTTGCTGCTACGCGCACCTAATAAAAAACAAAATAAAACCCTGAATACATGGGCAACGACCCGCACAGAACTGACCAACATAATAAAGGCTGAAGCAGCAACATTTTATGTTTACATCAATTCCAGGGTTGTGTTGTTGTGTAAGGCTAAGGGTTAGTTTCCACATACGTCTGGACCCTCTCCCGACGTAGCAGATCGACATTGCCTGCACGGTGGATGGTCTGTCTACACATCTGCCGGTGCAAAGAATCAACGTATTCAACTACGTTGATCCTTGCAGCAGCGGAGCGGCTTAGCGCCGTGAAGACAGATCCTCCGCCGAGCAGGTAAGTGTATCTGCTACGTTGGGGTCCCCGCTTAGAGGGTCCTGATGTATGTGGAAACAAGCCCTAAAACTCCACTAAGATTTGCAGAAGCAAGGCAACATTTTTAGAACGGGGTAAACCACGAACACTACATCTTAGCGTATTTCGATAAATACCGTATTTTCCGGCGTATAAGACGACTTTTGAACACAGGAACACGTGTGCAAAAGTCGGGAGTCGTCTTATACGCCGGGTGCCGCAGACAGTGGGGTGCAGGGGACCATCTAGGGGAGCCGGTAGGTCTATGCTCCATGGGCTGCGTGCTGGCTGGCTGACAGAAGTACAAGGAGAATGACATCAGAAGAAAGATCTCTCCACTCCTTCATAGCAGTGTTACCATGGCTACAAGATGCTTCTCCATCAGCCCAGCCAATAAAAACGCAGGAGGGGACACACCCTCTCCACTCTGCTGTAGAAGCAAAACCAACACCTGTATGACCGTGTAAATTTGAACATTCATAGCACGAAAACCATTAATAGTATAATCATGAAACTTTCAGGGTCAGTAATGCTCCCCTACTACCTCGAGTTTCACCCCTCTAGCTACAACACTTGTATGTTAAATTTCAGCTAAAGTCCAGCTATCAGAAATGCTTCTTCATTACCAAAGTGCTATACTCCTATATGCAACATTTAACTTGTCTATATTGAACACATATTTTTGTAACCCTGCATGGTAGAACCTTGAAATTTTGTGGTTTACTAGCTAACCCCTCCCCTACATATCCATGCAAACTATATCCATGCAGATTTTCAGGTCCCTGAGCACAATCCTTCCTACTAAAAGCCCCCTATAAAATATTGCTTCCCTATGAACATAAAGCACTACTCTACTGCATACATGCTTTCACTTATCCGAATTTAAACACAGATCTTTAAAACCCTGCATGGTAGAACCTTGCAATTTTGGGGGTTACCAGCTAACCCCTGAGACTACATTCATGCAAAATTTCATGCCCCTAGCTTCAACGCTTCCTACAAAGAAGTTAGCTATCAAATAACTCTTCCATAAGACTATAATGGCTTATTCTGCTAAATGCATCCCCTCACTCACCTCGTTTGAATGAACACCCAGATCTTTAAAACCCTATGTTGTACAACCTTGAAATTGGTATTGCAGGGAGATTGAGATTTAAGCTATTTTATTGTCAAATGTATATTTGTGTCAGTTGGATAACTGCAAGGAAACATTTAGAACTATGAAAGGTTGCAGTTAGGGGTGTCAAATTGGGAAGGAAAATACTAATACAAAAAAAAAATTGACTTCTAAGGGTGTTGGAGATCTGTGGGTTGAAAGTCAGAGTGGACATACATTATTTGGTGAGCGTTGGAAGAGGACTAGTCTTATATGGTGAGAATATACCAAACTATATTTTAACTGGAAAAGTTGGGGGTCGTCTTATACGCCGGAAAATAAGGTAGATAAATCGTTGTCGAGTTCTTATCCTTAATTCAATAAAAAAATTTTGTTGATTGAAAATCTATAGCAGCCCACATGGTTAGATCAACCTAAAACAATTGGAAAAAATGTATTGAAAAATTATCAGACATGCTGGAAAATTTTAATTGGTTGTATTGAAATTGATTACAGTTTCAGTCGATCTCAGAAAAGTGGATCAAATATCTGTTACTACAGTTGGCAAACATACAATCACCAATTTCCCTGACTCAAAAAAATGTATCTTTTTAAGTTGATTGAACAGAAAATCTAGACGTGTATGGGGGGCTTAAGTCTTGTAACAAAATAAAGGCCCACACACACGTACCAAGTGGGGGTCGACAGAGCAGCACAGATCAGCAATGGAGTGCTGATGTCATCACGCTGCTCTCCATCGCTGACAGCATCGGCGCCACCCTTTGTGTGCCGCCCATTAGCGTCAATAAAGACGCCGGTCTCAAAATTGCCCACCGCTTTGTGCGTGTATGGCAGCTTTAAGTCCCTATTGATGTAGAAAAAGCCAGATCACTGACTGACGATGAGCTTCATCTCTACAAAAAAGCTAACCACACATGTTAAGAGTCCCCCTGACTTCTGTCACTTAAAAATGGTCATGGAAAAAATGTGGGGTATGGGTCATCATAAAAAATATGTACATATGTCCAAGTATAATTATTTTACTTTCATGACCTCACTGATCATAGCCATTCAACAGTTCAATTTTAGAAAAAGGAATCCACTTATAGTTTATCCCGTCACAAATTAAAAACACCTTAAGCGATTCGTCTGGAGGAAGCCAATTTTGCTGACGGCCGCAAGCGTGCATGTCCATCGGTCGGCGGCAAAATCGCCCACCGCTTTGTGTGTGTATGGCAGCTTTAAGTCCCTATTGATGTAGAAAAAGCCAGAACAATCACTGACTGACGACTAAAGAGCTTCACCTCTACAAAAAAGCTAGCCACTCATGTTAAGATTCCCCCTGTGATTGCTGTACGATCGTTTGTAACAGTGCATGGCAGTGCACACCACCGAATTTCTACTCGATACTTGGGATTTAGAGCGAGGGTCCCCATCCAAAATAACAGCGGTCAAACAAAAAATACGGACATGTCAGATAAGTGTTTGATTGGTTTATTGTGTCTGATTGCTCAAGGTGGGCAACCAACGATTCCCAAAAGATGGATCGCCACGAACGCAGGCGGTGGACGATCATTTGGGAATTGAAAGAGAAATTAACCAGTGTAGCCACCTTAAGAAATGACTTAAACCTATATTACAGACTGACAGCAATTCTAATTCATCAATGTCTTACTCGCCAGCCCATGTGGTCATTGAGGTCTGTAGTAGTGCAAGTGGTTGAAAACCAAGCTGGGCTGGCTATGTCACCATGGTATAGTTAGAATATTAGGTTGTGAAAGACTCCGCTGTCTACCTATTGGTTGCTGATTTTAAGGGATTGACTATTGAGAATTTTTTTTTTATCATGTATACAGAATACACGTTTTAACCTCTTTAGACGCATTAGGAGGATAAATACATTCCTTATTACATGCTTTTTAGAGCAAAGTGCCCGCCCTGTCTACTTCTGATCCATATCAAACAATCCAGACTTCTCACCTCTGCCTTTCCCTCACCCCTAATAACATCACTATAACTCCTACTTGTCCACAGTCAAAGAGTAAAGGTGGGTTTACACGTGGAGATTTTCTTGTTAGATCAATGAAACAAATCTAGAACGTGCAATTTGTTTGATGGATACATTTTGTTCGGCCTCGAACAAAAAATTGTTGGAAAGGTCATTGAACATGTTGGTAAATTTTTATCTGTCATTGTAATTTAGAATGTATTTCCAGCCGATATTGGCGATGAACACTTAATAATCTAATGTTACATACGATAAAGGAACATACGATGTTGGACAACGACATCGGGAAAAAATCAAATTGGCAGTTGATTAAAGAAAAAATCTACACGTGTAAACCAACCTTAGATCACAGGAAAAAAAAACGTGCAGTGCAGCCTCCCCCAGTAACCCCCTATGGGAATAAAGTGCCTGCCCGGGCGTTGGGGATCTGGGGGTGTCCCGCAGATGCACTGGAAACATGTACCGCGCCCTTTGGTAAAAAATTGGCGCAGTGTGTACGCAATGCGACTGACCCCTTTAATTTGAGTACTTTTAAAAGATAAAAAGGTATATCTGCATGTTCTAAAACATGATCCTTAAAAACCTGCTAGATACTTGTACAACTGACCAGAATTTTCCAACATGACTGATCACTTTGCATTTTATGATCGATTATAGGTAGAGATGCTCCGATCAGCATTTTTGGGGCCGATCACCGATCACCAAGATCATGAT
>CM070034.1:67851294-67868746 GCA_036250615.1 Ptychadena robeensis | reverse complement strand
ACCCCCTTTTCCTGACTGACTGCGCGCGCCCCTAAGGGCGGAGCCTGACGTCACGCGACGCCTGCCAGAGGGAGAAGTGACGGGAGAGCGCGCCACAATGACGGGAGCGCGCCCGAGGGTAGTCTGACGGCTGGAAGTGTGTGGCTAGATTGTGCATGGAGATAGTTGTACTCTGTTTCTATGAATGTCAGATAGCACACAATATTCCACATTGACCAGAAGTACGTTTACATTTGGTGGACTCCACTGCATATCCTAAGCTGAATCCTTCACCATGATCCTGATTCCCACATACTTCATATATCATGAACCGCCCCAGATACTTTACTAGGTACACTTTTTAGTAATACATTGGCCCTTATTTTACCTCAATGTATATCCTGATAACAATATACATCACTATATAACCTCCCTGGCATTACGGGAAAAGCCGCTGTATGGGATGGCAAAAGGGTCGCCGTCTCCATTTACATGGAGGTCTATGCAGGGTCGGAGCAGGAGGGCATGGGCAGCCAATCAGGGGGGCACACCTACGTCTCGGACGGACCGCTGCATAGGTAGGGGGCCCTGATCGAACAGGCACACCGACCTGACTATGTCTACGGTTATGCCCCTTCGGCACCACCGATGATGCAGAAGACTTGGTGCCAGAATCGCTGCAGGTTCACGGAGCTCTGGCGATTATGCCCGATCCCGGCAAGGGCAAAGTTTGTTCTAAGAAAAAACTGCGACCGTACTGAGTTCGGGCATAACACCAGGGAGGTTAATTAATTGTTTGTATAAAATTGTCACGTGGAAGTGCAGTTTGAAATGATAGACTAAACTTGTATAGGTTTTCTGTAAAATTAACAGTCAACAAGACAATACAACAAGGTAACAAAACAAAAACAAAAAAGGTAGGTAGAGCTTAATTGCGGCAGTTAAGGCACACAGAATAAGTCAACTGTGATTCCCAAAAGAGCACATTGTCATAATAAAATGAATATAACACCTTAGCTGGCTTGCATGCTTCTGAAAAAGAGAAGGATTAATCCCCCTGGTTCATGCTCCCCTCAATACTGTGATTATTTATTGCAGTACATTATCCTGGCAATAGGTGCCCACAGTCAGGTGGCCTACCGTGGTGTAAAGATACAGCTTTATAAGAAATGATACGGATTCTCTATTGTCATACCACCCCAGCCCTAGGGTGAAACCCCGAAAGGTAATTTGCCAACAGCTCATCTTGATGATGAATATCATTAACCATCTCTAGCAATGATTTGCTTCCATGTGATGTGATAGGCTTAAATATGAATATCAGAAGCAGATGTACTGGTGTACCTAGTAAAGGGGCAGCTTGATGGACACCTCAGGATTACACATACACTGATCAGCAGATAACATTTAGGCCATGTGTCCACTGTTGATTCCCTGCGGATGTAGCGTCAACACATTTGCAGGCGGATTGCCCTCACCCTATTGATTTTGCATACTAAAGACAAGGTAAAACAGCGCCCAAACCGTATTGAACGCTGCTTTTTCATGTCCTGGAGAGACGTCCATTTATCTTCATTGGACATGTTTCTGGCAACAGCATGTGATGCTGCAATGAAGACGTGGCATTCTGCAGCTTCAAAACAGCACTGCGGGAGAGACGCTCAGATAACGCAGAATGGACCCAGTCCCATTCATTAGAATGGGAAGTATCTGCTCTGTGTCTTCCTCCCCGCTGCGGACGCACGTCCACCGAAAAAGCAGTGGACACAAGCCCTAAACCACAGATATGTTGTCAATTAGGGCTTGTCCCCACTTTGGCGATTGTCCACAATCACCCGCGATTTTAATGGGCTCTTTCCCACAGCCTCGATCAGGGGAACGCATAGAAATTAATGGGTGCCTTTTAAATTTGTGTGTTAATGAAATGAGGCACGACTTTTGATTGCGTGCCCATTCATTCTCTATGGGCGTGATCATGGGCACACGAAAACCCTCTAATCTTCACCTTGCGATTGGGACCTTACTTTGACTACCTCATTACACTGACATGTCAGGGAGTAGTATATACAGGTTAGTCAGCATATAAACAGTCAGTAACCTATCCAATCATGGTTGGTTGGTCTAAAAAAAACAAAACATGTGTGCATGAAAGGTGTATGGTGAGCGTTAAACCTGTGTTGTATTAGGACAGCCTGTGCAATACTGTACAACTCCATATGTGGTGATCAGTTTATAAGGTGCAATGGAGTTCCATTTAACCCATATTAACACACATAAGTTCTATGTGGGAAATTCAAATGCAAATTGAGTTATCTTCAAAGAGCACATCTGAAAAATCACCCCCAGTGTCATTTCCAGATGTTAACCCTTTCAGAGGGTGCCAAAGGGCATTGTATTGGATACAGTGATAACTGTATCCAATACAATTCAAAGTAAAACAAAAACAAAACACATTTCCAATTGTAATAAAAATGTTATTATAAACAATACATAAATATGAATACATACCGTTTTGAAATATTTCATACCAAATTAAGTATTTAAAAGATTTTATCATTCAGATACCTTTTATTCATTTTTTTAATGTACTTTTTTTTTTTGAAAAATTGTGTAATACAAACTTTATTATAGTCAGGATGTCTATTAGACCCGTGTACGGACAGATTTGGGGAAGTTACAGGCCTACAACATAGAAAAAAAATCCATTAGAGTCTATGGTGCGATTTACTCTGGTACAGAAATCTGGACCTTGCAAGAGCGCTAGGGAGGTTAAACGCTTCTACTGAACACTTAACCATTAGTGCAAACAAAATGTTTTGCCATTCCATGAAACGTAATATCTGAAATGAGATTGGTATTTTGTGATGACATCATTCTATCACATTAAATATGACCAGGATAAATACACAAGTCTATTACGACACAAACCTGTTTGTAGGAAACATGTACTGACTCTCAGATGTCACTGGGTGGCAACTCCACAACTGCTATTTCCATTCTGCACCTGTGCAGGGAAATCATGGATTGCTGACTCGTACATTACAGGAGATATTCCAGCACCTACTTTCCCCAAATAGTAACGTACGGGCATTTATTATATGTATTAGCTGAATGCAAAACATATTACCACATTATCGCACCATGCCATGCTTTAACCACTTAAGTCCCAGGCCTTTTCCTTCCTTCGTCCCCATGAATATTCAGCATTTCTTTATTTGTTTTGCTTGTACATAACTTTAAGCACTGTAGGGTTACTTTTTCATGTAATTCTATTGGTTATGGGACAGATACAGTTTGGAATTTGTTATTTCATACATTCAGCTGTTTTTACTTTCTTAGTATGTGTTGCAAATCCTTTCTATTTATTTGAACAATCCCTCCGTTTTAATACTTTAGGCTATGTTCCCACATAGGCGATCGGCCACGGGGGGCGACACAATTCTAATCGCGTGTGGCGATCACCTCCACTTGTGCCCACTTCAACTAATAGCCTGCAATCTGAAATGCAGGTAACGGTGTTCCTGATAGCGGGCTGTGATC
Source organism: Ptychadena robeensis (assembly GCA_036250615.1). Taxonomy (NCBI): domain Eukaryota; kingdom Metazoa; phylum Chordata; class Amphibia; order Anura; family Ptychadenidae; genus Ptychadena; species Ptychadena robeensis. The sequence continues at coordinate 67,865,227 of CM070034.1, read as the reverse complement.
ATAAAAGGGCCTTTTCCCTGTCTATGGGTGAAATCAGGCATGGAGGGGCAAAATGTCCTGTCCCACCCCCCCTTTTCCTGGCTGCAATCTCACAGCCGCTATTCTAATTGCGGGAGCCAGTGGGAGATCACTGGGTGATCTCCCGCATCTCCACACCCAATTAGAATCGTTGCAGTGGAAAGCCTAATGCACACCCATTTACTTAGTACACCAGGCTATGTTCCCACTTCTAATCACTGCACGGAGCTGCGGGGCCCAGCAATCTCCCGCTGGCTCTGCGATTAGAATCGCGGGTGAGATTGCAGCCAGGTCCTACCCCAACCCTGCCTGATAGCACCCATAGAAAGTGAATGGGCGCACTTGAAATTTTTAACTGCGCCCATTCAGGTATATGGCTGCGATCCCCTACCCGCAGCCGATTGCGGCCCTTTGTTGAAGTGGGCACAAGCCCAAATGCTGGAAATAAAGAGGATATCTGAAATGCATTGTGATACAGCAAACGGTAAAACTCAAAGAGCTTTAGCCTCGTTTCTGCTCTAGACTGCTATCCATACACAGAAAGCCAGTTTTATAATACATAAAGTAATATTGAAGAACAAAAAAAAAAAAAGGGGGGGGGGGGGGGGGGGGGGGGGGGGACACACCAAAAAACAGATGAACTGGGGTCTCTGGGCTTGCAAACCATGTGTGGTATTGGTGAGATTTTCCTCCCTCTAACATTTGTTTTAGATTACATAACTGCAAAAGTGCAGTAATACAGGACAGTAAAAGAAACACAATAGGCACACATGGTCAGGAAGCGTAAATTGTAGCAAAGTAGTATAGCAAAGTCCTAGCTTCATTATACTCTAGGGAAGGGCTGGGCAGCACATTATTCTGTTACTTCCAGCCACCTAACGAATTTAGAATTATACATGTTGGATATCTGCCACCATAAAAACAGAATAAAAGTTTAGTTTGTTGCAATATACAACTGAACGCCCAAAAATTCAGTTCAGTTTCAGTTCAATTGCAACAAACTAAACTTTGATTATCTTTTTATGGTGTCAGGGTTGTCATGTTGGTGACCAAAATCACAATAGGCAGATATCCAAGATGTATAATTTGGATGCGTTGCAACAAAATGCAGACCGTGGTGCATGGAGAAAAGGGCTGCATGTATAGAATGGCAAACATGGTAGTACTGGTTGTTGATTGCGTCACATCCTAGAGAAGTGGAGGGCAAACGTTTTGACTCGCAGGCCACATTGGTTATTTAAATTTGATAAAGGGGCCAGACCACAAGCCTGCAATTGCCATAGGTTTGCCAATTATATGCATTACTTATGCTGGTGGCGATATGTTATATCATTTCAAATTTCCTACAAAGAATGATCTTTCATTGCAATGACCAGAGATAACTCTTTGCCTGGTGTCATGATCACACCACTACATCTTCTCCAAGGCAACCCCTTATAGGCATTATGGTCACTCAGAGAGGGGAGCATCTTTTCAACAAGGTGACAAAGGGCCAGGAAAAGAGGCGAACCCCCCCCCCCCCTGTCCTAGAGAGTGCTTAAGCTACCATGTAGAAATGTGAAATTGGGGTGGAAAGCACCTGTTTATAAAAGGCGGCTACACTTGGGATTACAAAACTTAATCATGCATTTGAGAATCCCAATATTAACTTTTTAAGAACCAAATAATAGAATGTTTGGCTGCAAGCACACCCTCACTCAAACACATAGAAAATCTGCATTTTAATGTCACACTGACTTGTAATACATTTCAAGGGCAGAAAATAGAAAAAAAAATTATAAACGTTACAAAACATGTTAAGGAGCACAAGATGTTATATATTACAGATTGCCTTGGTGTGATACATTGGAGGTTATATTTTTAAAAAGGTATTTGTAGATTAATTCCAAACCAATGTCAAGATGCTAAATCACAAGAACAAAGCATTTAATATTCCTAAGCATTGTCCACTTTAAAGAAATCCTCAAAGTAACAAAAGAACTTGTCCTCGCAAAGTTTGAATTTCAGGAAAGGGAACAGATTTCATGGGGCAGAATCAAAGCGTCTATGAAGCATTTCCTCACTGACATGGATGCCACCACCGTCAGTAAATGCTGATGGCATAACAAGCACTTTTCTTCTAAGCTGGCATCAAAACTTTTGTTTTTTTATGCATGCCAATTTAACTGGACCATTTGGACTAAAATACATTTTGTCAATTTAGGAAAAGCATTTTGACTTTGTAAATATGTGAACAAAGAGGAAAGGACACAAATGCAGCACATGTACCAACAACCCTCTGAACAAATATTTAAACAAATTCATAATGTAAGTCTTGTGCTGTAGCTGATTTGAAATTACACAAAATTAATATTTGTAGCAAATGGCCATGCTGACAAGGCAAGTTGGCAGCTTCAAAGACTTTTGCAACCGTGTTTATTTGTATGCACAGACACTAAAAATATTTCACTCATGCAATGTTCATATTAAGCGTTTTGCATTTCCTTTCCAATTTTGTAACTAAGAATCTTGTTCCAGTCAATCTTGGTGCGCGTCACTGGCAGCTGCCGGCGTAAGGCTTTGAAAGTAGTGTCAGACATAGTCTGGTAGTTCTCGCTGATTGCAGTCTAAGATGTGGGAGAAACAATACAAGGATCAGAGCGTGGTTACAAAGAGTCATGTACTTATTCTTGTTACGTTAAGGGGTTATAAACAAAATGTTTTAAAACATTTAGCTTTCTGATGTATATTCTTAAACTTTTATTTGAGCCACAACATACCTGGTACTCATTTTCAGCATCTTCTACAATTTTGATGAACTCCTTTGCAGTCTGAACTTCATTCTGAAAAACACACAAATCCTAATTATACGAGTCGTTTTCTTGGGACAGTTGTTTTATAACCATCTATCCATGCATAAAGTACAAAACTCAATTGTGTATCTTCCTTTAAACAAAATTTCTTCATTTTGTTTTAAATAATATATAAATATATTTTTTTACCATTCAACCCCTACTTAGTAGTGCGGTGATCAGCAGCAGTGTGGTTCTGACAATATTTGAAATGAAAGGAGAGATAAATGTAAAAGGGTTTGTAGGTCAGTCCGATAGAAAATGTATCCCTATTACTCTTCATTATGCAAGCAATCTTTTTAGGGAACACAATAAAACTTGTTAGCTATTGGATTAATAGTGAAAGTGTTGACTGCACCTTGCTTAATATTACAGTCCAAAACATCTCAGATTTAAACTACCAATTGGACTAAAACTCAATACAAACTTAGAGATTGTACACACACGCGTTGCCATGCTTGGCCATAATAGCCCATTGAAGTCAGTCTGCTAGAATTGTTCCATTCATAACAAAAACAGACACCTTTATGTGATCAGACCAGGATGGGGGAAGGACATACTTACAGACACGGTTAGCGAGTCCTCAACATCTTTATGGCTCACCAACTGTACATTCCCATCTTCATAATAATGAACCTATGTAAAAAAAAACAAGAAAAATTTTCATTATGCTACAGAAACTATGGCCTAGTTAAAGGATTTAATTAAATATAGGCTACAATAATAATAGCCAAGCAGTAACAAACAAATTGCCTGTCTAGAAGCATACTGTCAGAAAGTCTAGTCATTTACGATCATAATCTGTGGCTTCTAGTCTGGGAGTATAGATCCTAAAACATTAGCTGTACTGCTTTCACTCTACCTTATTGTCAGTGGCGGTTTCCCAATGTATCTTTTTCGATGGCCAGATGTCTCCCCCACAGTGTGCCCGCCCGCCTCTCCGCAAGTAGAAGAGACTCACCAGCACCCAGAAAACATATAGATATGGGCCAGATCGATGGCCACTTCAATTGTGTGTGCGCTTACAGCCATCTATCTGGCCCATACCTAATGCGGCCATCCCTGTTGTCGAGCAGGACCAATGAGTTGGACCGTAAACCACGGTCGATGTCCATTGCTTTGCATGGAGACCATGGGGTCTAAATGCAAAGCATCGGCTGAGCTGGAGACACAAGAGTGCTGTGTCTCCAGCTCCTCTGATATTAGGCAGCAGTGCGATGACGTAATCGCGCTGCTAGGAACCTCGAGCGGCTCGAGCTTGTGTTCCTAGCATCAGTTTCATTTTCTTCTTGTGCAGATCTATTCCACTTTCATGGTATAACATTTTTACTGTGAAGAGGCATGTGACCTCTGCTGAGTCAAATTCAGTTATGAGAACTGCAAAAGTAAACCAAGCATCTGTGATAATATCTTGTAGGCAGAGAAAACGCCCAATTATCTTACAAAACCATCTAGGAGAGCATGACATTGTGAATGGATTCATGGAATTTATTTACCAAAAAAACCCTAAAAGCGAATCTTTATTTCATCATGGAATAACCTTTGGATGGTAATATTTTTTTTTTCAAAAAGCATTTTATTTAAAAAATCTGATTTAAATAAAAAAATCATTGATTTTTATACACCATGGTGAAAACTAGTGTACATCCACAGACAGTGATAATGTGAACTTTTGGCCTAAAAAAAGGTCTTTTTATAGTTTAAGCTTATTTTCATCAGAACATATCACACAGCCAGAAAAGAAAAGTCTGTTCTCTACCAGCTGCTGAACAAGCTCTCCGCCCCATACCAGCAACTTCTCTGAAGTAATCTGATACAAACTACTATGTCCATGGAGAGCAAGGCTTCCACTCTGAAATTACAGACTTTACTTCCCAGGCGGAGGTCATTTGTATTGAAATGTTTGAACACTGAACCCCAATTTTACCAAAACTGCTTACAAAGTGACCACAACACAATATTGAGCATTTGCCATCCTCCTGTAAGGCATCAATGGGCCCCTATTGAAGCCCCATGCATGGCCACCTGTCAGTCAATGCGCCAAATCTGACATGTCTGACAGGTGAATGGAAGTGGTGATTGCCCATCTATTTATCCTTTATCAAGTCAACATTTTACCTTCTTTTCTTGACCCCCTGAATTACATCCAGGTCACATGATTCTAAAAACACAATTTCTATTGTGTTATGGGAGGTGAGTTTACACACGCTTTTACTATGACAGAGTAAATTAGGCAAATACCTGAATCTTTTGAATTCCAACTACTTTCGTAGTTGATGGCGTTATAGTAAATTTCCATTCTGACCTCCAGCGTCCATTCCTGGAAAACAAATTGGTTATCAGTTGTTTCATATGGTACCACAATTTTAATACAGTTGCAGGAGTAACCCAAGTTCTGCATGGTATGATGCAAATAACTTCTAAAGCAGTTTTACCTCCCTAGCGGTCATGACGAGCCCAGCTCGTCCAGAGTTTGGGTGGAGAACAAACTCTGGATGAGCTGGGCTCCCATGAAAGCCGCATATCCCCAGAAAGCTATGGCGATTCTCTTTACAGCCGCGTCACGGTGACGAGGAAGGGGGCGGGGCGGCGCCATAGACCTCCATGTTAATGGAGGAGCGTAGGTTTTCCAGCCCTCACAGCTGGAGTCATTAATGATGCCGGCTGTGTGGAGAGAGGCGGGGGTATGGGCAGACCGCTAGGGAGGTTAAACAGTTGGAGTCCCCTTATACTGCATTGATGATGAAGGCACCCAGGCGCAGCATCACATACTGTACATACAATACAGTTACAACACATTTTTGTAGCAGAGTTAGCCACTTCCTTGGGTATGACGTGTTGAACTGTTAAGGTACAAATCACTCATGAATTTGTGATATAAATCATCAGTATATAGAGACCTAAAAATATATGCCAACTGAAGTTGCTTAAATATTGAATTCAGCAGAATTCTAAGAGCGTGAAAGCCAATCAGCAACCCAGATTGAGTCACTCGCCTCTCTCCTTCCACTCTAAGAAGATCTGCCTATGCCTATGCTCCGACTCCATTTTATGGGGATGATTTTATAATATATATTGTGACACATAACCTCTGCATTAAAATGTGCCTCACCATACTACAGTGTTCCCTAATGCTTGGAGTAGAATTTAAACTTCTAGCTCTGCATGCTGTCCCTTTTTCATTATAAAATGCTTAAGAGTCAGTATGAAATGTTATGTCCCTTTAGTGATGCAGAGGGCCGCACTTGTGGCCCTCCATATCTACTCAGTTGCCCACCACTGTTCCAAATAGATTGAAGCATGTTTTGGAGAAATTTGCAACCTTTGTCTTTCCCAGAACAACCCACAATGTAGTGCAACATCCGCTTTAAGTATCAATCAGGCCAGACTATTAAAGCTATCTTAAGATTTCTAAGACAAACTTTTAAAACAAATGCCAACTTACCAGAAGTTTTTTGCTTGAAACTGATGACTCTCTATACATACAATAATTGTTTGGTGTCCGTCAATTGTTTTGCCGTATACCTACAAAGGTAAGAAACATAATTGCTATGAGACAGATAAAATTACCATTGTATTTATATAGCAACTTTATTTTCTGTGGGTTTACACATGTAGATTTTTTTCGTTCGATCAGCGGAGAACGGAAAAGGTTTTTGGCAGGTGAAGAAAATAATCTACATGTGTAAATCAACATTTAGACATGCTACCTAACATGTCTAATTGACTAACCAATATTATCATACATTTAGAAATACAAAGACATTTATACTAACCGTGCTGACTCCATTTGGATAATGATCTTTCACATAGGATCTGACTGCGGTTTCCACAACATTCCTCCAGGACTCTATGGCATTTTCTCCCTCATAGGGCCGGGGATCACTGGCTTCCTTTCTTAAGTGATCAAATCTAAATGAAATCTTGTTCTTTGGGTCCAAAAATCTGCCATTACCAAGGTCTCCGTGCTCTGTTATTAGTACCTAGGGGGAAACAAAATATATGACTTGTCAGTCAACGTTAATACTGAGAAATATACTAATGAAGTTCCCGATACACCTTTAGATCATGCCATACAATTTCCTTTAGAACTATCAACAACTGTGTAGTATAGTGGCCTCCCTGATAGAATACATAGTGATTGGAAGGTTTAAGATCCTCATATTACATGGTTTTGGTAGAACAAACTTGATTGTACAGAAATTGTATGGCAAGATTGTAAGGTGTATGGAGACCAAATGCTGTACAAGGAGATCACTCTCATATTTTTCTCATGGCACATTTATAACTAACTAGGCAACATTTTGGCAACTGCCCTGATGGCAGAAATGGCTACACAATTCATGTATATAGAAGGATAGCAATAAAGGATGACTTTTTATCATGCAAAAAGTCACTTGCTTTATTTGAATGTAAGCCTTTTTAAATATCCCAAGTATAATAGTAATACGCTTGGGATGCTGGTAGAAATAAACATTAAACAAATATTTAGGTTATGCAGACATACCTGATCTTCATAGCCTTCTACTTTTACTGGAGTAAACTGATCCAAGTTGTACTGTGCAAAAGCACTAGAAATAAATAGAAAATCGTTAATATAACAACCTTCATACATCAAGAATTCATATCAAATTGCATTATTTATTTTTTTCTCAGAAAATAAAAAGAAATAACATCTCCCTTATCCCTAGAATATGTTGCCTGTTGCCACTGGTAGCATTGTAATTGTATTTGGTAATCAGAATCAGAAGATTTCAAGTGAGAAAAGAAGAAGATCAGCAGGAAGAGCAAACATGGAAACCAAGTATAAAGAAACATGGCGATACATTCATTTGAAACAAGTAGCAAAGCAAATAAAAATATATATTGGCCAACCATAAATGAATGCATTTATTAACCAGTTTTACTGCTCAAGCACCAATATACTGCACAGCCACAATATTCCCTTTACAATTTAATTCACTGTCTAATGAGTAAACTGGTAACACAAGATGCTAAAAATGGAAACAAGCACATCACATGCAGGGCTAGATTCTTTAGTTCACAAAAAATAGCTGAACAGAATTGAATTTCTTGGACAATATACTACTGGACCAAGCTTGTAGTAGTTTTTGTTGGTCAGTGATTACTGCTAATAGGGGAATTAGATATCAAAAGTGGCATGTGATCCTTTTTACTCTTGATGTGACTGGATGGTACAGTTACAGCTACACACTTACATTTTTATATCCATTGGAGTCACAATTACTGGTTAATTAAGTGGTTGGAATACCATATGATGAACTGTATTAACTGGTGTGGCCATCAACCATGACTTTTGTCTGTTTTGTGTTAATGACACAGTTTGTTTCTTTATGATCACTACAGATAGGCGGTGACCATCTCAATATATTGTCTTCGAACGAACAAATTCTATCTTCCCATCAATTAAGTTATAACAATGCATTTCATTATATTAACCTCCCTAGCGCACTGCCCATACACAGTACACTGCCTGCAATTCCCCCCCTCCCCCAGCCTCTCTCCACACAGCCGGCATCATTAATGATGTCAGCTGTGTGGGCTGGAAAGCCGGAGCTCCTCCATTAACATGGAGGGCTATGGCACCGCCCACCCCCCGCCCCCTTCCGTGTCACCGTGACGCGATCGGTGACGCCGCGCAACCCCGGAAATGCAGCTGGTAAGAGAATCGCCGTAGCTTTCCGGGGATATGCGGCATGCACGGGAGCCCAGCTCATCCAGAGTTTGTTCTTCACACAAACTCTGGACGAGCTGGGCTCGTCACAACTGCTAGGGAGGTTAAAAAAGTTTTTACAAAAATTCAGTTTAAAGCATAAATTGAGAATATAACAGCTCAATAATTGGACTATCTGCACAAATGAAGTGTCACTCAGTTTGGTTCAGCAGAATTGCAATTACAGTCTATGCGTTTCAACCACATTGGTCTTTCTCAGGACTATAATTCAATAGATTCCTTTTCTGCTAGTATGTCGGGCTCGTCCGCTTTTTACCTGTAGCAGCCAAGGTTTGTTGGGATGGGAAAATGCCCCCCCAACAGTGGTAACCCACAGGGAGAAGAGGAGATGACACAAGTCAGAAGTCAATACCTTAAAATCGCCTATGTTGTTCCTAAGCTTCCCATAATAGGGTACATCATAGTCTGGGTATTTTATGAAGACATTGAGTAATACCTCTTTAATAGGATTTCTGTTTGCAAGGATGGCCTTTCTTTTTTCTAGACATCCCTGGTATGCTGCATACCAACATACAAATCTGCGCCCTACGTGTAATGCGTTCTCAACAGACAGCACTTTACCCTGGCAACAAGTGGTCATTATGAATGTATACCTGGCATGGCTCAGAAAGAGTAGCTGGCTAAAGTTTACACACTCTTTGTAACTTCAGTGTATTGCAAAATGTAACTTCACTATGGCTGGTATGACTCTTATTTCTAGCTGTACTGGTGTAAGCAGAAAAAAGTCATTCACTTTAATAAGGAACATTCAGAGTATCCTGAGGCTCAACTACAGATATAAGCTTGGACGAATTATAATAACATCAAACTTACTGAGCAGCACCTTCCCTGAGTAAGTTGTCATTGTTTAGCAGGAACCGAACATCTGTACAGAAAAAAAACATCCAGAAAAAGAATAGATTAGATATAGAACATTTGTAAATTTAAAAGAAATCTGACGATATGTTAAACTTGAAGATAAACATTTCTTGTGTCTTCAGTTGCGGCACTTGCTAGGCCCTAAGTAGTAAGGACAGGTAGTAGTATGTAAAAGACATTTAAATACCACACATTGTCAAAAAGCAGCTACAAGTCTTCATTACAGCTAAGAATTATACGTCATGTGTTTCTGCACCAGAAGGATATGCTAATGCAAACCAAAATCTTTGCATCCCAGGAGGCTGGAAATCATTCCTATCCCTCCAGCCAAACTAATAGGCCAGTGCTGAGAGAGAGCTGTACCCATTCTTTACAATACAATCTGGTAACTTACCCATGAACAGCTATTTACATATGGGAAGAGATGTGTCTGTGTCACATTATTATTTACTGCAATGCAGAATGTAAATACACAACCTATGACAAACAAAACATTGTACACTGCTTAAAATTCCCGCCCTCAACCTTGTTCATGTCAGCAGGGCCATCAATGGCTCCGGCAACATGGGCTGGGAGACCAACGCCCCTCCATTAACATGGAAAAACCAGAAACGCTGCAGCCTTTCCATGGGTGTATCGGGATCACCTGATCTCCGGTAACCTAGCATTTGGGGCAAACCCAAACACCGAACATCTCCAACACTAGGGAGGTTAAAGCTTTGACTCCACTATGCGTAAAAGCCCTGCGTCTGATGGATATTGACGCATCCATTCAAATGGAGGTGTCTACGCATCCGTTGGTGTGATCTGTCAGTTTATGTTGTGTTTAAATTAATGTGGAGCACTGCGTTGACATTACCGCATCGTAAGCCAGCATAAGTATGGCGGCATTGACACACACACATAGAAAATGTATTGAATCCATTAAAACACAACGGTATGCATTTTTTTACGCATTGGGCAATCCATTTATGGTAAAGAACACAAAAAAATTTACACATCATAAAACGTATCCCCTAAAGCATCCCTTATGCATGGGTTGTGTTTATTGGATATGTTAACGCAGCGCATCCTTAACCTCCCTAGTGCTCTTGCAAGGTCCAGATTTCTGTACCAAAAGCGCACCATAGACTCTAATGGAATTTTTTTTGTTGTAGACCTGTAACTTCCTAAAATATGTCCGTATAAGTGTCTTGTAGACATCCTGAATATAATAATGTTTGAAACACACAATTATTATTAAAAAATTATAAAATGCATCATTTGAATGATAAAATCTCTTGAATAATTTGGTATGAAAGATTTCAAAACAGTATTTATGTTTGTTTATAATAACATTTTTATTACAATTGAAAATGTGTTCTGTTTTACTTTGAATTGTATCACTGTATCCAATACAATGGCATTCGGCACTCTCTGAAAGGGTTAACTTCAAAGAGCACGTGGGGATGACACTGGGGGTGACTTTCCACATGTGGCCTTTGAATATAGCCCAATTTGCATATGAATGTCTCGTGGATCCCCCTCCCACTCGGGGTGGGGGGGCCGCAGGACATTCATATGCAAATTGAGCTGGGAGAGGGGTGACATGGCGAAGCCAGCTTAGAGCATCCCCCGGGACAGCACAGAACAGTGAGTATGTGCTGCTGCTGGGGGATGTGAGCTTAGCTGGACGGCTCCATCTCATCAGCTGCAACATTGACATGAAAGTGCAGGACGAGATAGTGCCGTCAGAAACGCTAGGAAGGTTAACACATAGTGGAGTCAAAGCCTCACTCACAGCTATTACAACTCTCATATGTAAATAACAGTAATAGCCGAGTGAATTGAGGACATTTAGTTCCCATGAGTTGTGTATTTACATTCTGCCTTGTCTCCTGGTATTGGCATGTAGGCTTGGCTTTTTTCTAATTTTGTCTCCAAAACTATGGGGTGTCATCAAGAGTCCAGAAAACTGCCCATGTATATACAGCCTTTCACAAAAAACTCTAAATCATTATATTTTGAGCTGTATAGATCGTATTAGGCAGTTTTATCCTACTCATGCAATTCATATCTTTCTTTAACATCAAATACCTGGCTAATGTCACCGCAGTTTTAAGGATTTGTTCAATTGCAGTCACATGACCCTAGTATGAAAGTAAAAAAGGGGAGGACTAAATGCAAACATAATGCAATGTGAGGGTAAGTGGAGCATGCTCAGGCTGGTGGCCACCATGGAAGAACATCAGCCTGAAACATTTTACTTCTAGGAATTGGGTAGACGCACATAACAGAAAATGTAATTTGTAAAGGACACTAACAGTTTATTTAGAAGCGGACCATTGTATCCATTTGTAAATGTCAATATAGTGGAGAGTAGAATAACAAATTTAAGGCTTTACTCACCATTAAATACTTCATTAAATTCCCCTGGTGGAGCATGGATGATGAATTTTGCTGCTACACGTACCTACAACAAAAAAGGAGACAATGATTTACTGTTCAACTTCACATCTCTGTAGCATATGCAAGGTAATATTTCAGCTGTGTCTATAGTTGCATTTAGTTTTGGCACTGCTTTACACTATCTAGGGGAAGCTATGTATTATTTTATACAACCACTATATTTGCTGACTTAAGCTTGTTTCATCCAGTTCTGCTCTTCATTGTGTAGATCGGTGGGGGTCCCCTGATGTAAACAATGAACCCCAGATGGGAGACACTGCCTCGCCAGGTAATCTTCTTGACAGTGAGCCAGCCGAATAGAAGACACAAGCATCCGCCCAATTTTGGGGCGAAAAAAGCGCATCTTTGGGCTTGTTTCCATTAAACGTCAGGACCCCCTCCGCTAAGCGTATTGCTTGGGGGGGATCCTGACGTAGCACATAGACTTACCTGCTCGCCAGATGCTCAGTCTTCACTGCACCAAGCTGTTCTGCCAATGCAAGGCTCAGCGTAGTCGAGTACGTTGAGCCTCTGCATCGGCAGATGTGTAAACAGAGCACCCGCCTAGCAGGTAAGTGAAGTTGCTACGTCAGGAATAAGCATAGCGGAGGGGGTCCCAACGTATAATGGAAACAAGCCCTTAAAGTCCAAAGAATACGGCATCTTGTTTTAACAATCATCCTGAAGAAGTGGCCTGTGTGCCACGAAATGCGCCAATGCCATTTTATCACCAATAAATCGAATCCACCTTAACAGGGGCTTTGCATGAGAATCATACGAAGTGTTTGATTATATTGTCAGGGCTCTGTATGGGTCAGTCAAAATATTCTCCATCAAACTTCCCCAAACTGTTGTCATAGTTTGGTATGCATAAAAATGCCCCATAAGGCTACGTTTCCACTGCGTCAAAATCCCTCCGTATGTCAAATGGAAGGATGTTGATGTAGCCCATTATAATGAATGAGGCAGTATCCACATGGTCTGCTACATTGTGTTAAAATCAACGTAGAGCACTACGTTGATCTTGACGCATTGGAGCCCAACGCAAGGTGGTGCGCTTAAGCACCCATAGACAATGCATTGAATCAGTTACCGATGGTAATGTTAGGCTATGTCTCCACAGCGTTTTGTGATCCGTCTGGGCTCCTACGTTAAATGCAGGGGGTCGCGACAGATCACAAACTTTACCTGCCCAGCGGATGCGCTGTTCTCACGGTGACCCGATCAGTCGATGCAAGGGTTAATTTAGTGCAGTATGTTAACCCTTGCATCGGCGTATGTCTGAACAGAGCCTGCGCTTAACGGAGGGGTCCCAATCACACAGCGCTGTGGAGACATAGCCTAAGGGCGGCATGCAGTTGCAGAGCCATGGATATCCATTGGAGCATAGGCTTGGTACTGAAGCCATCGCCTGAGGAAGTTTTCTGCATCAACACCCATGATTATATTGAAATCTAAATTAAGAAATGACATTGCTGTACGATTCCAAGTCCATTCAAATGCACAGAGGGGAATTGCACAGCTCTTGGTTATTTGTGCTCTGCTGACTTATCACCAGAGAACATGACATTCCAATTAGTACAAGTCTCCCTGAAATCTCTCTCACGTGAAACCTATATAAAGAGAGGGGCCCCCTCCCTAGATAAAAACATGGACCCCTGGTACTGTGACAATTATTGCACAGGGGAGTTTCATCCTATTGGAGTGTACAAGACAGGAAATAACATTAAATCTCACTAATGTGACACAGATGGAAGAAAATAGATCTGACAGCAGGGTGTGGAACAGGAAGTTTGGCAAGAGTCTCACTCCCTCCTACATGGCTGGGCAATCAGCACTGTGACTAGTCCCTCAGGACTTCAACTAACTCCAAGCTGGTCAAGTTCCCCAGAACTACAGCAGAATACATGAGCTGCAGACATGACAGGACTCTCAGGGAGCATAGACATCACTCTAATAACAGTCCCCCTGATAGTATGAGAAGGGGGCGGGAGCGCGCAGACTGACCACTGACACTCTGCCAGTGACAGCACCACCCAGAGCT
>CM070034.1:67839033-67850384 GCA_036250615.1 Ptychadena robeensis | reverse complement strand
GGGGGGGGGGGGGTGTTTGCAGTGATGACTGCTGACAGGTGTCAGAAAGTCTCATGGGATTGTGACGTCAGGATGCTCCACGGCTCAACATCACACAGTGGGAGGGGCAATCTTGAAAAAAATCGCCACTCCTACTGTCAGTGCCCTAATTACCTGCAGCAGAGCTGATAGAGCAAAGTGACCTACCACGTGATAGGTCTGCTTTAACTTCCATCCATCCATTATATAGGGTTATAAGCAGGGGTGCACATAAGTGGTACAAGGGGTCAAAAACTATGCTAAGCTATGTGTACCTGCATTGTTGTTACAAGGCTCATATGTGTACTTACTACTTGGGGGCACTCCGTATCTGGGTGACTGCAGCTTAATGTTAAATGTATGTCACTATGTATGTTCAATTTATGTCACTTGGATAACCGCAAGGAAACATGAACAGCTGGTGACCTGTGGATGGAGACAGCTAATCGGAGGCTCAATCAAGAACAGGGAGGCCCATCTGCAGCAGAACCTACCATGCAGGAAGCTTATGCAGAGGACAGTGAGGAAGACCACCCTACATATGGGGTGAGTACCAAACACCATCTCTGGTACTCATCTGAGGAGCTAACTTAAAAAGTTATGTGCACCCCTGGTCATAAGGCTCCACTTGGGCGGTTTGGGAGTGGATGCCGCCCGGTTTTTTATTCACGCCCAAACCGCTAACATTACATTTAATGTGCCTAGCTTCACTGCCAGGGATTGCCAGCGGAAAAAAAACGGGTGGTTTACAGCGGTTTTTTTTTTTCGGCCCCACTGTACTGCTCCGAATCTGTGGCTCAATCAGTGCATTGAACTTAGCCATTGAGAGTTTTAGCCATTGACCGTCTGTCCATTGAGAGTTTTAGCCATTGACCGTCTGTCCATTGAGAGTTTTAGCCATTGACCGACTGTCATTAGACAGAAAAACAAAACTGTGCCTTACCCTGGAAGTGAGCAATAGTCTCTCCAGTGGTGTAATAAAAAATGGTGGAATAGAGGCTAGGTAGAGGTAAAATACTGCTATATTTAACTACAAATAGATCAGACAGAGTCATTGGTGTGCTTGTCCTGTTTTTCTAATTGTAGTTAATGCATACCTGTCAAGTTTCCCCTTACTGATTAAGGGAAATTGGAAACAAGGAAGTAATGAGGTGGAGTGATATTTCCGCACTCCAAATACCAGAACTGACACCACTTCCGGTATCAGGAGGTTTACCTCCCCTCTCTCCTATTTAGTAGCAGGCTCAATTAGGAGGGAGAGTAATGCCCCCTACCTACTAAATTAACCCGATTTCAAAATCCCAGTTACTGCTTAAAGCAAGATTCCCATGGACATTTCTTCTGGACTGTGGTGCTTTTTGTGCACACACCTGAAATATTCCTATACAACAGGTCAAAGCTTCTCCAAAAAATAAGTTAGAGTTACTTTGCATGCAGAACTCTTTCGTACATGCATATGAAGTTGCCTTAAAGTGAAAGTAAACGCAAAAAATAAAAACCTGAAAAGAAATTAACATGTATACATAACTCTCACCTCCATGCAGCATTTATCCAGGGACAGCGACCCCTAAAGAAAAAAAAATAATTTTCCTGTTTGCTCGACCCTGCGCTGCCATGCCTGGAGTGTCCGATCCTCCAGGCTACAAGATCCTTCACGTCACCTGATCCAGATGTGGGCACATGCGGACATTGGAAAGTAGAGATTACAAGTGACATCTACTCTCCCATGTAACCTTTTGCGCAAGTCACTGGGGAGGTGGAGCAACGCCGTATTTTGAATTTTTTTTTATCTTTTGATCTCCAATCTGCTCTATAATTGTTACCTCTGGTGCCGGTAATACTAGGCAGAATTGGAGGTGGTAGGCCCTCTTTAAGGATCCACAGAGCCCTTTAACAGCACCTTATGGAATGGGTACTGAAATCCCTGGTACCCCTTATTCATTCATAAGGGGGTAAGAAATGTTTCCTAGAAATAAAGACACGCTGAGTTTAAAAATCACTTAAGTTAAGTCTGCTATACAATATATTCCCTGCACAGTAGATACAGTTAGGTCCATTAATATTGGAACACAATCGACACAATTCTAACATTATGGGCTCCATACACCACCATAATGGATTTGGGATTAAACACAATGTGCTTTAACTGCAGATTTAATTTGAGGGTATTTACATCCAAATCAGGTTAAACGGTGTAGGAACTACAACAGTTTGCATAAGGGCCTCCCACTTGTAAAGGGGCCAAAAGTAATGGGACAGAATAATCATCATAAATCAAACTTTCCCTTTTTAATACTTGGTTGCAAATCTTTTGCA
Source organism: Ptychadena robeensis (assembly GCA_036250615.1). Lineage (NCBI taxonomy): Eukaryota > Metazoa > Chordata > Amphibia > Anura > Ptychadenidae > Ptychadena > Ptychadena robeensis. Next base: position 67,848,050 of record CM070034.1, on the reverse strand, counting down.
GTCAATTACAGCCTGAAGTTCAGAACGCATAGACATCAGCAGATGCTGGTTTCATCCCTGGTGATGCTCTGCCAGGCCTCTGTTGGAACTGCCTTCAGTTCCTGCTTGTTCTTGGAGCATTTTCCCTTCAGTTTTGTCATCAGCAAGTGAAATGCATGCTCAATCGGATTCAGGTCTGGTGATTGACTTGGTCATTGCATAACATTCCACTTCTTTCCCTTAAAAAACTTTTAGCAAGCGAGGTAGTGAACAGAGGAAACAAACCAGTAATGCGCTTTAAACACGAACTTTACTTAACTGTCAGGTACAACAGTTTAACAGATAAAACACGTCCAGGCAGTAGTCAGTCCTTAGTAATAGTTATCAAGTCTTTTGTTTGATGTCTTACACTCGCCATGCGATGACCTGCCCGGCCTGCTCCTCCTCAAGTTGCGGCCTAGGCTTGTACGGGGACACCGGAAACCAGGGCCTAATCCAGACAGCAACGTCAGTGGTCAGCGCGCGATACAAGCAGGCACCAGGGCTGACCCAGAGCAAGGGATGAGTGCGAGGACACAGGTTGTTAAGAGCCACCTGTATGCTCTGATCTCCCTCCTCGCAGGGCCGTGGTATCCCACACCCCTCTTCAGAGAGCAAGGCTCCCTTCAGCTCCTCTCTGGTATTTGGCTGCTCACTTCCTGTTTGCTCTCCTTTTATCAGCTCTGTCCTGGAGCTCCCCCTAGTGGGGACCACCTGCACCTCAGGCACTGCATCTGACCAGGGCACCCCCCTACACGATACCCCACTTGACCTCACTGTCCCCGGTGGTGAAGGGGCAGGGACCCCCCAAATTGTCTTGGGCATAACACTGAGGAGGCTGTCCCAAGTTAGCTCTCTGAGAACGTCTAGGCTCAATTGTTTCTGCAACAGGTACAGGAGCTGCATCTTCCAACTCTCGAGGGGGTTCCACTGTCTTCTCCCCTGTGCCCCCAGGTGTAGGCCATACACATACCAGGCCAGACAAGAGCTTGAAAGGCCCCGGGGCCAGTGAAGTCAGGGCTGGCCAGACCAGGGCCAGTTCTAACGGCAGCCAAACATGTGGAATGGGCTTGAGCATGTTACGTTGTAACCGGCTCACCCACCCTCCGGCCACTTTTTACTGAACATCATACACTGGCAACCGATGTTATGGGGCGCCCCACTATGACATATGGATCGGATTCCCAAGCTGTCTGTAGCTTGCCATACTGATGGGCCCCCTTCCTCCGTACCAACACCTGCTCTTCCACCCTTAGGTCCTGGCTTTCCCGGCCTCCATCCTGCTCCCACTGTTTACTTCTCACAAACTCTTGCACATCTTTCGATCTCCGTTTCAACTCGGAGATCCAGTGTATAGGCGTGTATCCAGGACTATTCTCCAGGAACTCTAAACCTAAGTCCTAGGGGGCCACCCCTAGTGTGACCAAACAAAACATGATAGGGGGAGCTACCAGTTTGTTTATGAACTGTGTGGTTGTACCGCCACACCAGTTCGGCAACATACCGAGTCCACCTGCATTTCTTCTCACGCTCTAATCCCCTCAGCATCTGCAACAGAGTGCGGTTGAACCGCTCACAAGCACCATTCCCCTGGGGAGGATACGGGGTGATGTGGGATTTCTGAATCCCCATCAGCTCACACAGCCCTCTGAACACCTTACCCTCAAAACACGCTCCCTGATCAGAGTGTATCCTCTGAGGGCACCCATAAGGGAGGCAAAAATGCTTCCAAACTGCCTGGGCTGCGGTGCTAGCGGTCTGATCCCTTGTGGGGACCACTACCACAAACTTGGAAAAGTGATCGACCATGACTAGGGCATGATTGTACCCGTCCTCAGACCGTTTATGGCAGCTCTAGACACCAGCACCTGCCAAGTGGGGTCCTGTTCCTGGGGCAGCAACACCCTTCAGTATACCACTCCATCCCGCATCCCTAAATGGTCCCACTCTTTGAGTAGCTGCATACTTTCTCTTGGCCGCCTGTTCTGTTCTCTTACTGAGGGCTGTACCCCTGTCCGGACTGGGCCTAAGAGGGGCCATATTACGGGGTCCCCGCTCTGTGTCAGTGGTGCCACCCAGAGTCGTCCCTGGGTAGCTGGACAGGACATCAGCATGTTGGTTGTTCTTACTTAAACTCAAACTTCGAAAGCCAAGCCACCCAAATTGGGTGCCCATAAAGTACTTCACAAACCTTTCTGTCATGGCCCACACCAAGGCCAGCAACTCTAACTTGAAAGAGCTGTAATTTGCCGGATTCTTCTCTGACTCATGATGGCTACGACTGGCATACGCTATGACCCTCTTCTGGCCCTGCTATTCATGGGACAGAATCCCCAGGTACGCTGACGTCAGTCTGTACCTGTAAGGGCAGGGAAAAATCTACAAAAGCCAGAATGAGGGCGGAAGTCAATTGTCCCTTCAAGAAGTCGAAGGCCGAACCGTGGGATTAACCTGTGGTAGTAACCGGTCAGTCCTAGAAAGGCTCTCACCTCGGTGACAGTCCGAGGAGGGACCCAGTCTTCTATGACAGCCACTTTGTTGGGATTGGGGCAAACCCCCTCCCTAGACACCATGTGACCCAAAAACTTAATATTGTTTTTAAAAAGGTGAGGCTTGAGTTTGAGCCTGTACCTTCTCAGTCGGGTGAACACCCAGTCTAACCTCTTTAGGTGTTCCTCGAAGGTGGTGGAGAATACAATGATAATGTCTAGGTAGACCAGCAGCTGTTCTAAGTTCAGGTCCCCCAGGTAATGCTCCATGGTATGCTGGAAGGTAGCTGGGGCATTGTCCAGTCTGAATGGCATCCTTTTAAACTGAAACACTCCCATGGGGGGTCACAAAAGCCATCTTGGCTTTATCCTTTGCTGCCATGGGGATTTTGCCAGTAGCCACTGGCCAAGTCCAGAGTGGAAAAGTAGCGGGCTTGCCCCAGGGCCACGAGAGATTCTTTAATATGCGGTAAAGGATAGACATCTCCCACCGTCACAACTTTTAGCTTGCGAAAGTCCACACAAAACGTCCTTTTTCTTTACTAGTACTATTGGTGCGGCCCAGGGGCTCTTTCTTTCCTCTACCACTCCCTGTGCTAACATCTGTCCCACCATTTGTTTCACCTTTTGGTACAGGTAAGGAGGAATACTCTGGTATCTTCTCCATACAGGCGCGGCCATTCCAGTGTTGATCTCTTGCTCAATAACCGCGGCCAAATCGTGCTCCCCTCGGAAAACACCAGTGCATGCCGATCCAACAGCTGGCACAGAGCGCGTTGCTGTTCTGGGGATAGGTCCTCCGCAGGCTCAGGCAGCTGCTGATAAGGGGAGCAACTGTATTGTTAAAGTATGTGCCAACATCCCATACGAAAATTTAGAAAAAGTTATTTGGGATAGGAAACTCCTATACACAAATAGGCACCCGAGGAGATCCTATCGATAAGATGAGGAAAACCTCATACTCTGGACTTTAACGGCACTTAGGTCAAATTTTGTCTTAAACAATTTGTGTTTATTCAAGATAATCAAAGGATGAAAGGAAAGGGGCCACATAAACACAACCTGGCAGGTGTTGTGGGGATCTGTGGCGGTTAGCCTGAGTTTGTTCAGTTTGAGTTTGTTTACTTACAATACTTACCCTGAATAAACTATCTGTTTTGAGGGATCTTTTCGTGTCTGTGCCATTGACCTCTGTTAACAGTAGGTGGTGCCATTTGTTCAGCACAAATGGTTCCTAGAAATACAACATTAGTGTTCCACACAGTAGTCCTCTCCTAACAGTGTCCACATGTCAAACTGATATTTTGTCAGGCAGGGCACCCCTATGTAAAAACAATCTCCAGTAACCTCTACAGTCAAGAACCGGGGCTATGTTTTTAGGTTTGTGGGGAACTTCTCTACTATTGTGCTAGATCAGACGTAAGTCAAAGTTCATTTCAATATGCATTGTATTTTTCCAGCATAGATCTGCATAAAGACATGTTTCCAGGTGAGGGTATGCAAGCACCGTGGTACAATGTCATTAGAGGGTAGGAGCCTACTCATGCTGCAGAAATTAATCATAAAGGTAATGTGATAGAAATTGTTGTTTCTAAAGGTAATTGTTACTACTACTACTTCTACTACTACTACTATCTTTCAATTTGTTCATTATTAATGACAACATTATAAAAAAATAAGGAAAATGGAAACATGCATGCATACATATAGTGCACAATGGCAGAACTTTGAATATGCCCTATCCACCCTTCTATTCATATAAAGCTCCATGGAAGTTAGCGGACATCTTTCCTCCAATGTTACATCAGTGTTAAGGTTGACTGTGGGCTGGGGTCTTGAATCTGGAAGCCCCTTTAGCAGTTAGTACCTATTTGTGATATCCCAGAAAGAGTTAAAAAAATACTACTTTAAATAAATTATAGATATATACTTATAATAATATAATAAGTAAATGATAAGCTGGACATATATAAAATTATTTATATACTCAATTATTTAAACAATAAACCATAAAACTAAAATAACCATTATACTATAATATCATCCAGCAATGTAAATAAAGTCCAGTATACACTGATTCTATTTTGGTTGTCCCTCTCTGGCTTTACTCTAGCCCCACTGTGTTTTACTTGCTCTCTGTATCCAGCTTGGCATCCTCTTTATCCTGGCTGACCCTCTGCCTATCTTTTCTATTCCCCTCTGTACTTAATGACTAACACACTATACCTAACATTATGCACTTTCTACAACCTAACTGGCCCCACTCTCTACCTGCCTATCCAGGCAGTCCTCCTTTTAGTTTATCTCCCATTAGTAAATCTCTTATCTGCTCCTCTAGCCCTAAGCTAGGCATACAGAGCTCGATTTTTAAAAAGATTCAAGCATAATTAAGCAATGAGCTAGATTGTACTCAAATCTATTGAAAAATCGAGCTGTCCAGCCTTTCTTCGAGCTGGATCAATCAATACCGCTCGAATAAGGTTAATGGAATCGGGAATCATCGGACAAGCACACAGACGGTGTAGTGACCCGAGATAGGGCCACAAACTGTATTATATATGCTGTACAATATTTGCTGTATAATGCTGTATAATTGTGTGTGTGTGTCCCCTTAAGGGTTGCACCTGTTGTTGACAAGATGTTGGCTAGGTATTTACTTCTACTTTTCCCTCCAAGAAGTAGCTAATATACTTCTGCCCAGTAACAGGCCTTAAGCCAGCCCCTGTCTGAGGACATAAATAGGCAGCCCTTAGAATGTTCTGGGCTTCTTCTGTTGATTCTCCCTGGAGTACCACAGCCTCAGCACTGGACCCAGCAGAGTGACCCACTGCACCCAGCCTAAGGATTCCAGCACCTTGGTAACAGCTTTGAAACGCTTATCCCTACGACTGAACCCCTTCTCTGCCCTCGGGAGTCGGAGCTGCTGTATATACTTCTAAAAAAAACTGTAAATATCCCCCTATTAGCGTGCGTGGACCTTGGCTTATTTACTTGCAGAAGGTGTTCGGTGGCCAGAGAAGAGGACATCCACCTCAACTTCCTGGGCGATATGCCCGAAGCCAGTTCGGGCGCAGTTTGATCCCGTGCCGGGATTGGGCACAAACACCGCCTCTCCGTGTGCCAGCAGTTCTACAGAGCTGCTGACACACTGAGACTTTCCGTCTTTGGCGTCATCGGTGATGCCCAGTGGGGGCGGCGCCATAGACCTCCATGAAGGGCGCCGCTCTTCTCCCCACACACGACTGGCATCTATTTGACACCAGCGGTGTAAAGAGGGCTGGGCAGAGAGCCGGCAATCGCGGCGGAGTACAGTGTACTCCACCGCGATTGCGGGAGAAACAGCTTTTCACGCCATAAAAAATGGCGCGAAAAGCCTGTAACGCCCAGAAGGTTAAAGAACCTGGTGTCATGAGTAGTTTCACATACAACACACTCACGACACTAACAAGGAGCCCACCACACAGAGCACAGCCTACAGCCTGTGATCAGCTCTCAGCAGGGGGAAGGTGACGGAGCCTAGCACGGCTGTGTACACTACACAGGCTGTGTGTTGTGCTGGGTGGGGAGCCCTCTGCAGCCATCCTGTATCTGAAGCTCTCCTGGCTTCCTCTAAGCAGCTCCTAGCCAGTGTTGTGAGAGATTTTCTGGTAGGCAAATATCTCACAACACTGGACCAGGGTACCAATCGAACGAATAGGAGTCAAGGTGCAAAGTGGTGCACATTGATTCCCGTTTGATTGACCCACGATTGAACGCAGCATGGTGGCGTCACCATGCTGCGATCAATTGCGAGCCGATTGCATGGGTATCGACCCGTGTATGGCCAGCATTACTCACTTTTTACCACACCCAACACTTTTTTCCCAAAGGCTACTTGGTTTTCTTTGCAGGCAAAATCAAATTGTTCCAGTTCCAGAACACTTCCTGATTCTGTGATTCTCCACAGCAATGTAAAGGTGGCCATACACAGGTCAATACCAAGCTGCGCTCAAGCTTTGTCAATTGATGTGCAGCACTTCTGTACAATTAATTCCATTCTATGCTTTGTATGGGGACCCTTGAGGTCTTGACCTCAAATATATTTGAGCACGGCAATAAATTGTGCTTGAATCCATTCAAAAACCGATCCGTGTATGGCCAGCCTAGGACATGAAAAATAAAAAAATGTAGCCAGCGTGACATTTGTCTCGCACCACATAAGTCCTCCCTGAGCTGTTCCATGCAAGAGACAAATTACAAAATGTTGTCCCACTGGTACAGGACTCCAGAGGTCTTGCACCGATTTGACAAAAGCTATTGTAGTTTGGGATGATTCCCTCAACTTGTTTTTGTTGCCATTTTTTTCCTGTTGTAACGCATGGTATAACTTTCTTTGCAAAATATTTGCTTTGTAAAATGAAAAAAGCTTTTCTGGAAAAAAACTCTACACTAGCTGCGTTATGTTTGTGTTGAAAACCTGCTGTACTATTCACACTTGTGTTGTGTTATGCATTAATGAGCAACACAGTGCGGTATATGCATACTGCTGTGCAACACACATTTTGTTAACTACAGCAAGCACAAGTGTCTTCTATACACTTCCAATCACTAGTATGGGCGGCACAACAAAGTACATGGTGGTAACTCAGCGTTTTGTGTACGTACAATGTGCACATAAACGCTAAAGTGGGGGTTGCTGGTACACAACACAGCTAGTGTGAAAGGACCATAAGGGTTTTATTTATAATGATTTGGTAAGGGTAATATTTAGAAGATTCACATTTTTTGGTGTGTGCTGAATGCATTTCAATTAGACTACATAACCCAAAGTGCTTCTGCTGTAAGAAAATATATAATATACAGTAATAAACAGCATAGGTTTTATTTTATCTGTGATTTCAATTGTTTAGTGGCTGTCATATTAGTGAGGAATGTGTTTGTAAATGTTATCTTCTTGTATGAATATGTTTAGTTTTTTTTTATATTTGCAGGTTGAATTTATCACAGTAAAAATTTAGAGAGTTTGGAGTTCAAGTGATACTGTTTATTGGCTAACTGAAGTCATTAGAGAAGCAAGCTTTCGGGATATCGCAGATCCCTTCTTCAGGCTAACGGTATTACTTGAACTCCAAACTCTCTATATTTATCGATGGCTAACACAGGACAACACTCTACTACAGTAGAAATGTGAAACGCGGACTGCAGAACTCTAGATGCACACTAGATGGCAGTATTAGCACATTCTCAGAAGTTCCATCCACTTCTGGTTCACTCTCAAAGTTCTGGCTTCACAATCAATATTTTCCAAATATGCATTTACACCTGCCACTTTGGGTCTAACAGGAAATGTATAGAATTAAATGAATATATATATATATATATACATACATACATACAAAGGCAGTTTTAGGCATTTAGAAATGTAAACATTTTTGATACATACTCAATATGTCAACAATACATTCAACTAAGTTTACTGTTTAGCAGGAAGCTAGCTAAAAATATCTGAATGTGTTCTAAGCCGTTTCTGTAAATGGAAAACTTAAATTATATCAATACTGGATATCAGTTTGCAAATTAATTTCAAGAAAATAGTTCTGTGAACCTTTTTACACTTCATTTACTGTGTGGAGACTTGAATGGTTCTCAAATAACGATTGGCTTATTAAATCATATGTACATACTATACTATATCAATAGCTTTTCAATAAGTAACTCCATACTCCTGGGACTGTCAACCATGGATGGAAAGTTCTAGTAAAAGTTGTCCTGCAAGAGAACTCATAAAGAAGCATATGATCAATTTCATTAGTTGATGGGTTTGACTCGGTGCTGGATATGGGATTAACAACTCACGGAGTATGTAGAATGCTTAACAAAAAGGACAAGAAGTACCAGGAATGAGCAATCAACATGAGAAACCCAAGAACATTAGCATGTTTCAGCTTTCCAATGTTCAATGCCTAAATGAGAGGCTTGTGCTACTCTCACTTCTCTCTGTCCTCCATGTGATTGGTGCAGCAATGGTCTAATAGACCTCTAGCACCTCCATAGGAAGAATAAAGTTGGGTTTATAAGTGTAGATTTTTCCGTTCAATCAATGAAGAACGAAAAATTTTTTGGTTGATTGAACAAAAATCTAGAATGGCAAATTTGTTCGATGGATACATTTTGTTCGATCTTGAACATAAAATTGGGTCATCGAACATGTTGGTAAAATTTTATCGGTCGTAGTAACTGAATGTATTTTATGTTACATTCGATAGATGGACGAATGATGTTTGACAAAAAAAAACCAAGAAATCGAATCGGCAGTTGATTGAACAAAAAATCTACATGTGTAAACCCACCTTTAGTCAACAAGCCACTTGTTTTCAGTACTTACTGTCCGCCGCCATAATCTTTCCACTCCCCTCTAGCATATATTGCCCCAAGTCAGGTCATACACAGTTAAAACCTAATTCTGTGAAAGTGAAGACTAGTGATGGCCGAACATCGGCCAGGACTGTCCGCGAACGGGCGGGTCGGACT
>CM070034.1:67804656-67820339 GCA_036250615.1 Ptychadena robeensis | reverse complement strand
GGTTTGCAGATTGTCTCTAAGCATGTGTTTGCCATAGAAAATTAAAGTTTAGTGTACATGAAACCAAGGAAATGCCAGGAGGTGATTCATATCCTGCAATCAGAAATAGGAGTTTTGTTCGAAGTCTTCCTCTTATCAGGCATGCAGAGAAGCAGATAGAAAAGGAAAAAAGATTCGTTTCATACACATATTCTTTGTTATCTGATCAGCACGGAGAAAAGGACTAAACAATCTCATGAGCTAATCTTAAGGGGTGGTATATAGCACTGGATATATGGCTGAACAATTCTCTATTGGCTTCTCTAACTCAGAGGATTAATGTATCTATTACAAGGAAAACCCTGAGCTTATTCATTTCCCTTGCTTATAAAAATACAAATGCTACATGCTCCTACAAGTCACCACTTCTTCTGAACATCAGACTCAGTTTCATTAATTAAAACAAAACTTGCACTATGACATTTAAATACAAAATATAAGGAAGAAGTAGTTGCTATAATCTGTACAATCTATAATTGGTATAAATCTAATAAACTGTTTAAAAAAATCATAAATGTTTTTATTGCACGTATTTTAGTAGAGAAATTAGTGTGTGTGAAGCAGTTAAGCAATTATATCTACCAGGCGTGCGGAAACGTTCCTGACATTGCCACCTTCCAGTTATAACCCTGGGTTTTCATTTGGTCCACCATTACCCCTACTCATCTGACATGGCCCCTTCGGACTATTATCTATTATTGAATATGATAAAACATCTGAAAGGGCAATCTTTTGAGGATGACTCTGACGTCAAAGATGCTCCTGAGAGCAGGTTTGTGGACCAAACAAAGGATTTTTTTTAAGGTTTAAAAAACTGCAACTACACTGTACCAGGGCATGCGTCTCAGGGAGGAATATGTTGCATAAATCTGTTATTTAATAACTTTTGTTCATCCCTCATGTATTTGATAGCAGTTTATGGGAATCCTCACATCTTGGTTAAAACACAGCTAATGCTGAAATATGCAAAATTTAGCCTTCAAGAAACAGCACCTATGTGTGTGAATGAAATATATATTCTTGCATTGGAGGAAAAACCTACCTAGTGTGTGCCTAACCAAGAAAAGGTAACCTTAAATTGGCATAAGAGATCCTTGGTTTTGGTTTAATTCCAACAATACAGAAATCTAAGGAGCGTAATAAATGTACAAATCCTGCACCAGTAACAAGAGTTCACTTGTTATAAGTGGCTTACTAATATCAAAACCCATGGAATTATGAAGAAGAAAGAGTGCTGATAGCTGCTATAGTGCACACAATATTGTAAAAATATGAATCATGACATTCGAAACTGCTCAACGTTATGACCACAGTAATGATTCACAGATATGTCACAAGCTTCAAAGGCAATCATGGAGTCCTTACTACAGAAGGACACTTACATCGTATTTAACCTGATACCTGTGAATGCACTTAAAAAAGTTGTAAGTAAAGTAAAAAACTTGAACTTCTTTTGACCCAGCAGGTTCTTAAAGTGTAACTGCAGCCAACAGGTTTTCTTTTGTTTATGATAGAATGGAGAAGAGCTAAAATGTCTGTCTTGATTTTGCATCTGTCTATATCCACCTAAAGGCACCCCCACACGTAGCGAGCGGGGGCCGACAGATGAGCTGTGGAGTGCAACGTGATGACGTCATCACGCTGCACTCCATCGCTAACAATATCGGAGGGCACCCTTTGTGTGCCGGACGTTAGTTTGAACAGGGACACCGGTCACCATTTAAACTAATGGCATCGTGTCCGTAAATCTCTGGCCTAGGGATCTGTCGCCCCAGCTGAGCGACGGCCGCGGCTCGCTATGTGTATGGGGGCCTTAAGAAAAATGAGTCTAAAGTTAAATAGGGGGGTATCTATTTTCCTCTTACTTTTTAATTAATATTTCTGTATAGATACAGCATACTATTCTGTGTGTTCTTTTTTCTTTTTTTTTTTATAATTTTTATTGGCATTTTTCAATTTACATAACAGAAGAGAAATAAAAAATAATTCAAAAGCAGAGACTGTAGCTGACAGCCTGATATTACAAGTGCAATATCTCCCGCAGGAGCATTGTAGCATTCAGCATTACACAGATTTGGAGCAGTTTTAATATAAACAATCCACATACAAAAGTGTATACACATAAAACCTCTCTACATCTAATAGCTAACTTTCTTCTCTCTCTCACGGCCTCTTATCTGGCATTCACCTGTGTGGTTGAATCTGCCATCCAACCGTTCCGTGTAGTAGCAGTCCAGTTACCCCGACAATGATGTCTCGTTCGGTAGGTCGCCTGCCGCAGGGCAGTGCGCTATGTAGGTGTCCCACTTCCTATGAAACCTAACCATGCCCTTAGGAGTTGCGAAGCCTACATCCAGTCATTCAGTGCGGTAGTTGGCTCTCAGTTGTGTGTGTAGGAGGCCTATGGATGGGGGTTGTTCGGCTATCCACTCGTGCAAAATGACTTTCCTTGCGCCTAATAAACAGGTATGTACCCAGTCAGCGTTGGGGAAAAGTCTGGTCGCTGTCTTCGGGCTAGTGTAACTAAAGAGCAACAGTAGTGGATCTTTCCCAACGGTAAGCCATGTCGTGTCCTTTATTAGGTTCAGCACTTCGTCCCAAAATTTAGCGATCAGAGAGCATGACCATAGGCAATGCAATAGGGTAGGATTAGTCATGGAGCACTTAGGGCATGCCGAGTGCCAGATTTTTTCGCCCTGTGGACCCTCCAGTACCTGGCCAGGTGGCTTGTATGCCCTCATGAGAATCCGGTATTGGGTTTCCCTCCACAACTCAGACACACATATTCTGCACACTTTGTGATAGCCGTCCAGAAGTTTCCCCATCAGGCCTGTTTGAGGAAACTCTTTGCTCCAAGTTGTGGGCACCATTAGGGCTCTCGTTGGTCCAAGGTTGTTTCGCAGCTTATCGTATATGTCAGACAATTTAACTTTTTTGGGACCGATCATGTCATCGAATCGGGAAGTCAGTAGTAAAGAGGTCAGATTGTTGGTCATGTCCACTGCAAACCTGGTCACCTGGAGGTAGTGTAAGGGGTGTATTTCGGCAGGCGTCAGCTTATACCGTGTTTGCAAATCTGACAGGGAGTACAACCGCCCAGTCATCGGGTCCACTAGATCTCTGAAGTATCTCAATCCCTTTTCCTTCCATTTGTGGAACAATGCGTCAGTGGTGCCTTGTGGGAACAGTGGATGTCCTACTATCGGGAGATATCTCGAGAAGGTATACGGTAACTTAAATAATTTCCTCGCCTCCCTGTATGCCACCAACGTATCTCTCACCAAAACACTCGTTTTCAATTTCTGCGGGAGTTTGGGGATGGGGCAATGGATAAGTGCTGCAGGTTCCCATGGGTAAGTCAGCCCTCTTTCTAGCACAAGATTGGAATGGAACGACGTGTTCCCCAACCAATCGTTTGCGTGGCGCATTATACTAGCCAGATTATATCTGCCTGTGTGTTCTTAATCTGGTCTGCGGGCTTATCTATATTTTTTGCAGCATGGGAGAGCAGCCACACACCTTCACTGGCAGAATTATTAGGCTTCTAAGTGAAAACGGACTACTCTTTCTACATACCAAAAGCGTAAGTAATGAAATGTATCAGCGGCAGATGAGAAAGGATCAAACTAACAAAAAACATTTACAGTGGTGTTGCTAAGATTTTTTTCTCAACTTAAAGCTTAAGTCCAGCCAGAAGAAAAAAAACCCTTCTGTAAGGTTTGAAATGATCATTTAGGCCAGTAAAGCCATAAAAAGAGCTTTACTTATCCCTCGTTCTATGTATGCCACTACATTAGAGTGCTGCAGGCAATTGATGGGCTCTAGGCATTCCTTCCCTTTAATGCTGAAACGCTGGCTTTGTTTTGAAGGGGTGACATCATGCAACTGCAACCCAAATTGTAAAGGAAGATGCTGGGGACCTACTGCACGGAGAAGGAAGCCTCCAATGGTGGTGGTGCAGGTGGGGTGCCTAAAACTAAAACATTTTTTTTTCTATTTCCTGAATTTCAGCTTTCATGATTTGTTTAAAATTATATTACAATTACATTAAACCTGTAAGCATTCAAAAATACTTTATTAAAGAAAAGAAATATTCAAATAGGTTGATATCAAAAGATTATAACTAAAATTGAAAGAATGTATAAAATTTGATTAAATAACATTAAAGAATGTTTAAGTATATAAGTGGTCATATATAGCTTAATAAAATACTGCGAACAAGGCAAAAAGAGGTAAGGGAAAGATCAATTGACATGTTTTAAATGTGTCCGTGTTGCTGGTACTCACCTGGAGAGGAAGTAAAATGCAATATACCCATTTAACAGAGAGAAAAAACCTGGCAATGTCCCTAACCCTTCATTTATTTTTTTACTTAATAAAACTGTTTTAGTTGGAACTAGAAGTGTTCTCTTCTATTATGACCGCACTTTTAAGCTAAACAAAGTCTTACCTTCTGGAAATGTAGCCCGATAGTCCACAGATTCACTAGATACCATTTCAGTGGTAGGACTTACACTTCTTGCGCTTACTAGTCTGTCCAAGTGAGGGGTATGTACCCTTCCATCAAATAAGACACGTTCACCTCCTTTATCTGCAACAATTGTCACAATACTGTTAGCAAAATGCACCCCATAATGCAGGAAAATGCCTTATAATGTATATGTATATGAACAGACTTACCTTTAACTTGCTTTCTTTTTTTCACAATAAAAAAAATCCCAAGCAAGGCGAAGAGGATGATCACACAAGAAAGAACTCCCGTAAATATTCCAGTGTAATTTTGATTCTGCTGAACCATCACTTTGCCAATGACAATGGATGAAATCTCTTGTTGCAGCTTGAAAATAAACAAGACAGTTATTTATTTTCACTCTCTGTGCAGAAAATGCTGTATAAGCATGATAATGTTCATATAATCATCTTCTTCATTTTCTTGACTGATAACGGGTTAAAGCAAGCACAATTTGACTTTATCCACAATATAATATAATATAATATTGTTATAAATTGTCCACACAAAATATCCAATAATATTACAGTAGCTTTACTACATGGGTTATTGTACTTTTCTGGTTTTCCTTTCTAATACAGAGACTCTATAGATGTGTCCACATTACTCACATTGTGTAGATCTTGCTTTCCATAAATGGCAAGTGTACCCTTAAACAAAGTACTGTCATCAATTTCTTTCTGCTAAGCGAATCTTCCCTAGCCCATCCTTGCCCTCAAAAGATCTATTACTATTACTTTGTCTGAACTAACATATACATTTTACACCTTAATGGCTAGTTTACTGTAGCTGTTTATGACGAGGAGCATCAAGGAGGCATTTGCTTTCAACAAATATGTCAAATTGTCAAACCCCAGCAGGTTTTATACCGATAGAGCAGTGGTGGGACAGGTGAGTTCCTATGCAGTTTCTATGCAGTTAGGTTTCAGGGGCCACAAGTGGAAGACCAAGTGGGCCGCTAAACAAAGCCATGGGTTGGGCACCTGGGCTATAGACTCTGTACTGAATGAACAATGCACATAATTCTCTGACTTTTGGGCACTAGGAATATGAGGGTTTTTTTTTGTTGTTATAGCAGCTTGCTAAATAGTGAGGGGACCTCAGCAATTTGAGAATATCTCAAATATTCAGAGTAAGGCCAACTTTAATATAGCTTTTTCAGTACACAATAGAAAGTGCTAAATGTTTGTTTTTGAATGAAGACGGTAGTCATATGGAGGTGATAACAGGTTGTCACCTAAATATGATCTCTCACAGAAGTGTATTATTTAACTCTAAACTTAATGATGCATAGGTGAAATTGGTAATTACAACCTAAAAGGTGAGTTTTCAGGTGCCGGAAACAGTGGTAAAAAGAGAAAAACAAGATTTCATCAGGCCTTGTCATGTTACCTGTAATCATTTGTCCCTGTAATGTACTTGGTGTGATGTGTCACCATAGGCTGTATGCAATTAGTACATATTGAAACTATCTGCCTGCCTGGTGGGAGGTATTCACGGTCTGAGCAGCACCTGCCTTGTACAGCTTCTTCAGTTAATTATAAGGGAGCTGTACACTGCTAGAAAATGACAGAAGTTTATAATTCACAGCAGGTGAACAGCTTAATTATTTATGATTTTTGTTCAGATACATTTTGAAAATGCAATCAACTGTAACAAACTGACTGCTCGACAAAATAATTACAAATATGACAAAGACATACTCTGACCTTCAGATCTGTAGTATTACTAAATGTACACAGAGAACACAAGCTTTACAAAGAATGAAAATTCTATGAATCCACAGGTGATACAGTGAACTGTATTGCATTCGGAGCTTACCTCTATTTTTAACTCGCTGTTGGATTTGATCAGATCAGTGGAAACAGCGCAAGAGACAAAATCAGATTTGGATTGGATAATTTCACAGCTCTTGTTACCAACCTTCAGTACTTCACCTCTAACAGCTTCAGAGTCGATATTATCTCCCTACAATTAAATAAGCAAAGCAAATTGTACAATGTAAAAATTATATGAACTATTTAATATGAATATCTTTATGTATCATACAACTGCATATTATAATTTATGGAATCAAAGTCTGTCACCAACTTGATACCACAAACAACAAATATGAAGAGAGCACAGAATTATGATGTATAAGCACGCTGAACTTAGTTAAATAATAATAGAATAATGTGATATATATATACAGTATATATATATATATATATATATATATATAGAATGTAACCATTAGCCTGTCCTTTATCCCATCCTTTCCCAACATTTAAAAACTAACCTAGCCCATAAGGTAAACCATTATCCTTCCTCAACAATTCCTTCAAAATATAAAGAGTTTAGATGATACAGTTTATTGGCTAACTGAAGTAATTGAAAAAGCAATCTTTCGGGATGTCTCAAATCCCTTCTTCAGGCTTAATACAATTCTGTTTTTATAAACAAAGAAACCTTTAAGCAAGCAAACTAACCTAACTAAATGGTTTTCAATCATGCACATTATAATCTGAAATGTAAATCGTACCTTAATTTCCAGGATGTTCCTATTACCCACAGAAATAACTAGTGGCTTGTCCATGGTTTTAAACACAGGGTTGTTTACAAAGGTGAATTCAGAAGCAGCAGATATCACTCCATCAAATATAAAAAAGGCTTGTGTCACAATTGGAGGCTGCAAGTCAAAATCTGTCAATGATGGCGTAGAACCACAAACTAATTCTGAAGTCGATCTGTGCGTACATGGCTGTAAATGAAATGAAAACATACAATTAAGTATTATACATTACCACTACACAACACAACAAGAATTGAACTAGACTGTAGTTGGGTCAGTGCCAGAATCACATTGTATAAGATGAGCTATTCAGTAAAACCATACCAGTTTGAGTTTCCAAACTTAGTTCAAACATAAACTGATTATTGTTTCAATTATTGTGGTGTTTTTTTTTAAATTACAGCATATTTAAAAGCCTTTTCCTTATTTCTATTTCAGAGGGTGGTTACATATAGATTAGCAAATTCAAATATGTCCATAATCCTTGATTTTGGTATCATCATTCTTTCTTGGGTTTGAAGATAGTCAGGTTTTTTATTATAGTTAAACTTTTACAACTCTACTAACATTCCAATGGCACATAGATTACAATAAAACCAGCCAGCTGTAACTATTGTATTGTTGTACCTAACATCTTTGCTGACGTCTTTCTGAGCTGCGGACTGACCACAAATCAGAGCAATTCACATTGTTAACTTTTTTTAAACACCTTCCACTTAAATAGAGATAAGCTTTTACAAGCTGGGGAACTTTATTAGCCTTACTACATGCATGCCTAATGCTGATTAAAGTGTTACATTCAGAATTAGCAGAAGCATACACCAAACAAACCCTTTGCTGTGTGTGAAATCATGTAATGAATGCATACCTAATCACTTGACCAACCACACACCGAAATTACAATTAATTGCTACCTGCTGGGATCTTAATCTGTTTTAGTCACAATTACATGGAACAAACTTTAAACGTGCTATATATTTATTTATGTTCATCTACATTTATTCACCATGTATTAATTAATTCATATTTGTTATATGTGTCTATTCTATTCTGGCCCTATACTCCCTCTTTCTGTACATTTTCATAAGTATCAAAAAGAATGTATTATAAATGTCCCATGATGCAGTTTATCTATTCTCAAAACCTGTTTTAGTGTAAGACTGATGGAGGAAGGGTTAGAATTGTGCTTCTTCTTTAGATTCCATTGGATTGGATTCTCTTACAATCGGTCTGATTCTGTCGTATGGACATCCATGAGTTAATGTAAATATAAATTTAAATATCCAATTGTGAGCAAAGGGTATGTAAAAAAAAAACAGGCAAGCAATTCATCTCAACTACATTACCTAAGACACACACATGCATAATATTAATATCAGGAACTCATATTATGCATGGAATATTTATCCATGCTGCATAACATTGACTTACTACCATTGTGTATCACTGGTGCAACACCATTTCTTGGGTCTGCAATATAATATAATGTGAAAGGAAAGCTCATACATCATAAGCTGCCAATAATAAAAAAAACACAAGAAAATATCTGCAGGACAGCAAACTTTCTATTGTGCACAGATTAAAGCACAGCTTAGTCATCAGAGACATGTGGTAACAATACACTCCTATGGTGAAGTCCTTATAACAAGTTCAGTACAGGGCTCGTATATTCCTTTTAACTTTATTACCCTTAAAGCCACAGTTGGTTTGCAGCTGGTAGTTACAAAAATAGGGGTTGATAGGGATCTGTCTGGTGCTGTCATAAGGACATTTTTAGCATTATGATCACTGACAACCACCCCCATGTTATATCTATGGTAAACCATCCAGCAACACAACTTGTTACACGGAAAACTAGCTAGGTTGAAACTAGCTGTTATCCAATGTTTGAGTGTGGCTACCACTTCTATGAACTATGCACAGGTATGTGATTTTAATTGTAAACCATATTAATAATCTCATAGCTGAGGGAATCCTTTATGAAAACATAAATCTACAGAATAAAAACCATCCAAGGCTCCACTAGGGCGGTGCATTTTTTAGATGCGCCCTACCACCCCAGTGTGCCTTTCTCCATGGTTGCATTGCGGGCATGAAAAAAACATGTGGCCGCACCGGGCACGTCCATTGAAATCAATGGATGCCGATCGGACAAAGTTTTGCAGCGTTTTGTTCTCCATTGACAGCAATCGACTAAAAAAAAACAAAAAAAACAAAAAAAACACAGGCAATCAGCGAGTAAACCGCAGAAAATTTTTAAGTAAACTGCAACTGATCCGGACAGAAAACACATGCTTACTGCATTAGAGAAGCCTTATGGATTCCCATGGATTGACGGCTGCCAAACAGACGGAATCCCATCAGATACTTTGGATGGGGGCCCAGATCCCCATATAAAGTAGAGTGATCGACCAGAAAACAGCCGTCAAGGTGCAACTGACATGCGGTACTATTCTGGTCAATCGCTCAAGGTGAGCACCTCCGTTTTGCGGGCGATTGACACGTGGTTTACAAAATCGCCCAGTGATCCATATCCTTATTTTATATACTGCATAGCATAAAATCAGCCACAATAATTGGTACAATTACCACTAGTTTTAGGAAAGTATATATAAAATGATGAGGGTATTATATACGATGTTAAAAAAGCAAAGAGCATTGAATACAAAATCTTATTTTAATTCCTTTTCACACAATAGATTGTAGGAAATGATGGCTAGCTGAATAAGCATAAACAATCTTTAATCAATCAACCACTAAAATAACCTAAAAAACTTAATTTGCATACAGTGATATGTCATCCCTTTAAAACCGTTGATGTTTTTTTTCTGATTTACTGCATTAAGGATTATTTCCTTTTATTTACATGTATATTCCAGATCAATGTAATTATGCTTTCAGATGTCCATTGTTCATATTGCTGCATAATAGTTATCTGGAACAATAGATTCCTGCTGCAGGAGATGATTACATCTCATCACCAGTATCTCTATTGATGGGTGCTGACATCAAAGTGAATTAAGATTCATCAAATAAATCAAATATTTAAGAAGATGTCATCTTGGTAAACGGCAGTAATATTACCCCATTCCTAATTATCATTCTGTTGACAATGTTAATGTGTTGCAGGATAAGACTCTACTATAATATTCATTAAATGGGAAACGATTTAGAACAAGACAAACAAAACATAATTTCCATGAACAAATGGCATTTATATTTGTAGCTAAAGGTATGATAAATAATTCAGGAGCAAGCAAAGTAAAAATGAATGGTTGTTAAACCTTTCTGCGCATAATGTATAGGTTTGCCTAACAAAAGAGGCCCACGAGACTAGGCAACGTTTTACAACAGTTGTTATTACTGGTATTTAAAAAGTTTGTCTTCCTGCTGTTTGACTAACTGAAAGATGGATGTACACAAGGGATTCTGACTACTTGAAGGGAATAAATGGAACCTCAGGCGATCCCTTTTTGCCAGACATGCATATCCTCTATTGAGTGCACAGCAAACCATCTCTCCTTTGCTGCTGTATCAGAAGAGATCAAAACAAGTCAGTCAACATTTTCCATCTCACTGCTCACCTAACATCATTTGATGCCATGATTTATGTCCTACAAACACTGCGAAAATCTCACAATGGGACCAAAATCATTTTTGTCACTTGACAACATCTTGCCAGCTTGTTCATTTGTCATAGTTTAGTGACTTATAAAAAGGAAACTTTTAAAAAGTAGATACTTATATAATAAAAGTGAGTTAAAGTGTATTTCTCCACAAAAGTTTAAAATGTAAATTTTTACATTAAATTAAAAGGCTGTCCATTCAAATGATAAAAAAAAAATCAGTTTGCTGCATATTTCTCAGAAGTAGTGTAGGGGTGAAAAAAACCCACAGGCTGAATTCACAACTATATATACAAAAACCATAACCCTGTTTGTACCAATATCCTGTTTGAAGCAGTAAAAACTAGTTACCTGTTGTTTTGGTTTTGCAATGATAAGCAAGTGTGGGTAGCCACACTGACCAGGTAAGGACTAAGATCAAATGCACTGAGGACCGCATTTACCTATGTACAGTCCAAGGTCAACATTGGATCATTAACGAAGATTAATGTGAGGACCTTCCTGGCTATATATGGTTATAGCCCACCATCTTAATGTAGATTTAAAGTTATTTGCCTTCTGAATTTGACTGACCAAAAGTGATTGAAATTGAGCATAAAATTTTAAGGAATAGAATTTAAGGAATCATGTTTGCATCAATTTCACTGAGTGATTATACCATTTAACAATATTGGATTCACAGTAGATGTTTAAATTGCCCATGTTGATTGAATTGATAAAGCACAAGATAATTCATGTATGGCTTGCTTAAGTTTAAAAACTGTAACCTAGGCTCAATATATTTCTGCCCCTTCTTTCCTGGTGCCAAACCTCCAGGTGACCAAACTTAACTTTTTCTTGGTGTTTAACTGCTACATCTTTATACCTGCTGCCTTGGCTTAACCTTTTTCTTCTAAAGTGTCTACACTTTACTTTTAAAACAACTTTTGGTAAAGTAAATGAATCCCTTTTGTTAAATGGTAGAGAATAATTCTTAATTGTATTTTGGTTACTATTTCATACTGTATGTTCAGAAAGTTTAGAGCTCAAGTGATACCGTTGGCTAACACTAACTATACTGTATGTTCATAATACCTTTTTGCACCATTTACATAAGACAAGAGCTACAGTGTACCAGACAATTTTAAATTGGCCACACAAGCTCATACCACCCAAAGAAGAACCTGTACATGTCATCCAGAGTAGGGCAATATTTAATTCCCAGATTCTTCAACCCCTGCTCTCCAGCTTTTGGACTTTTGGTAATTACCAGAGGGTTCAGTCTGCCTACTACAATATTTTTTATATACATTTTTTGCAATTGAAGAAAAAACTGAGCAGCCTTAGATGTTGTACAGTTAGCTCATTATAGTACCTATTACAAGCCATCCTCTTGAAAACAGAATGTAAAAAAGGTAAAACGAATACCACTAGAAATGCCTATTTTGTGCATTAAAAATAAATATTTCCAACTCTTGAATTGGAATCAAGGCTGCAGATACAGAAATTAAAACTTGAAACACATAATTTAATTGATTGGTAACTACTGCAAGCCTTTAATTTTTAAAGGGACGGCTGCTCAAAGAAAGATCATTTTCTTTTAGTTACTTGACTTCAATGCTGAAGCTGACACAGAGTTCTGAAGAGGGTTACACATTCTTTGAACTGTGACTGGCTCCCATATTTTGTAATCCTTTCTTTTATTGTATTATTGGTGAATTCATTGCTCTTGTTATCAACTGTCGAGTAGTGATGTCCTTTAAATTAATAATGGTGGTATATGTAACTCTCTTTGAGGCTATTCTATAGAAGTGGTTCACAAGTGCAGACCACACATCTTACCAGACAGGTCAGTGGAGAAGATGCTCTTACGGAATGATAAAATCTAATAATGCTCTTTAGAAGTGATGCAATATGACTGATTGGTAGGGGCAGGAAAATCTCATTTGCGATGACCTTGCTGTTATGTGATTTGACATGACATTTTAAGCTCCAAATTGGTTTTAGCAATTGAAGAATATGATGGTTTTAGTTTTCAAGAAATATTGGATTGCAGAACAATGAGGAAATGCTGTAATTTAATCTACTAGCTACTCAATTAGAATACTGCCCACAAAGCAGCACCTTTGCGTGTAATTGAATTATGTGTATTTTAATGGATAAAATGGTATACCGCCTTTACATTTTGTTTATAGTATTGGAGAAAATTGAAAACTATCTGTTTGTCAATATGAATCAGAAGAGACAGACTGGATGCTATACCATGCTGTATTATTGAGTAGATAACACAATGAATGTTAAATCAAGGTCTAATCTTGTTTGGGGTTTAATGTGTGCTAGTTGCATATACATTATTAAACTAAAAGTAGAAGGCTCTATGTTCCTGCTCAGCAGGCCAAATCCTTAGTTTACGGTATTTTTTCAGACCTATAAGATGCTGTGAAAGGGCCCTTAAACATTTTTCCTGTGTTCCTTTAATTTATATATACATATCCTTACATATAAAAAACTAAGCTATTTCATATTAATGTCACTTATATCTATAAATATAAGGAGGGGTTTAAAACACGCATTTAATGCACTGGTAAACTATGAGATAACGTTTACTCTAAAAATACACACAATATGAAGAAAAAATTGTGTAATTTTAACACAGTCATATTTTGTATATTCTGTCCTCTAATATAAAATAGTATTTTACAACCTTCACCTCTGCTTTTATAGCAGAGATATATAATTAGCTTTTCTAACGCCAAGTTATTTTATCTAGTAACGGAATGCAATGTTAGGAATCCTGATAATGCTAGACTTCTACTTATATTACAACTGAAAAATGTAACAATAGAAAACTTGAAAGATACTCTGCTAATTGCTAAAATTT
Organism: Ptychadena robeensis; assembly: GCA_036250615.1. Lineage (NCBI taxonomy): Eukaryota > Metazoa > Chordata > Amphibia > Anura > Ptychadenidae > Ptychadena > Ptychadena robeensis. Next base: position 67,806,750 of record CM070034.1, on the reverse strand, counting down.
GAGTTCTGTCATTGTTATATAGTTTATAAGTAACCTTTGTCTCAATGATATGGCAGGTGTGACATATAAAAAGCACTATGCTATTCTCTAATCAACAAGAAAATGATAGAAGGTTTGAAAGTGAACAGAACAAAATAGCAGTCTAAAATTGGGCAGAAAGTAAATCGGACTAGGAGCTGATACTTGGCAAAGGTTTAGATTTTCCAACGTCATATTTTATCTTGGCTAATGAAGACGTCTGGTCTAGTTCCATATTAAGGTATTTTTAGATCAGCCATATTTCCACCATGTTTCTGGTAAACAAGCATACTTTTCCTGTCACTAGAGAAATATAACAGTCATTGCGCTTTATATGTCCATTTAAATATATTAGGATGATTAATATTATTTAACAGATTGTGCTTTTAGATGTGCTTTTTAGGGTTACATTAGATGATCAATTTATTTTTAATGACAAACCTTCTGAAATCTACGGCTTGGGTACAAATCGCTAAAGTATAAAGATGTGGGGTTGCAAATGTTACTGTAATGATATAACATAAGTCTGCGTGACTAAAAAAACTAGGTTCCTAGTGGCTAATCACCAGTTACTATAGCTATCATATTCCCAGCTACAAATTACTGTTAACCACTGGGATTAGAGATTTGCAGAAGCAGAAGAGTAAATCAATTTCTAAACGTCGGTTTACATTGTGGGAAAAAAGGATTTAGGATCTCTATGCCACTCATGTAATACAGGTACAAAAACCAAAACATGTGTTTGACATTTCTAATGGCAAACGATACACTTAAAGCAATCAGCATATACGTCAATAACCCAAAAGCAAAATCGGTGTTTTTATTTCTAAATCACGCTGACGTTGATAGGACAGCTGCCAAGTCGCTCTATGCAGTAGTTGACAATATGGTTAATAGTGATGGCCTCTAGGCGGGGAATTTGAATCAGAAAAACCGGATGTGACATCACTGACGTCACTTCCTGCTCCGACCCGGTTTTTTCACTAGGAGACCGGCTTTATGCCCGGTCTTCTAGTGAAAAGATTCTTCCTCCGGCACGATCACACAGGTTGTGATCCTGCCGGAGGAAGAATAGAGATCATCTTCTCGCTGGCGAACAGAGCGGGTCAAACACCTGCACTGCTCGCCGGCGAGAAGATGGGCGAACATCCTGTGCCTTGCGGACAGTTCGGCCATCACTAATGGTTAAGACAAACGGCTGGTGGCTGTCAATTGCCTTCCAACTGACCACTTCTTATACCTATGGACAACCGCTTGGGTAGACATGACATTTTGCTCAGGCAAGAGTGAACTTAGCATACCATTGATAGCTTTGTAGTTTTATATCACCAGAAAATATGATTATGTCACATAAATGAATATTAGTAATAAGAATAAGAAAACTATTTTGCCAAGAGTAATTTTCAAGCCATTTAGGCAAACTCCATTAACCTCCCTAGTGATATGCCCGAACCCAGTTCGGGCAAAGGGGCGCTGCAATAATTAAACTGGGTTCGGGCACATCGTGGGAGCTCACCTGCTCCGCCGCCGCCATCTTCTCCCTGCGGGACCTGGTCTTAAAGAAAAAAAATTTTTTTTTCTTTTTTTTTTCTTTTTTTTTAACTTTTGAACTGGATTATAGAAATGCCTTTCTGTAATCCAGTTCAAAGTGGATCCCGCTAGCAGAAACGCTCGCACGGAGCGTTTCTGCTAGTGGGATCATCTCCGGCAGCAGCCGAGCCGATCCGAAAATAGCAGAGGTCTTCGGCTATTTCGGTGATCTGTGCTCGTGTGCCGATGACGTCATCGGCCGGGAGATTTAAAGGTACAGAAATTTTTTTTTTTCTTAGATTTTTTTTTTCATTTTTTTACATTTGTTTTTATTTTGATTGGATTGGATAAATGTTTTATAAATGTTTTATCCAATCCAAATCAAAAGAAAAGAAAACAAGTGTAAACTTATTAAAAAAAAAAAAAAAATTTCCCCCCCCAAAAAATTTTTTTTTCTGTACCTCTAAAGCCGGCCATAGCGCTTCCATCTGTGGCAAATTTTGCGAATGATCACCATGCGCATTCGGGGTGATCGCTTGGTGATCA
>CM070034.1:67772287-67803391 GCA_036250615.1 Ptychadena robeensis | reverse complement strand
TTGCACAAACAGTGACCATGTCTGGAGGGTTCACATATTTTCAAGCAGCACTGTATATCTCATAGGTCCCATAGCCCACTTTACAGAAGCCATGGTTTCATTAGTGATGGCCGAACATCGGCCTGGACTGTCCGCGAACGGGCGGGTCGGACTTTTAAAGAAGTCCGGCGTCCGCCTGTTCGCGGACACATTCAAATTCCCCGTCTATGTTCACGGACACATTCAAATTCCCCGCCTCTAGGCGGGGAATTTGAATCGGAAAAACCGGATGTGACGTCAGTGATGTCACATCCGGTCCTTGGAACGCATCCTGGAACGCATAGTTCCTGGTTGCGGGAGCCGGATGTGACAACACTGACGTCAGTTCCTGCTCCGAGCCGGAATTTTCACTAGAAGACCGGCTTCATGCCCGGTCTTCTAGTGAAAAGATTCTTCCTCCGGCACGATCTCGCAGGTTCTGATCCTGTCGGAGGAATTTCAGTACAACCAATTAAAAATTTCCAGCATGTCCAATAATTTTTAGATCAATTATTTCCCCAATTTGAATTGCTTTGCGTTGATCTAACCATGTGGGCTGCCATAGATTTTCAATCAATCAACAACAAAAATTTATTGAAATTAAGTTGATTGAATAAAAAAATCTAGACATGTATGGGGACCTTCAATGTGGCCATAACTTTTGCTGAATCTAAAATACACTTCCACAACTACAGATAACCAGGGACAGAATTGTGTTAAATCCAGCTTTACTTTGTAGTTGATACCCTGAGCAGTCACTTTTGTTATCTTTTAAGATTCCAGAAACACTGGGTAAAATAGCTACAAAGCTTAGTCACTAATTTCACCATCTCAGTTAATCAAAAATAATCTTTCTATGTCCTGGCATCACAGTTCTGGAACGGTTTCCTTAATAACTCCCCCAAAATTCCTTCCACTCTGCTAACTTACATTTTCCAAAGACCACACATACATAGACATATTGATTGCCTCTAAATAAAATAATATCTAGAACATATAATATAGCCTACGTTATTGTAATTTTATTTTAAACCAACTTTTTGTATTCACAGGTTGTATATAACCTTTTTTTAAATAAAGTTTAATGGTCTGTATTATAAAAATGTGGTGGTTTATTTGGACTATGCAACTGAAATCAGGAAGACCAAGTGAGTGTAGGGATCAGCAATTGTTTTTAGTAATGACTAAAACTTTTGGGTTTACTTGAGATATAGTCCACCCAGTATGTCACAATTTAGTGTCTGTAATTAAGAAATGATTCCTATCCATGCTGCTGACTTAAAGCCTAAGGTGAAATACAGTTGGGACATTCTATGACACACATTCTTACTAAAGGGGGCCATACATTTTGCTGCCGATCGACCACCGGGTGTGCTCATGGCGGTCGATCTGCTGAGAAATCAGCCACAAATCTAATGTTTAAAAACTAAGTTCGCCCTTATATCGGCCGGGAAATTGATCTAAGAAATTACAGACATGTCCGTAAATTCTTAGAGCGATCCCATTACGATTCTTGACAGGAGCTGTCACGCATGATGACCTCATCACACTCGGTCGATCTGCAGGGGGACTAACAGAAATTCTAAGCATGTGTGGCCGGTTTAAGAGATCATTACTGTGCAAGTACACTGTCTGTATCACTTTGGTGCCAGCTTTTGGACTGGCATAGATATAGATTACTATATTAATATATCACTAATGTTGTGGAAACCTGAAGTCACAAATTCAAGTATATCCTTTGTGAATTATTTCTCTAAAATTGTTTATTCGTGCAGACACAGTGAAATGACATACGAAAATTCCTAATATGTCTAAAATCCTGACTACTAGTTTGCCAATTTCAGGGAACCAAACTGTTCATTGACTAACCAACATGAGATAGAGTTCAGTTCTAAAACAGCAAACCACTGTAAATTGTGTTACTAATTGGCTAAAATTGGCCTCTACTTATAATACAGTAATATTTTATTTTTTGCACTGTTCTCCCAATTCAAAAAATATTTACCTAAGGAAAGACTTTGTTGGTTGAATTTTGAAAATAGATGGATCCTCCTTATAGGTGAAAGTCATGCTTGCCTGACGACGGGCATTATCGATTTTCAATGTAACAGGATAGGTTCCAATTGTTTTGCCTGGAGTGTGACACTCGATGGTAGTACTGGTCACACTAAAAAAAAAGAATAAATCACTCAGTACAATAATAAGAAAAGTATCTGGCAGAACACAGGAAAAGAAAGCCATAGCTGATCTTGGCAACACTACTGTTGACAGCCCAGATCTCTGACTTATTAGATCAAACTGAGAAGAGACTGAAGAATTTGAAATCTGCAATCTTTTGACACCAATGAAAGGTCAGTATCATATCTTCAAAAGCCCTGTAACAGAGGTGATTTATGTATTAACCCTTGGACAATTACCATTTTGTTTACAGTAACAAACAATATTGGCTTTAACATTTTAGGGGTTTGAAAGGGTCAAATTTTAATAATTGATTTAGCAATTGAACTTCAATGCTGAGCACTGAATAGATTCTAACAAATACATTTATATAATCAGTTAAAGTATAGTCAATGTTCATTATGGCCTCATTGGCCATATAATATAGTTTTTCATTGATTGTGTATCTGAAGCAATTCCAGTAATTATTTGGTCAATGAAAACATATCTACCATATATATAGACCAGGGGTTCTCAAACAATGGGCCGTGGGCTGGATACTGCCCTCTATGGCATTCTGACAGACCCCTAGGTGTCCAGGATGCCCACCCCCGCTCCCAGCACCCAATCAGCAGGTTTTGTCAGCGGATTCTGCTCAGGACCCTGTGGGGTGCGATCGATGTGGGCCCGGAACTCATGGCTGATTGATCTCTTTTTTTTTCTCTCTGTTCCTGACAGACTCCTGGATGGTATTGCCGATTTGCACTCTGGGCTGGTGTAAACTGTAAACAAGTGGCAGCGCCATCTTTTGGGCTTGCTACAACTTTTTTTCTAGAGATGGTGGAAATATATTTTTTAAATTCCACTATCTTAATTTGCAAGTTAATCACAAAGCCCCTGAACATATAACCAACCCCAAAAAATGCTGGAGATGTAGAGAAGGATTTGAGGAATATTCCAAAAATGAAAGTATTGCGTTATCACTTATAGTTTTTTTCATAAATAAAGTCAAGTTTATATGTATTAGTTGAACTTTCCACTTGAATTCAGTATATGTAAAATATAACATTTGGACAACCTTGATATTTATTGGAAGAATTCTGCAATTGTGGCAGTTTTTCTTCCCATCAGATGTAATGATGAGCTTTTTGATTTTTGTGTTTATTTAAGTTAATTAGCAATTTGTTTTTCATAATTGCGTGTTTCAATCTTTAATATAGTAAGGATGACTATTAGACCCTTTTGGCACATATTTAAAGTTACAGGCCTACAACATAAAATAAAGTTCATGCAAAAACCTATGTACCGCTTTCGGTGTAAAACTGTGGACTGAATCAGACTACCAGGGGGTTTATTTGTTAGTTACAGCTGGTCTGGAACAGAGCAGTGTTGGGGTGTGGGGTCCATTAGGGGTTCGGGGGAGCAAAGTGAATGTTGGTTAAAAACATTTATTCAAATTATTGCATTGTCCCCTCACTTTTTTGCAGTACAAATAAAATATGTGTTGTATGCAAGGGATTTTTTTTTTAGTTTTTCCAGTAACAATAGTCTGTCTCAGGCACCATGAACTGGCCCCTTGTTCATAAAGTTTGATGACCCATGATATAGACATTTAACACAAAACACAAATAGTTTTCATTATATCCTGCAGTGTACATTTTTTACCTTTTGATAGTGCATAAATCTTCCCCAATGTAAACCTTTCTGTCCTTCCCACTGTTCAGATAATGTCCTTTCAGTGTAAGAAGAGTCTTTCCTGACTGCGGTCCATAACTGGGAGTAATGCCTGATATCACAGGGTTCTAGTAAATAAAGACACAGTATTCAAGTAAATATATATGCATCCCACAGAAATGGCCCGTTAATTACTTGGCCACTGGTACACAAAATAAATCCTACTTACTACAAAAGAGAAACTGGTGAGGTTGACTGACTGTTTCCCATTGGACACACTGGTGCTAATGTTCACGTTAGCATTAGCCTCTTGATTCACCCTACAGACCAACCTTAAAGAAAAAACATAATTACACACTAAGACACTGTATATATATATATATATATATATATATATATATATATATATATATTGTTTTAAAATATTAAATCAAGACAAAAATTAACCGCCAAAAAACTTACTTGTTTTGACTGCTGTTTTTAACATCAATTTTGCATTTACTTTTCCCAATCATGACAGAAATATCCTGAAAGCCTATAGTGTCTTTGTTTATAACAAAATCCCATCCACACATTGTTAACTGAGTACCCCCATCAAAAGGAGCAGATGTTGGAATGATCTGAAAAAGATAGATATTTCAATACATATTTGAGTACATCTAGGAACACTCAAAAGTTGAAAAAAAATCTTTAACCTTTATATGCAGTAGCAGGTCGAAGCAACTAGACATACTGAAGATGTTTCTAGTTCTCTGACTCACTTATTACAATTCAGAATGGCTTTCTCAGTTTATTCTGGTTGAATTAGTAAGCAAGGATGCACTTACAAAGTGCTACATCACATATTTTTAATGGTAGGCAATAGTTCTACTTCACTAAACTTGATCTATGATGTACAAGTTGTTTTGTGGTGAAGAAAGAAAAAATGAAAAGGAAATGAAGAAAGAAAGAAGGAAAGAAAGGAAGGAAGAAATAAAGTGGGAAAAAGAATGAAAAGAGACATGGTGGGCATTTGACTGAATAAAGTAATGTATGGTCCCCAATTGCTCAAACTCTGTACATTTTATTTCTAATCTACCAAATATAACAGGAAAATCAGAATAAATCTTCTATTAGCAATACGGTAACTAGATAATAAGTTTAATTTTTTACAATAGACATTTCATATTTGCTATTTGCAGCTAGGGATGTCGCGAACCCTCCCCTGGGGTGTCCGCGAACAGGGCGGGTCGAACTTCAAAGAAGTCCGCCGTCCGCCCTGTTCGCGGACACATTCAAATTCCCCGCCTCTAGGCGGGGAATTTGAATCGGAAAAACCGGATATGACGTCAGTGACGTCACATCCGGTCCGTGGACCGCAACCTGGAACGCATAGTTCCTGGTTACGGCCGCAGGATGTGACGTCACTGACGTCACTTCCTGTTCTGAGCCGGTCTTTTCACTACAAGACCGGCTTCATGCCGGTCTTGTAGTGAAAAGATTCTTCCTCCGGCAGGATCACACAGGTTGTGATCCTGCCGGAGGAAGAATTTACATCTTCTTCTGGCCGGCGAACAGTACGGGTCGAACACCCGTACTGTCCGCCGGCGAGGCGAACGGCGAACATGCCGTGTTCGCGGCCGAACTGTTCTCCGGCGAACAGTTCGGCCCATCTCTATTTGCAGCCAGCAGATGATCCACTTACAAGGCTTACTTACAGTAATATAATATATAGGGTATGCGACCTGCGTTGTTAATCAATCTGAGCATAATACAATCTATTTACAAATGGGTCAAAAGATAGACAGCATTTCTCTCTCTGTTTCCTGATCTCTGGCCATATTGCTACTGTATATTTGGAGCAATTCCTGCTTGATCCCAGGGGTAAAAGCCATTTTTCTCTTTCTATCCACTTATACCTACCTAAAATGATGCGGCATACAGTGTAAAAGTCAACTACTAGAGTAGTGGTTCCCAAACAGTGGGGCATGAAGGTGTTCCAGGAGGGGCACACCTAAGGGGGCAGTTGAGATGGCACTCTGTGTGAGAATCTCAGCCAGAGAGAGCGTAAAGAGAGAGAGAGATGTTTTCTACATGCTGCCAATTCAATTTCCCCTCTCCTGATTGCACACAGAGCCCTCACTTTCCCCCACCACTGCCAGCCAATCAGAAGAAAGCAGGAGGGACAAGCAGACAAGCCAACCATGGGGGAACTAACTTCAGAAAGTAAGTAGAGTGCATGTGCATATGTGAATGATAAACGTTTCTGTATGATTGTAGTGTGTGTGTCTCTGAATGTGTGTATATGATGCATGTCTCTCAATGATTGGTGTATGTATAAAAGGGAGAAAAGCTGTGTTGCGTTATTTTTACTGGCAGTGGACACATTAGCAGTAACGCTACCGTGTCTGTTACCAGTAATGAAACCCCATGTTTCAGCATTGCGCTGTGCTTTCATCTCCCATACAGGTGTATGTGAGGTGCTTACACTGCGACCCCAAAAATGCATGCAGCATTAACACACTGAGTTGCCTGTTACCGCAAAACCAAAATGCAGGGCCAGTGTGAAAGGTACAACAGGTTTTCTATGGAAATCTGTGTACCTCATGTTACGTTACTGCAGTGCAAACACATCTTGCGTGAAATGGCCCTCAATCTGAACCTGTGTAATGTAAATTGATGGTGGTGGGAGGGGGGGCTCAATAATGTTTCTGGAAATTTTGGGGATCCCTGTACTAGAGCATGGTTAAATGTATGCTATTATGCAGATACTTTTTCAAAGAACTATCTAGCTTATAAATGGCAGTAACCTGAAAAGACACTTGGGAACAATTGATTGCATGGAAGGAAGTTTCAACTGCACTTTATAAAGGACAAAAAAAAAAAACCTGCTCTGATTTCTGTGCACACGGCATCCACTGGCATGCTTCCCCTGAACCTTTGTTTACCCCCTATTCTTTCTCTAATAGGAATAGAGGAATACGCCAAGCTGTGCAATGACAATTATAAAAGGAAGCACTTTTTTCTATATTGTAAATTGTGTTAAAATGACAACAATGGTGGGAAAAATACAAATCTGGTAAGATGATTTTACAAAAGCTGTTTTAATAAAAGTCACTACATGATATGTGTCTGATATTTGTGCTGCATTGAACTATTTGATTTATTTCCACATTATGTTTTGAAGCATTTATACTTGTTATTATTGTTATTGCAACAATGAACGTTGTATGTGGCCTTTTTTTATGCTTGTGGAGAGAGCACACTTGTGTGTTGGTTAATGGTTATTGTCCCCAAACCATTTACTCATGTTAGCTTTTATATTCTTACATTTAACAGATAACTAGCAATTAGGCGATAGAAAAGAGAGTTATTTATTTGGTATTAGCAATAAAAATGCAAATAATCATTCTGGTATGGTCTAAACCTGGTAGGCATTGTACAACATACTAAAGCTGGCCATAAACCTTTAGATCTCTCTGTCAGATATCCTTTAGATCTACCAACAACTATGCAGTATAGGGTCCTCTGCGATTGAACACAGGTAGACTTGACTGTTTAGAAAGTCCCTCATATTACATGGTTTTGGTAAAACAAAAGGAGATCTAAAGGAAATATGACAAAAGGAATCTAGAGGTGAGAATCTAAAGGAAAAATCTAAAGCTGGGCATACACGTACCAATTATCCAGCGAAAGGTTTTTAATCCGATCGCCCATCCGATTCCGGATTTTAATTTGTGAAAACAATCGCAAACTGCAACATACCATGTGTTCAATTTCTGGGTGCGATTCTATCCTGAAAGTCTCAAATGCACACATTTATGGGTTTGGAGTGGTGTTAGCTGAAGAACTGGCTAGTGACCAACAGCACACAAACAAAGGTAATTTCCACAAGAATCATAGATGGATCGCTTAAAACGATCGCATGAGACAACTAACAACACTCGATTCCTTTGCTTTTTATTAAAATTATCCACCAGAACGGATCCGTGAACGATCGTTTTTCTGTCTGATTTTTGACAAAATCGATTGCTCGATCGCTTTTGGCATGCTTTAATTTTTATTCAATCCGATCACGTGATCGATTTTGATAAACGATCACACTAAAATTTTACTAAAAATCATGACGTGTATGCCCAGCTTTAAGGTGTATATGGACACTTAAATAATTAAATATATGATATTATGAAGCTTATAAATAGCAGCAACATGGTCAATCAATATTGGTAGCTGCAGCACCTGCAACATATTGATCTCCTACACTTGCAGAACTGACACCAAGAAAAATACATATAACTAATCCTAACATGACCCTTACTAAGTGGATTTCATTGGAACCTTACTTAGGATCATTGCCCATATCGAGTGCAGGAACCAAAATGCAGAGTGAAAGTGGCCACACAAAATTATTTTATGCTCAGACTTTATACCACAGGTTTTTTTTCATTGCGATGAACGGACATCTAGTGTGAACAGATCTTCGTACACTATATCCTGCCTTTCCATTAGGAACACACCCTTTTTAGTAATGGACTAAACATCTTAACAGCTTTCTCTACAAGTCATGGAATGATTCATAAGAAAAACAACAAAAGAGGTACACACTTATTATTGAATTCACAGGTACAGAGTCTGTAGTGCGGGCATGCCAGAAGAATTCTTGGCACTTGGCACTCAGTCTTGGAGTTGATATCACTTGTTCCCTTATCAAATCTTTCTTTGCAGGTAGAGGCAGATTAAGTGAACAAGACTACAAACCTGAAAACACAGCTATGATATCTTAAATGTATCCCTAACTATCTCCAATCAAACAAATAGTGTTGCTGCACCTTTTGTGAACTGTTGCTACGTTGACAGCTAGTCATTGGCACATTTCATTACAAGATTTAAAAACCTGGGGCATGTTCTACTTTCTGAGCGAGCCTGGTGTGGAAGTCTGTGATTTCCAGCTGAAGAATTAATCTCAGTGATGAAATAGAATACTGAAGCATGGGGTTCTGGGAGATATATATGCATCAATTTATATACTCTAATTAGGTACTTTAATCAGTGATTCATAGGAAACAACATTTAACACCTGTTAAATGATTGTGTTTCCATTGTGGCACATGAGAAATAGAGAAGTATAATGTCCGTCAGCACCAGTAAAGTTGTAAAAGGCTTTTCTAATAATGTATCTGTATCAGATATCTCAAAGTGTCTAATATTTGAAGAAAATGCTTGTGTTTTTGTGTTTTAGTCACTATTTTGACAATTGCAAAAAGACATCTTAGTGAATTTCAATTTGCCTTGAGCTGGCTATAGACATCTCGATTTTTCATGCGATTTCTGAGAAATGTGATCTATCATTCACAAATTGATGCATGCATAACTTGAGCGATCGATTAAAATGGCGAGAAATCGTGCAGGGATCGGACATGTCTGAGAATTTAAGTCCATAGATCGTGAATCGATGGATGTTGTTAGAGACATGCGAACATTTCTATCAATCAACCCATGGAGGCCATATCTCACTTCAATAATTTCCGATCATATTTTTTGTGTAGCTAATCTTTAGTGATGTCACCGATTGATCGGCGATAAATTGGCGATTACTCGGATCCGGAAAATGGTGCACTCTTCCATGATGTATGACTTATGATCGAAGACTCAATCGAATGCCATGATCGTTTCAAAAATCGATCTATCGATATCGAGAAATCGAAACGTCTATGGCCAGCTATCCTCATAAGAAACAAGAAAAACAGTGACATGTTTACATGTGTAGAAACTCAGGACGCAATGAAAATTTAGATGCAAATTTTATCTAGTATTTGATGGTATCCATTTAGAACACCTAAACAAGAAACCCCTCAAAGTAAAAAAATGCATCAATGGATTATACAAGACAAGGCAATAAAAATTTCTTATTTCATGTGACATGTACAATACCTCAGACACGACTGGAGAGCAGGATTTCTGGGTCCACTCATCATTCAAACAGTTGTTTTTCCTTGAGCAACGGTTCGTACACCACCCACAATTCATATATGAAGGTGTTGAGATGCAATGGCTGCATGTTTTGTAATGTTCACAACCAAGTCCTACTAATGGAATCTTCATTACCTGCATTGAACATAACACAAATTGTGCCCGCAATTAGCTTTATACTTAGGTTATCCCACTCTCACGAATCGCTGGGTACACCATCCCCATCATTTCAAGTAGATTACTGAATACAAAACATATAAAGTGTCATAAAAAACTAGAGATGGCCGAACATGTGCTAGAGCAAAACTTTTTTTTTCAAATGTTTCCACAACCCTTCTCTACATCCAGCATATTTGGTGATGATGCCATTTTCAGAGACTTTGCAATCAGCTCACAAAGTTAGCAAGTCGAAAAATTTGACAATCTCTATAAAAAAACATGCAACTGTATAATGTAATATGATCCTTGGCTACAGATGTGGGCATAAGTATAATTCTTTATATATAGCATAAAGTTGTTTCACACTATTCTCATTTAATTGGTAAAAAAGAAGGTAACTGTGAATTATTTTATTATATGTAATTTTATGTAAGTGTGATTATTAGGAAAACATGACAATATCAAATAATGCAATAAAAACAACATTTTACTTGTTGCTACCAAATACTAAAAGTCAAAGTAAAATATGTGGCTAAATTGAATACTATTGAATTGAATTATAAGAGGGTCAAGTAAACATCTTTCCATCCATTGATGGGTTAGGTTGATCTGCAATGACTTATGTCCCAGTCTTGTAGTGACATCATTTCTAATCAATAACCATTTTAAGTGTAGCTAGATGTGGTTGTGCTCTTTTTACATTTCTGATATCATAGAAAAAATTATTCTACTTTTATAATTATGGAGCTGTGTTCCATCTTGACATACAGTATATAATGCAAAATATGAATACAAATGAAATAAAATAATATTAAAATACATGCCTTCAATACAATATTTGGTACAGGTTGGCAATGATCAAGTACTACCTTTTAATTCCTTTACAATTAAATATATGTTGCTCTAATATCAATTATCATTAAAATGCTGTTCAGTATGTAGTGCTGCATTGGCTAATAAGCCCAGAGAAAATGAACACATATGGTGAGTCTTACCTTCTTTCCAGTACTAACTAGGACATATCCATTCTGCTTGGATGTTTCATTGATCACAACAGCAGAAGACACAGGGTGTGTATCAAGGGCAATATTGACATGAGGTTGAGTTTGACCAGAGCGAGAAATCACAACCTGAAAGATAAACATTAAGAATCTTTTAGAATATTGGGGTTGACTTACAAATAAAGTAAAGCATTTTCACTTTGTAAAGGGAGCTACAAGTAACAATCTATTCTGAAATTAGCCCTAAATTCTTTAAGCTGAAATATACTAAAATCATTAGAGAAAAACTTTCTATTTGGAATGGCAAAATACAACTCTGACATGTTTTCCTCTATAAACACTATAAAAAACATTCACTGGAAAACTTTATTTAGTTTGATTTAGTTGCCCATAGAGAGTGTTGAATTGTTTTTGAAAAAGTTGAGCATTTTAACGATTTCAAGTTAATTGCAAAGCCCCCGAACATGGTATCAGATGTAGAGAAGGGTTGGGGGTATACTACAAAAAAATTATTGCTCTAACACACATAGTTTTTGCATAAATTAAGTTCAAAGTCAAGTAATTCGAAAATTTTAATTTTGACTTTGACTTGAACTTAATTTATGAAAAAACGACATGTGCTAGAGCAAAACTTTTTTTTCCCAGTGTTCCCACAACCCTTCTCTATATCCCCAGCAGTTTTGGTGATGATATCTTTTTAAGAGGCTTTGCAATCAGCTCAAAAAGTCAGCTAGTCGAAAATTTTACCATCTCTAGTTCACCAGTGGCCTCTGAACTCATAAGTTGGTTAGATGCACAAAACCTCCATAATATTGCAATTTCTTTATATCATTCTGCAAAGGGGCCATTTGGCCACTTGCTCCCACAACACCAACTTGGTGTTTATGTCGCATAATAGCAGATATTAACGTTTTGTTACATTTTAATGTAAACAATGGATTTAAAAAATTAAAAAGGTTGAAAATTACAATATTGAAATGAGTAATTAGACACTACACTTTCATGGTTGTTAGGCTACAGTTTCAATTCTCATGCAGAGTTCACTGTAAAAGAAAGATGTAATTCTGTTTATAATATTTCGACTTCATGCTCTGATTCTCACACATAATGAACACAATATAATTGACCCAAACTAGAGTTTAGCAATTTTATCAAGAAATAATGCTGACATTCCATTCACATTTCCCTTGAAATATCTAATTACCATGCATGCATTCAATAAATGGCATAACAGTTCTACACTTAGCAGCAGAGTTATCCATAGTGAAATACCTGAGTAGCTGGGCAGTCAACAGCTGTAGCCCTATATTTCCCAGACTCAGGCTGGAAACAAACAATGAGAGCCACGAAACAGCTGCAAGCTTTCACGTAAAATAAAAAAAAGTGAGCGTGGAAAAGTTTCCTCCAAGTTTAAGCATAGGAAGGAAGTAAAATTCATGCTATTTTCCTGACTTCTTTGGCAGCTGCCTCAGTAAGTCTATTACCCCGGTGTTTAGTCATATTCACACTGCCTATTGATATAATGAGGTACACAGGCAGCACACAGGCCTTGCTTACCACTTGATCAGTCAAAACATCTTGCCGTTACTATTTCAAGGCCTTTACCAAAAACATCTGTCACAGTTCACAAAAAGGATCCTAACCATCTTCTGTGTTTTCCAGAACAACACAAACTATATGATCATTCAAAAGTTTATACACTTATTGTACAGGTATATAGTCACCTGCTCTGAGCTGAAATGTGGGTAACAAAATGGGCGCAGCAGTATGTTCTCTATGCCTAACCTATCCTTTCAAGGCTCCATTTATACTACTGCATTAAAGTCAACATTACTATGATTTGAAATTGATGTTACCTATACCCATGAGAAATTGATATCTATCTATCTATCTATCTATCTATCTATCTATCTATCTATCTATCTATCTATCTATCTATCTATCTATCTATCTATCTATCTATCTATCTATCTATCTATCTATCTATCTATCTATCTATCTATCTATCTATCTATCTATCTATCTATCTATCTATCTATCTATCTATCTATCTATCTAACTATTGATCTATCTGTCAATAGTTGTTCCCTTTTAAAAGGAGAGGGTAATTAAAGAATCAGTGTACATGCCTGTTTAAAAAAATGAGTGTAGTATGGTATACATCTTTCATATCTGCTAATGAAATAACCAACTACAAAAAAAATTCAGCATGAATAGATTTACAATGCATTAAGTGCCTGTGTTACAAAGTTGGCTATGCATGGCTTTATCAATACATATTCAATATGTTCTAATAAAACAACAAAAGGATTAAGTATTGTGCATGACTAGGGAACAGATTCTACATGTTATTCCTTAAACCCACCATACACCTTTTGATCACTCCATACAATTCACTTTACATCTCCCAACAACTATGTACTGCCAGGTCCTCCATGATAAAATACATAGCGATTGGAAGGTTTAGAAAGGTCCTCATGTTACTTCTGCCCTCATGTCGGATCACACAGTCATTCGACATGATGGATAATTCAGATCGCATCCCATTAGTTTGGATGGGGACGGCTGCCCAAGCCAAAGTAATGGCCGGCACACAAAGGGTGCCCGGGCGATTCTTGGCACTAGCGGCCGTGCCTGATGATGTCATCATGCCCGCTAGGTCGGCTCGGCAGTCGACGGGAAATCACCCCCATCTATGCCCAGCTTTAAGCTTATAACATTTTTATAGTTCTACTTGGACCAAGGTAAGTACAGATGTATACAGGTTTTAGTACTTTTGATTATTGTAAATAAGTGTGAAAGGTATATGAACATGCGCCTCATTTATATATGTTTCTATTAACATGCTAGCAATTGTGTCAATCAAGCAATCCCCACAAGTTTCAATATTTATAAAAAAATAAAAAACTACTAGCTTACCTGCATGAAGCGCCCTCCAGATGTGCCTAAATTGGCTATGGTGAGGCTTCCTTGAGTGAAGACTGAGATGGATGTCAGCAACACATTATTAAACTGACCCATAAACAAGTCGAGACGTTGTAGCGGGTTAGAAATTTCTACACGATGCTCATCAATTGGAGAAGAACACTGGGATGCATTCCTCAGATATGTCTGGAAATGTAATACTTACAGTCAGCAATCAAGACTCAACAAGACATGAATTTTAGAGACGTACTGTTTAACATGGCAAACAATGTCAACGCAGATCCAAAATGTCAAACATGCATTAGGACAGGACAGAACAAAAGGACTATTATACACATTACTTATGGAGGCTTAGTTCAAATGATGTATGTGTATGGCAGTGTTGTAATATTGAGCCTAATTGGTTCTAAAAAACAAGCACCTTGAATAAGACGTGTTGCCAAATGTTATGGCAGATTTTTACTCAGACCCCCTGATTAAAGTGCTTATTGCAGACAGTTTATTTTGAAACAAAAAAAAAACTATCCTTGCTAATAGAGCTGTCCTATGGTTATAAGGGTTGCATTTTTCTTCAAAACTCTTATTCCTTATTCCTGAGGCTTAAGTCAAGGAGTCTTCAAGAAACGAATATAGTTATACTAAAAGTCCACCACAAGTTATATAAGAAAAAACTGTAGCAGTGGGTGTTATAAATATTGAAACATGTATATTTTTGTGATGTGATGATTCATTCAAAGAGCAGCTTCGCCTGTACCTAATCAAGTACTCTGCATTTATTTCCATGTCTAAAAATAAGTAAATGTCTGTACTATTTCTACCGCAATACAGTTCATTCTATTTTCAGGTGTTTAATATCATTTTGCAGACACGTCTTGTATAATCTGTGCTAATGTCCTTATTTAATTCCTTATGGGCTTGCTACTAATATAGACTACAAAGCTCATTTAAATTCTATGGCAGTGTATTGAGCTCCAGACTGCATCTCTATGAGCATGTTAACTGCCCAGAAAATTCAATAGAAATCTATTAATTGGTAATGTGGTTAATATTGATGATTTCCTTTCATTTCAGAAAGATGATACACACGGTACTTAGACATCCCCACGAGGATGGACATCAATATCAAAAATTCGGTAATTTATTTCTAGTTCAACTTACCATTTTCTTTGTCTGAGTTAAATAATCATATTTTATTTGGACTTTTGTTTATCTAATGGCAAGTCCAGTGTCTCTTTTAAAGTGGGGTTTTAGGTTTCGCTTAAAAAAGGAAAAATTACTAGGATGTATTGATAGGATTTACAGATCACCAAACATTGTTGATCATTAACCAACTTTCGGGTTGTGAAATCATTAAAGATGACAAATGTCCTAGCTGAAACAAGAAATCTCTCTAATGTCAGGTAATTCATTGGCATGTTCAGCATACTGTTGAGTTTTTTTCTGTCCTGATCTTGCTTTTTCTGAGTAGTCTACATTTTATAAATAGTTTTTTCAGGCCAGTGCTGGTTTGTGAATCTCATACCCCATAGCAGTTTGGTAGAAGAAACGGTACACTATTTTCCATGCAACATAATTTATTTCTATACATTTTTGCAAACTGTAAAAAGAGAGTGTGTGGGTGAAAATGTTAAATCTTAGGTACAAAAGGTCCATAGGTCTGAATAATGTCACATACGTATGGATTATTCTGTAATGATAACTTTACACGAGAGAAACCATATCTGTTCATTGCATAAGAATTCTCCATTTTCATAATTGTGTGCATTTGTATGTGCTGAAAACTTTGAAAAAACATTAATGTTAAAAA
The DNA here is from genome assembly GCA_036250615.1 of Ptychadena robeensis. Lineage (NCBI taxonomy): Eukaryota > Metazoa > Chordata > Amphibia > Anura > Ptychadenidae > Ptychadena > Ptychadena robeensis. Next base: position 67,787,701 of record CM070034.1, on the reverse strand, counting down.
AAAGAATTCTCAATTTCCTGTTTGTAGTGATGCACAGTGCTTGTGCTTTTACTGTTTCTTCTGACTGTACTAGTCTATGACTGAACGATTCATTGAAAACAAAGCACAATCTTTGTGCCAGATAAGTCATCTCAACATAGAGACTTAAGCTAGCCACACATGGTTCAATTTTGGTTCAATCGATGCTCGATTAGATCGAGGAATTCAATCGTCTAATCGAAAATCGATCTTAATCGCATCAACATACACCCCACATTGAGTTTGCGATTGTGGTGAGATTTCGATTCCAAAAGATTACTAAAATCGTCGATTTTGGTATTGAAACGTTTGAATTCCCGATTGAAGTGGTCTATGTTATGTATATCTAATCGATCCAGGAGAAACACCACAAACATCATCGATTATAAAACGATTTTGGCACAATCGACGATGATTTTCCAACATGTCCGATCAAAATTCGATTCGATTTTCTGCCTTCATCGAACAATTATCGTCGATCGTACCATGTGGGCATTCCTCGATTTTCGTTCAATCGATGAAAAAATTCATCTAATCGAGCATCGATTGAACCAAAATCGAACCGTGTGTGGCTAGCTTTAATGACAGTGAACTGTTCATTCTAGTAACTCATCTATAAATCACACTATTGAATGCAATGGAAGAGTGTCAGACAGAAGCACAAAGAAGTTGAATTAACAAAAGTTTCGGAACTGCATGTAGACTTTAAATACTCACACCGCCCTTACTAAAGGCCCAATATGTGACATTTCCAGGCTACAAAAGTAAGACTGCACATGGTGCATGGCTAAATTTTTTTTACCAACTTTTTGTTAATTTTGAAAAACACACTTTTGTTTTGTTCGTTTTGCTTTTGTTGTTTAGGGTCTAAAGTAAGCAATAAGAAATCTGTGTTTAAAATGTAAAGCAGTTAATTTTCGTATATAATTATTAAAAAAACAACAACTATGTGCGTTTTATGCATAGTCAGTTGATAGATCTAGTGTTTGCTAAATGCTATGTTTGTGTAGATGCTAATTAAATTAGCACAATGGAACCAAACATTATTGATTTAGAAAATATAATACAGTAATTAGTTTTTCCTATAATCATGAAGCTAATTGTTAAATTCATTTATGCTTGGAATGAGTTAATCATGTATACCTTGAAATGTTACTGCCAAGACACACAAGCGCATATATTCAATTTTAACAGGATTTTAAATAATAAGAGTAATGAGGGAAACCATCTTTAAAGTAGATACAAATCTATACAAGTCCAATTTTATTCTATAAGTATAAGTGCTCCTAAATGTCCACTGGGTGAGAAGTGTTGGCCTATCGGTTGATATTGTCCAAGACATGTCAGTGGCTAGAGTAGAGTCTATTAGTAGTGATGGCCGATTGGACTTTTAGACATGTCTGACGTCTGCCTGTTTGCGGGGAAATTCAAATTCCCTGACTGTTCGTGGGGCATTTCAAATTCCCTGCCTGTTCGTGAGGAATTTGAATTGTAAAAACCGTACCTGGAACGCACAGTTCCTTATTCCGGTTACCGGAAAAAGATGTTTCTATTTCTGAAGGGGCAAAACTCCATTTAAATTATGAGGATAAATGGTCCTTAGGCTGCAATGTTCTTGATGTGTGAAGATTAAGGGTAATGAGTCCCAATTGCCTCTTTTCTTGACACCCGTTATCGCAGTACGCATGAGCCTAGAAGAGCTCAAAATTAATATTCTACATTCACAGCTGAAGTCAGATCATTGAGCATTATAGTAAGGTGATTGTGATGGTCACTCCAACTGTCATTCTTACGTTAAGGGATATATAGTCCAGCAGCAGAATTGGATAGGACTGCTATTGGAGGTGAGTCATGTGGTGCCTCACATTTCTAACTTGGTAACATTAATAAATTACTTTTACAGTTTACAAGTAGGCCACTGATAAAGACAACCTCCCAGCTGCTGATTCAGCTCGATGCTGAAACTAATCTAATACGAGTCTGCAACATTTATCTTACTAAAATCAGTCTAGATCACATTACGATTCAAATATTCTGACATGACTGTATATACCAGCTGAGAGAGACTGACACGATGTGCGGAATTGGCCTTTAGAGGGTCAAGTCAATGTAGAGCCAGTTATCTAAATGTATCTGATCCAAAGTGGAGACCTCAAACTGGTAGATAAACTGAGCACATATATGAAATGCTAAACAATTTATGTTACATGATGTGTTGCAAACAACGATTTTCAGGTTTCATCCTGTATCAATCCCCCAAAAATTCTATTTATGGCTACGAATTTGCATATAAAGTTTATAAAGTGGATAGAAGAGATGGTTGAATTACTAAGGTGAATGGTTTACTTTCTACTGATTTATACTAATATCGTATATTAAAAAAATATTTATACAGCAGGCTATGAGAAAAACATATATCTTGTTTTATGTGGTATTATCATGTTCTTTGGACCGCATTACATCTCAGTTACTTGATTTTGGTAATTAATTGTCAGGTTTACAAAAGAGTTACAATGAATTAAGGGGTCATTTTGAGTAGGTTAAAATAATAGATGCTAAATCAGCCACTAACCTAATCAAGGTCTGGGACATTTATCTTACTGAAACAGAATAGATCACATTACGAATCTGATTCTCTGACAGCCTCATCTATCTCTTATATCACTCAGTTGTTTCAATGCATATGGGGTTCCTTTCCATTCTTTTGTAGTGCTTATCGTTGTCTCACACTACAGCAAAGTTTCATAATATCATTGTGACTTTCTATAATGAGTAAGCAGTGATCTAGTTTTTATATTGGACATTGAAACAAATAGCAGTCTCGAAAACAATATGGGCTTGTCATCTATGGTATTATAGTGGACTATAAAGGCAATTTGTGAGCACATCAGTTTTGATGTGTAGGATTTTTCACAAGTGACATTTTTGGGATCCTTTGATTTTTTTGAGATTTCTTTTTTCTTTGAGATTTCCTTTAGATCTCCTTTTGTTTTACCAAAACCATGTAATATGGGGAACTTTCTAAAGCTGGGCATAGACGGGCCGATTCCTGCCCGATTCGACTGCCGTCATCCCATCTATGCCCAGCTTTAACCATCAAGTCTACCCGTGTCCGTATCACAGAGGACCCTATACTACATAGTTGTTGGTAGATCTAAAGGATATCTTACAGAGAGATTTAAAGATGTATGGGGGGGTGTTAACAGACCAAAAAATGAAATGGGGAAGATAGGATACCATTATGATGCCTAAGGTAACAGAAATAAATTGGTTTAAAATGACCATATTTTATAATTAAATAAAAATCAAGCTTATTGTCCTTGCAGAAAAAAAGGAAATATTACTACATGGAATAAAAATAAATTACAATGTATAAATCATATTTTATGGACTATAAGAGGCCCCAATGTATTAGAAGCACCCTATAAATCGGAGTGCCTTAACTGAAAAATACCTGTAGGCAAGTTTACCGATCGGAGCAAGGAACTCAAATCAGTAGATATGCCCACAGGCAGAGTGGGGCTTAAATGAGGCAGGGTAGGTGCCATCTGCCATCTGGTGTGTGAATGCCACCCTCAGCTGACTGACTACAGTCAATTACACCAGTAGCAAAGGCAGAGATGCCTCTGCTACTAGTGCATAGCTTAGAAGCCCCGCCTGTAGAATGCATGACCGCCAGTGGCCGAAGTCTTTCCATGTCCAATAGATGGAGGGGGGGGGGGGGGGTGTCGTATACTGCAAAAGATACAGTAATTCTAATTATTGGTGGCATTACAAGATCTGGAAAACTTATGCAGGGTACCAAAGTATAGCAAAGCCCCTGTTTTACATCTAATTTAACTGTCTAATACTTACCACTTATTTATCATATGTTTGTTGCTAAGTAAAGGTCATCTTTTTCAAATATTAAAACATATTTAGCTGCTTTTAAATTCTTCTCAAGCTTCTATTTTTCACAACGTTTTTTTATTACTTTTGTCAGATTATTTTGATCGGTGTGAAAGTTTTGTTATGCAGCTGTGTTATTACTTTTAATTTAGGCAAAATTACCAGACCAAATGATGTGTGGGACTCTGCTGATAAGGTCCCTATGGAGCCATTTGTCTTAGTTTAGCTTATTTTATCTTATTGGACAAACTTCCACTATGATGAATCGATATTAGCTATTGTGGTTTTCTGTGATGGAACATCGCAATTCTATCCTTCCATTAAACTGTATAATGTTACCAACTTCATCTGTAAATCATATTTTTATTAAAATATAAATAATATGCTTCACTTTTCCTGCTTCTCCATAATAATTTCTCACGTTTGCAGGTTACTAAACAATATCTGTCTGCATTTACTGAATACAACATGCATCTTTCTCTACTACAGCAAAAAAGGTCCAATAATGTTGAAAATGAAAAAATACCTTATAACCCAGTGTGAACTCTTCTTTAACCTATGCTCTCAGAATCTCCAGAGACTAGAGTTATGTTTCCTCTGCTGTCTTAGCTCTTTATCACATCACATTCTTCTTTAAGGACTATTATCTGATATTCTTGATGTAATTCATATAGAAAATCCTTCTTCCATGACTAACAGTTGTGAAATGTGTATACGTGGCCAGATCAAAAATGACACAAAACATATATACAGTATTATACCCTGCTGAGAAAAACAGATCTCCCTACAGCTCATGTTCCAATTTACGTGATGAAAAATAGAGATGCTCGAATTTTTCAACTTGTTAACTTTCAGAGCTGATTGCAAAGCCCCTGAACATGGTATCATCACCAAAGTTGCTGGAGACATAGAGAAGGGTTTGGGGAACATTTAAAAAAAAGTATGTCTCTTACACAAATAGTTTTTGAAAATTTTGAAATTTAAAGTCGAATTTCCGAATTTTCCGAATTTTTTACATTTTGACTTGAATTTGAACTTAATTTGTGCAAAAACTGTTTGTGTTAGAGACATACTTTTTTCTTTCAAATGTTCCTCCAACCCTTCTCTACATCTCCAGCAAGATTGGCGATGATAACATGTTCAGGGGCTTTGCAATTAACTCGAAATCGTCAAATATCTAAAAAAAACTTCGATCATCTCTAATGAAAAATAGGTTCATATATTTATTATATCTCCATTAAATGACATCACATTTAACTGCAAACAAGGCTTTCCAAATGTAAATTAAGAAAAAATAAATCCCTTTACCAATTGATTGGTGCATTGATAGTGTACATATACTGTATCTAGCCTAATGACCCCGTTGATCCTTTGACAATATTTTGGATGATAGAAGGTCCACATGTGCTGTATGTATTTTAGCAACAGAATGATGATTTTAAAATGGCACTATAATGAAGCACCCAATTAGAGTTAAAAGTCATATAATCTGGTGTTAATTTGAACATCACTGTGCATTTCAAATGCTATGTTCAAGGTTTAAGAAAATCTCCAAGGAGTGATTTGTTCCAATGGTGGTCAACGGAACAATGGATGAAGTGCAACAGAGAGACCAAAATGTATTGTTAGTCTTGTAGAAAGTGAAGTATCTGACCATCTGATAAAATATTACTGGTACCAAGTTTTTTTTTTTACATTCACTTTAAGGGTCAAGAGGATGAGAAAATCATGGGACGTGTCTTCAGTGCTCGCTTAAAAAAACAAAAATAGTTTTGGCTGGACCTTGTAATTTATATGTTTCACTAAGGAATGGGTCAGGTTAAACAATTTCCTGCTTGTTGCCCTTTAAACATCCAGCTTGTAGAAAACATACCATGTCATAGAACAGCTGGGTTAATGTTCTCAGCTTTTCCAGGGGAAATCACTTCAGCAGTGACGTGTTGAAGTGCCTGACAAATCCTTCCAGTTACAGCAGCATGAGTGTTTCAACATGCAGAAGGTATCTTTGAGCACTTTGATTTGAAAAGGATTTCACTTTAACATGTCACTACTAAGATGATGTCACCACCCTATTCAAAACATTTAAACACCAATATAAGAACACATTATTTCTCTCATACTCTCATAAGATCCCCCTATTATTTTTTAGAAAAAGCCTTCCATTTTCAGCCAGTCCAAAAATGTATAAGACATATCAAACATACACTGTAAAGCAGCACTGCGAGCTCACAACAGAACTGAATGTATTTTATATACATCTGTGTATATAATTAAATAAAATGTAATAAATCAATAGGAAAATTATTAAAACAGCTATAACTTTTTTTTCATAGGAAAGTCCTACTGCCTCAGTAGAATAATGTTGCACTCATCAGCTCAGTGGGGAATTTGCATGCTCCATTTGACCCAGTGGCATCAGAGCTATAGTCGAAACTGTTTATAGCTCTGAACATTAGTATATTCATATATTACATTACAGCAGTTTGCTGAACTTATTAACTAATAAATTAGCAATCCAGCAATTGCCCTGTCACTAAGCCTTGTATTGCTATCTTACAAGAGGCATAAAAGTTACTTATTAAGACTATGCTCCAAAAAGGGAGGAAGAACTTGACATGGCTAATAGGACATATAACTATACAATTGATGATTCAGGCTAGTTACATCTCTTACTCTACGTTTTTCCTTAAATTTAGAAACAGTTTTACCCAACTAACATTTTTATTATCAATATTTTAGTTTTTAGAACTAAAACAAAAGTACTTGTTGGATCACACATATAACTGTTAATGATGGCTAGCACTGTTCTGGACGACACATTCATGACCCACAGCTCTTAATACTTTCTGATTCCGTGTCCAAGAATTAATATAATTGTTATATGACTTGTTCCAAAAATAAATGTAAAATGCCTGCCATGTTCACCAATAGGCAAGTTCATATATCACTTCCGTGAAAGCTGGAAAATGCATCTGGAAGAATAGAGATGAACATGGACAAAACAGTTTTACTCATCACTTGCTCAAGTGCATCTGGTTTAGGATGTTTGGATGGATTTTGTGCTATTGAAATATTTTCATTAAGTGAAATGTTGATTTCACTAAGATGAGATTCAACATGTGCTTTTGTAGATGATCTACACCGCCTACAAAATCTTTGGAAACTATAAAGTCATAATTGTTTGAATGATAGAATCAAATATACTTCAGATGTCTAGGCTCTAGTATAAAAATACAGAGTAAAAGTGATCCCTTTCATTGGCTCACCAAAGAGCATTAAATTAGCTAAAGAGATTTAGGATGAAGGCTTTGGAGACTACTTATGTCTCTTTGTTAGGCATGACTCTAGTGCCTAAGAATTACATTTTAAGTTTAAGTGATAAAGTATATTGAATCATAATATTCTAAAACCGAGAGGGTTTGACTATATTTTGATTTACTCTTTTTAGCCAGCTTCCCAACACATGGAACAGATTTGCTTCCCCTGATGTAATTTCAGTGCTGCATGTTCTGGGACATAACCTTAGTGTGACCTTGTGTATCTGTGATCATTTTAACCACAACCTGGTCCACATACCATGGCCAATAAAGACAAGTTGGAATATTAGCAATGGCATTTATGATGTAATGACAAATCTTAAGGGAGATGAATTATGAGAATTATTTATTACTAAATAGCCATTTCCTATCACATGATCTTCAGACCACATGTAACAATGGTCTAGATTTTCAAATAGCTAACCTTGCTGTGCTAATTTGAAAAAAACATTTAAGAAAACATCTATAAATAGCTTTGTGCTAATAAAAATGTAGTCATCGCTTATGAAAGAACATTTAAAAATCGCTTAGCTAAGCAAAACTTTTAACACTGTATAAAAAATAATGATAATGATCCTTTTTCATGGTTGTGAACCTAACAAATTAACAAATAATACATAATTGCCATTTTCACATTACTGATTAATAACATCATCATGTATTTATGTATGTATATAATATACAGTCCATAGATACGTCACTTATTATGCTTGAGAGGATTTTACATCCCTACCACAATTAAATTGTCACTAACACATTCTAAGCAGGGTGGATACAAATCAATGATTTTTTAAAAACATTTAAATCAGATTTTTTAAAATAAAATGCTTTTGGAGGAAAATATATTACCATCTAAAGGTTATTCCATCATGAAATAAAGATTATTTTTTAAATGATGTAGAATAAGGCTGTATATGTTCAATTGTTTTGGTAAAAAAATTCCATGAATCCATTCACAATGTCATGCTCTTCCAGAGGTTTTTGTAAGATTATTGGGCAGTTTCTCTGCCTACAAGATATTATCAAAGATGCTTGGTTTACTTTTGCAGTTCTCAAAACTGAATTTGACTCAGCAGAGATCACATGCCTCTTCTTCACAGCAAAAATTTTATAAAATGAACAGAGTTGAGAAAAAGACCTTAATCCTATTGTTCTACAAAGCTATGAATACAGAATCAACCCTTTCAGTGCTAAGTTTCAAGAAGTTCAGTGAATAGAATAGAAACAAGATTTTTCTGATTGTTTGGAGTGGAATAGATCTGCACATAAAGAAAGTGAAACTAAAGCAGGGTACTGACGGCTCGATATTCGAGCCGTCCGATGTACCCTGCAGCAGTGTGATGACGTCATCACCGCTGTTCTCCAAGCAAAGCTTCAGCTGCCGGGGAGAGAGCAGAGCCGTCTCTCCCCGGCAGCTGAAGCTTTGCTTGGAGAACAGCGGTCTCATCACCTGTAATTACGGTCATGTCCGATAAAGCTTGAAAACAGTGGTGGGCGCAGATTACATGGGTCAAATAGATGGGCGTGAGCGCACACGGCGCTCGAAACGGCCATCGATTTGACCCATATCCCCACATCTGTACCCTGCTTAAGTGTGAGGAGGGAGGGGCATTCAGTTGAATAAATCTATTTAAATTGTTATTATTTAGGGATTGATTATTTCAATCCTTCCTAAGTACAACAGAAAAGTTGTCCAAATATCAATGATTAACCTAAACTGGGATTAAAAAAACTAATATGAAAAGTTGTTAATCTAAAAATCTTCATCTACTTGCATATTAAAGTTATACAGTACCAGCAAGAATTATGATTTAAATCAAACCTTACTGACTAGTGATTTAAATTGTGTTTTGAATCAGTTCTATTTAAATCAAATCTACCCTGATTCTAAGCTCATTTAATTAGATCGAGAAGCAGTATGTTTTTGTAATGTTTGGGAAAACCCCACAAACTCAGGGATAACATACCAACCCCTTGCAGATAGTGGATTTATTAGATTCAAAACTAGTGATGCAAAGTAAGTGTACTTTGCCACCATGCTGATGTCACCAAGACAGGTATGCTAAAAATTCGAGGGAATATCTTGGAACCTATTCATGTTGTTCATTTTTTAAGAACTAGTTTCCTGTCTTCACTTCACAAGAAACTCATGAAGGATCATAGGTGATTTCAAAGTCTGAATGCTACTGCTATGTTCAGCATACCTACATATTGGACCTGTGGTCCCCAAGCTGTTGTGATGCAATGAGAAGAAAATCATCATATTTTTGTCATTTCTTTAAGACAAGAATATTATTTAAAAAAAGCCAACCAAAACTAGAAAACAAGAAAATACAAGTTCTGTATATACTCGAGTATAAGCCGAGATACCTAATATTATCTTCAGAAATTTGGAAAACATATTGACTTGAGTATAAGCCGAGGGTGGGAAATGCAAATTATGATGTGTTATGAGTTTTCTAAATGAAAAAAATATATAGAGAAAGCACCATTACCCACAGGAATGAATCAAACAGGTGAATCTTAGTGCCACACCCTCAAAAAAATTAAGAGCACACAGGTTTATTGTTATTACAGGATGGATGATTTTCAAGGCACATTTAAAAAGTATTATTATTACTGGGACCAAAAATATGAAATGGAAATGGAAACTTATTTTCATGTTTGAATCATAAGTACTGGTGTTTTCTAATTGAAACCTCTTTTAACAATTAAGAAATAGTGCACCAGATGGTGGTGTGGTGCAGTTTGTTTACAATACACCAACCGATGTCAAGAACAGATCTGAGCATTCACAGAGGCTGCCGATGCCTGCAATCCAGGGAACACCTGGGACAGGTAAGTGACACCCTGACTCTGGCTCGAGTATAAGCAGAGGGGGTCTTTTTTCAGCACTCAAGTATATACGGTAGATTGACACAGATTAAATGCAGCAGAGTGGATCATGTAAGAATTTTTTGTCAGTATAATTTAATGGAATAAGTTTGCCTCTGCTCATTGCCTGCTGCACAATATAATGTAAAACATCTGGATCAGATCACTTTTACCTCCTTCTCACTCTATTTCTGAACGGACTGAACATGTTTTAATCACATTAAACATTCATTAGGGAATACACAATTTGTAAAGTTTAGCCAACTACCTGCACTCCAATTAGCTTTATAATGTAAGTTGACCAGTTTTTGAAGGACCTTCCTTCTGTAAACCATGCTTCTATGTTGTGTGATTTGGGGTTATTTCTCTGTGCAAAGCTTGGTGCCCCTGGCAGTTGGCTCTACTACATTTGCAAGATATTTGCCTTCTCAGGCAAGACACTGCTAGACTATGATGCATTCATGTACTAAAGAATGCCTATTATTTGAGGAAAGATCAAGAAAACATCCAATTTTCTTGATATAAATGGAGAACAACATGCAGTAATCCTTTTTCCTTAGAAAATAAATAAATCCTGGCACAGTTCTAAAATAGCCCAAACTATTGTTTTACCATTTGGCAGGACATTATCGTGTTCATAGTGAACAAAACTATGGATGGAGACTTGTGGCTTACACTTTTTGGCTGCTAGGGCAGGGTGTGTGTAATTAAGCACTCCTGCACCAACAACCAGGGTGTATGTAGGTGTATGGGGAACTTGTACTGCCCCTATTCGGTGTCTCACTCTTGTCTTGGCCGCACTTCTTTGCCTCTGGGTGCCCGGGGTGAAAGAGCGATGTAGTCGTCTGTTCCCTCTGTATATAACTGCAATGGGCATTTTTTGGTGGTTCCCAGAAAAAATAAGGCTGCTGGAGGCGCCTGTCAGTTTGTGAACAAGATCTTTATTCTATGAACATCAATGCGTTTTGTGGACTTTTTCAGGATAGTACAATTTGTGGGTAGTCTCCTGCCTCTTTTAGGTTAGATCAGGAAAATGTGCTCTCTAAAGCCTGGCATACACACGCCGATTAGCGGCCGATTTTGCCGCTGACCGACGGGCGTGCACGCTCGCGCTGTTGGTCGGCGGCAAAATCGTCGGCCAATCGGCGTGTGCCCACATGGGGCGACAGATCCCTGTCGCCCCACAGCTCGGCCGGCCAGAGAACGGACATGTCTGATGTTCTCTGGCTGATGCCGGCCGATGCCATTAACTTCAATGAAGACCGGCGTCTTCATTGAAGATAATGGCCAGCACACAAAGGGTGCCTGCCGATTAAGTCAGCCTGGGAATGCAGCGTGATGACGTCATCACGCTGCATTCCAGAGCTCCTCAGAGCTCGTCTGTCGGCACCCGTCTGTGGGTGTATGGCAGGCTTAAATCTCAGTTGTATTAGTTTGAGCTTGTTCGCATTAAGGAAGAGTTTTTGCTAGTCTGTAAACATAGTTCCAAACTATATATTTTATAGTACAGCATATTATTTCTATGATTGAAAGAAATATGAAATGCTTATCTGAATGACTGTACTCATGTATTTTACTTCATTTTAGATACATCTGTAAACAGCTCAATCATTATACAGGGTAGTATAGATCTAATGCACATATTTGTGACTTACAAATGTTATTTATGTTCCACTGGAAAGTTGTAAGTAAAAAAAAAAATTACCTTTGGTCATGTGATTGATGTTACCAGTACATATTGGATGACTGTTAAATCCCCTGTATAAAAATATACTGCTATGGAGTTGTGTAACAACGTGACAAGAGAAAGATATAGTAATATATAACATTCCTAATGTTACATGGATTGTCATTGACTTGATAAACTTGCTCACTGATAATTCAAACCTGATGTAACCTTAGGTTGTGATGATGAGCGGTAAAATGCTGCATATCAAGACATGCACAGGAACAATCTTAAAAAAAAAAAGTTAAATTTTTCATACATGACACGCTTTCTTGAGTCCTTTATCTTGTTTTGTTTCTAGGCTGTCATCTAACACTAAATATGAAAACACAATGATATGACTAAATAGGGTGTCCATACCCAGTAACAATACATTTTTGCATGTTTTTATGCTCCGTTAGTAACACAAAAAAAGTTGTATTATAATATTACTGGATCTGAATTGATTTCATCTATTGACGGTGTCGAAAAACAAATTTATGTAACGATGTGAAGATTGCCATACTTAGGCTGCATGAGAAGGTTATAATTAAATATTTGTGAATGAAGTAACAATCCTTGTTGTTAGGATGCATATTCATCTTAATTTAGCTGATGCACAAGAGCTAAAAAACAGAAAAGCAAGTGATTTTGGAGAATCACTTTGGGCAATCATTTCTGATTAGAAGTGGTTGTTTCCACACAAGTTCCATGACAACTGCACATAATTGTTATCACTTTCTCTGTCAAACAGATGTTTATTTTGCAGGTTATTTTTTTTCTAAACAATGTGATAGAGAAAATGCCTACTGCTCATGTCAAAATGAATTAATTATTAGTTTTTAGGGGCTTTGAATATTTACTAATGACCAAGTTTAATCATTAAATGTATGTAAATAAATAATAAGTCACTTTTAGATGTATAGCACCCTAGTCTGACTTTGTGGAGTTTTATATATTCTTAATTACCGTAATACTTTGTTCTTTACATAGTTGAATGTGCTGACAACAAAAACAAGCAAAAATTAAAATGGAAATCAAATTTATCAGCCCATGGAGGTCTGGATTTAGAGTCACAAAAAAAACACTACATCTGATCCAACTTTGATGTAATGTCTTTAAAACAAGACAAAATGGGTCTCAGTAGTGTGCGTGTCCTCCATGTGCCTGTATGACCTCCCTACAACGTATGGGCATGCTTGCTCCTGATGAGGTGGCAGATGGTCTGCTGAGGGATCTCCTCCCATACCTGGACTACAGCATTCCTCAACTCCTGGACAGTCTGTGGTGCAACGTGGAGTTGGTGGATGGAGCGAGACATGATGTCTCAGATGTGCTCAATTAGATTCAGATCTGGGGAACGGACAGGCAAGCCCATAGCATCAATGCCTTTGTCTTGCAGGAACTGCTGACACACTCCACATAAGGTCTAGCATTGTCTTGCATTAGGAGGAACCCAGGGCCAACCGCATCAGCAGATGGTCTCACAAGAAGTCTGAGGATCACATCTCAGTGACTAATGGCAGTCAAGCTACCTCAGGCAAGAAAATGGAGGGCTGTGCAGCCCCCCAAAGAAATGCCACCCCACACCATTACTGACCTACTGCCAAACCAGTCATGCTAGAGGTTGTTGCAGGCAGCAGAACGTTCTCCTTGGTGTCTACAGACTCTGTCTATCACATGTGTTCAGTGTGAACCTGCTTTCATCTATGAGGAGGGCGACAATGGAAATTTGCCAATCTGTTCTCTGTCAAATGCCAAACGCCCTGCACAGTGTTGGGCTGTAAAAACTACCACCACCTGTGGACGTCGGGCCCTCATACCACCCTCATGAAGTCTGTTTCTGACTGTTTGAGCAGAAACATGAACATTTGTGGCCTGCTGGAGGTAATTTTGCAGTGCTCCTCCTGTTCCTCCTTGATCTTCTAATGCATCAATGTTACATTTGATTCTGTGACATACAAATATATATTTCTACAGGTAATCATGACTGAAGCTATTTAGGGACTGTCTCGGTTGATTAAGTCTCTGGTTTAGGATTTTTATATTTCATTTCACTCAAAGGATTATATTGATACATATGTGGCCACTATTAGTGGTGTGGGATCTTAAAATGATGATAGAAGTTAAAAAGGCCAGAGGAAGAACGACTTTACCGTGAGCCATGGCATTTTACACACATATCAGTAACTTTAGCTAAAACCAGGGTTAAATCAATAAAAATGTACCTTCAAACGTGGAGGTCAATAATATAGGCTAGATTGTACTCTCTGGAATATTTCTGTTATTAATTGTATTCCTGTTGAAAGACACTAAGTTGGCTCAATAGCCAGATCCTCTAACTTTAATGAAATGCTCTGTCAGTTGCTGAAATGTCACATATGACTTCCAAACTACAAAGAGTTAGGATTTATATGACAGCTGCCGTGCTTTGAAAAGAAGAAAACAAATTGAAAGGGTTAATCCATGCAGTGGATGTTGTGCGGTTGTGTCCCTCGGGAGACATTTTCTGTCAGCACATAAATGATTCACCAAGTGATGAGCAGCTGCTGACTAGGGAAGCCACTCTTTGCCGGGGCACTATTTTATTCTCAAAGTTTCAATCTACCAATGCTCTCGCTACCCCAGGTGTAAATCAATGTTTGCAAACAGAATGGATTCATCTGTGTAAATTATAATGGCACTAATGGTGTGGCTGCTGACCTTAAGGCCAAGTTTACATCATAGACACAAGCCAATGCTGAGCTGTGATCACTTTATGTCCACATTATAGGTGTAAATATGTGATGGGTGACTTCATGTTGAAAACAATTAGGCCCTTAGGCCTAATTATAGTGGAGAGTGGACTTTTGTTCCTATACATAGAAAAGTCACTTCACACAATGCCTTACTTTTACAGCTAATTTCTAAAATGTGGCCTACAGCGTAGAGCCTGAAATGTATCAGAAGTCTCTTAAAGCGCACCTAAACTATAATGTACCTCTTGTTTTCCACAAACACCCCTTTATTATACAGATAATCAGTCAAAAAAAACCTTGCCTGTAATGAGTACATCCAAAATGTTCCTCCACTCAGATAAAAAAACTACCATGGTACAAACTGGAAAACAGCTGGGAAGGGACAAGTCATCACCTTCCCTCTAGAAACCTACGGTGATATGTTTTACAACTATTATCTAGTTCCATCTAATAACCATTGCTGCAGTTAAATAAACCCCAGCTACAGAGGATCAACGATATCAACTCAAAGGGCACAATGTAAGTATAGTTTTTGGGACTGTGATTCCCTTAACTCTAGAAGGTCATGTGACTTGGCTCTGCATTAATTTGTAAAAAAATTGTTGAACTTTCAATTCCTATTGATGTAAGGTGCTTTTGCTTAACTCTACGCTGAGGCTTTTTATAGTCCACATTAAAAGATATCATTTAATTTTAGGTGGAGAAAGATGAACGGTCATGGCTTTAATGATTTGCCAGAATTTAACTCCCCAACATTCCTGATTATTTTATCTTCTGCTTGAGAGTTCTAGGTGTTCCTGACCACCCTTACATGTTCAGGCACCTGTTGTGACATTCTCCCTAATCTGGAATATAACACTGGATAGGAAGAATA
>CM070034.1:67740804-67772257 GCA_036250615.1 Ptychadena robeensis | reverse complement strand
CCCCCCCCCAATATATACTTATAAACACATTTTTGTAATATTTCGGTTTTATATTTGATGCAACCCACAGAAAAAAAAATGTGAAAAAAGACTTCATCCTTCTTTGTAGAAAAAAAAACTAAACTGACAAACACATATTAAATAAAATGATTTGTGTTTTAAAAATGATATAAAATGATGACTGGTGGTAAATATATTACTGTCATGTAAAACACGTACACATGCAAGATTCGGCTGCATGGTTAGTGAATGTTAATATTAACTGTTTAAAAAATATGCCCCAAAATAAGGATCCTGGTATAAAATGACAGGTACAAAGATTATCTTTGGTGAGAGACCGAGGAAGAATAGTGCACATAGGATGCTATTCTGCAAATGAAATATAGACACTAAGCAGTCTCTGAATGGATTTTATTGAGTTTTTTCTACAATCCTATAAATATATATTAAAAAATCTAATGCAAAGAAGTGACCACTCTGCTTGCTACTTGTTGACTTGTTTGGTAATTTATTCTTGAATTTTTTTTCAGAAGTGATTTCTCAATCACAATGCAAAGATACCATATTTTTCGAACCATAAGACACACTTTTTCCCCCCCAAAATTGGGGGGAAAAAGTGTCTGCTCCTTACGATCTGAATGTGCGACCACACGTGGCCACTTGGCTCCCCGGCACATAGGAGATCAGCTGTGTAGATCTCCCATCTTCCGGGAGAGCTGTGGGATGCTGAACTGTATTGACTATATCTGCAGAGCCCTGCAAATATAGCCAAAGCAGAGTATGTGTGGGGAGAGCTGCACTTGCTGGCAGCTTCCTCACACACATGGTTGAGGAGACAGGGAGATCAGGGCACCCTCCCTTCCCTCTGTGTGAGGAAGAAGAAGAGATGCCGAAGTGTGCTCTTTAGAGACATTTTTTTGTGGCTGAAAAGGGGTACTACATGAGATTTTTAAATTCATTTTAACACATGAAATATATTTTTTTCTGATTTCCTGCTCTAAAAACTGGGTGTGCCTTATGGTCAGGTGTGTCTTATAGTCCGAAAAATACGGTATTAATTTAATTTTTTACATTTGAAAATTTAAAGGTTTCCAGTAAAATAGTTTATCTTTTAGAATATTGTTGTTGCATGTATTGAGAAGTATAAATATTGGATCTTGTTTGTCATTTATTAGTATGTGAGCCTATACATACAAATCATGTGTACAGCTTACTAAACATATGGAACCTACCTTGTGAGTACATGCTTTGTGGCTGTCTCTTCCATAAAAATGCTCCAGACAATTGGTGTGTGTTCCTACACCCCGGTTGAAGACTTCATTGATCATCTTTATGGATACTGCACATACAGCTGATCTGTTTGTCAATTCGGCAGAGTCCGGCTTACTTTGGGCAAAGACAGCATACAAAATGTCATCATTTGGACTAAAGTTAATCTCTCTTGCCAAAGTTTCCCCTGCCTTACTGATAGTGGCAGCTTGCAAAATATTGAAATTCTCTCCCATAGCCAATCTCTTTCTGCGCCTTTCTGTATAGAAACACTCAAAAGGCATTTCAATATAGGACCGCAGCTCGGAATCTGAGGCACAGAATCTAATGATTCTAGTGTGATAGGCCTGGGAGTCCAGAGATTCTTTCTGAACTGTTAAAAAGTAAATAAAGTTTTCACTCTTAAACGTATGAATGTATTGAATGGGATATGAATTTCTAAATTTTGGGAGGATATCCATGTAAGAATGATCCGTTAGAAACTCAAAGCCATCCTGTGTCTCCTTAAGTCTCCGGACAGATACTGAATGAAGGCTGGTGGGTGATCCACTGAGCGTGTTGCCTACGTAAAATGTGACAAACCTGTCCTTTTCTGTAACAAGCATCTTACTTCCCAAGTCACTGACAACACAGTCAGGGCAATAGTCTGTGACACTTGTATTCATTGAGGAGAACAAACAATGAACATTACTGCTTATATCCCAAGGTTTCTCAGGGTTGAGCACATGTCTCTGGCAGGTTCCTTGATGGACACTTCCGCAGCTTATCAGTTGCTCCTCATAGAAATCTTCAAAAAGTAAAGCCATATTGACATTGTCCTTCCAAGTACCATTTGATGACTGTTCCTTTTCTAGACAGCCCTCACAAGGTCCCCCACAGTTAGATTGTTCTAATACCGGTCCAGTTTTGTACTCAGAGAGTTTAGTCAGGTTTTCATTTAATACAAATAGTTTGTTGACTGCTCCAACATAAATGTAGCCATTGTGCTGAAGGATATTTTGTATTTGTGCATCCGCATTGAAGGACTGTAGGTTATATTTGATATCAAGGTTCATCTCTGATATTTTAGCTGCCTCCTCGCACTGTTCAAGACTATTCCACACAAGTCCAAGGAAGATTGCAAGGACTAATGGAGCAGACACTTTCCCCGGCATTTTGGTCCAAATAAGCTGTTAAAAGAAAAAAAGGATTAAATAAGTCAATTAAAAAAAAACAATAGCCTGTTTCCATGCATGTCTAGACAGCAACAAGAAGGACTTGAGATGATAATTAAAAATAGAAATGCCGGGCAGATATAACATAATAGTATTGAGCTCATTCTTAAACAATGATAGTCTGTTTTTTTGTGGTATCAACACCAATTTTATCCCAAGCAGTGAAGTAGGTTTACAAAGCTCACACTTTTCTTTTATCCTAAGTTACAATGGTGTGGTTTGATGTGGTACAGACCAATGACCAGTGTGACATTTCGTGCTCTTTGAAAAGCTAGGTCAATTACAGTGGCTGCATACAAGTGTGAGAGCCACAAACACACCGTGAGTCACACATTATGTTTTTCTACTGACACAACATTATAGTTATAGCAAAAAAATTAATCACCCAAGATGAAAGTCTGATGTTGTAACCAGGGGCCAAAGTAATGCATGACCTTTCCTGCAAACGACTTACTTACTATGTCAGCAAGCAGAATTACATACACAATATAACAAAGGCAATAAATAATAAGCTAGGATGGTCATTTAATGGTACATGGCAGCATTAATAAAAAATTTTTATATGTGTGCAAAATAAACTGATCTCTATCTTTTCTGATCTCTTAGTTGCCTATGTGAGAACCATGTTGTAACATATGTAGAAAATAAATGCTGCGGGGTATGTCGCTAGCTCAGGTTCTTTAAGTTCTTTTTCAAAATGCACCTGCCACATGTCTATGTAAAATAAACATTCTATAACAATTGTCATTAGAAGATGTGAAAATTTGCTATTGACATTTTTAGATTAAACCAAAAGCAACATTCTATGTATTAGTTCACTGCTGCAATAATTAAGTATACTTAATCAAAAACTTGCACTGAAGCTCTGTTTCCAACAAGCTTTGACTTGTTATGTGGCATATTCATAGAGCACAGATTCAGCAGAGTGTGAAATCAACAAATTGTTTTAGCATTAACTGGCAAATGTTTTAGGGATGGTTAGTCAATAGCCTTATAGGTCTAACTATTTAGTAATGCATAACCAATGAGATACAAGCTCTGTTAGTCATAGATAAACTAGGTCAAAAGTACTATGATATAGGTGATTACATCTATGGAATTTGTTAGTGGAATGTCAGCATAAAACATGTTTTACATGCCAACATTTCTATCTCAATGGAGATGGTTTGATCACTTTCCTACTGGAAGTTACATTTTTTTGCACATATAAAATTAGGTACATTTTATGCCTACCACTTCTTTAAACCTCCCTAAATATATCCTCTAAAAGTAGAGTTGTAGTATACCAAAAAGTATGCTAAATGCAAACAAACACAATATAATTTCCATATATATGTTTACATTTGATGAAAAAACGTACATGATTTTATCACCAATGAACTTGACCTAATTTGCTAAGCAAGAAAACCTTTTAAAATCTTTTAGTAATTTAACAGAACCAGAAGAACCACCTTACATACCTAATGGTAGACTAATTGTACACATGTCCCTTTTTCTAAAGTGAATACATGAATTAGCAGTGATATGTGCTTTCTGCAAATGATTAATAGTAAGTTCTTATCACACATAAGTGATTGTAAATACAAGCCTTGTGTTGGAAATACTGGGTGTAGGCGCAGGTGGATGTTGTGCAAGATAAATCACCATAACCTTCAGTTTCCTCCTGAAAAACAACACACAATTCCAACACAGCTAAATAGAAAGGTGTTATGTGCTTGTAAGTCCTTTGTTTTATCATGGCTTTTAGTCTATGGTTGTCAATTAATAAATTATAGTACATAATTCAAAAGACCAACCAATCAATTAGTGCTTTCACAATAAGGTAAGTTAAGGTAGTAGTATATACTCTATTTCAGCAATACTGGTTCACACATCTCTTAATTGACAGCTATTGCTTCATCTGGCCATAGACAGTTAATTTTGCGGCCAATTTCATCGCAGATCAACCATTTCTAACAATACGTAGGCAATACCGTGTCACACACTGCGCTTATTGTTTACCAATGGATGCAGTACGAATTCCTGGTGCTTCTGCGGGGCGTTGTGAATCCGCTGCCACGCCACCCCCAAACATGGTAATGACGCACCAGTATAGATTGGCACATCATTTCCCATAGGGGATTACAGGGGCTGCTGCACTGCGCGGTTTTCCCCGTGCTCCACGCGCGGAAAATCATGCAGAAATCCGTAGCGTAGACACAGCTTAAGCCAGGTGTTCATTTATTTTTTTTCTTTCTTGTGATTAAACAATATTCAGTTGTAAATTAGGACAATTAGACTCTTGCGGTCAGTTTAGTGCTGAATTACCTCATATCTAGTCTTTTTATTGGTTTGAATGTGAACATATAATGCCTTTTAGACCTTAAAATGATGCTTTGTATAAAACTGCCTGCTGTAGTTTTCCCCACATAGCACATACTGTGTTATCTGACATAAAAGGTATTGGTAAACAGTACATGGGTGGCTGTACTTCCATCTCCAGAGATAATCAGTACCTGGGGCTATGTACTTAGTGAAGTAGGCCGCACACTGTAACTCAATCTAAAAGGCAGCTGTAAAGTTTCCCTTCTGGGGACACACACAGAGCAAGGCCCAAAGCTGGAAAAAAAAGTTGTCCTTTTGATGACTGGTACAAATTTCTTGTATGAATGCCCTCACAAACTTTCCCAGGACAAGCTAAAAACGAAAATGCAGCAGATCTGTTTCCACATGTAACTGATCTATTGTGAACAGGTGTTTCAGAAACCCAGTAAATTAAGATATTTTCCTCTTGTCACCTTTCATGCCAGTGTACAGCTTATAGTAGGGAAACAAGATGAAGCAGAAGAAGGTCAGAGGTCACAAATATGTCAATAGATGAGAGTCTTTGCTAACATGAAAGCCCAAGCACATTCCAGCCTCTATATCTATAACATACTAGAATACAGGAAAATATTACATATGATAGGACCAGAATTAGGTTTTCCAGAAACTGGCTTACATCCGTCATGTTGTGTATTGTTTTAGCCCAACAAAACGGTTTATTTTAAATTAAAAATATAAAAATAGGGTGGGCTTCTCCATTTCCACAGTTTAGGAAGATGACTCAGGCTCTAAATGGTCAAGAAAAAATGAGCTTATTAAAAGTACAAAGCCGGGTGAGATAATTATGGCTGGAAATTGGGGGTGTTATTTGGAGAATTCAGAGGATATTTGTCTAGACTGGAGTTTCAAAGACCTGATTGACAACTGACTGATCCCACTAAACCTACTCAAAGTGCTCAACTTCAGTTTTGTTAGTGGTGTAATCTTTAAATTTTTGCTACTAATCTGCAAAGCATTACCTGATTTGTCCATGTAATTGTTAATGTTACTGCACTCGTCTTCCACTTTTATCCATCAAATAATTTCCACCACCAAATCTGCAGCAATCTATTTCTGAAAAGCGTTAAACTCTTCACCACAGGAAAACATGAACACATGCAATGATGCTAAAATATTATTTTCTGCTCATGAGTCATTATTTCTCCTTTACTTTCTCTTTTCTGCTTTCTTTATTCATTATTAGATATGACAAGAGCTTCAAGAAAATGTTCTCCTGCAAGAGAATTCATAAAAAAGTTTGTGATTAATTTAATAAAACCCCTTACAATCTTACCATACAATTTATGTACAATCAAATTTTGTTTTACCAAAACCATGTAATATGAGGACCTTTATACATTTACTACATAGGACCTTTACTACATAGCAGTGATATATACCTTCCAATCACTATGTATTCTATCAGGGAGGACCCGGCACTACAAAGCAGTGATATATACCTTCCAATCACTTTGTATTCTATCAGGGAGGACCCGGCACTACATAGCAGTGATATATACCTTCCAATCACTTTGTATTCTATCAGGGAGGACCCGGCACTACATAGCAGTGATATATACCTTCCAATCACTATATATTCTATCAGGGAGGCCACTATACTACACAGTCGTTGGTAGATCTAATGGAGATTGTATGGATCGATCTTAAGGTGTATGGGGGGCTGTACTCTGAATGGCTGAACCTGTTTGGCATACAAATGATCAAATGATCCTTATCAGCAAATCAATGAAGAGCAAACGGATCACCTGACCAATGTACCTATTCCTAAAGGTGCCCATACATGCATAGATATGCGCTAGATCGATGGCCACATATATCTAGCGCATATCTAATGTGGCCATCTCTGTCTTCAAGCGGGATCAATCCCGCTCAAAGACAGGGTTATCAGACAGACATCATGGTTGATCAGCATTGCTTTGGATGGGGAACATGTGTCCCCATGCAAAGCATTGGCTGAGCTTGATGATGCAGCAGCTCCTTCGATATCGGGCTCAGTGTGATGATATCATCGCCCTGAGCTCGATGGCTCATCTATCTCTAAACCGTGTATGGCAGCCTTTAGGCAGAATTTACACACAGCATGCACACAATGTGCAGGCGCACATGTTGAAACTGACAAGCATTTCCACATTTCCAAACCTATGAGCCAATACCCAAAATGTCTGCGAAACACGACATGTCCCCTTTACTGGGCTGCATCTTTTTTCTAGCTTCCTCGCATTATCATGGCATATCAGACGATGTGTGAATGATGTCTTTAAACATAGGGCCTGATCATGCATCATTACACCAGCCAATACATGGCAAGCAGCAGACAAAAATGAAAAGAACTAGAATGTCAAATTTTTATTGTCACAGCTAAAGATCTTAAAAAATGAATTATTGTATTAAATATGTGATCTGGAGTAGATTTTTTATAGCACAAGTCACGTTTCACCTAAAAAAAAAGGAAAATGTGCCAGGAAGCCCTATGTTCTGTGTTTTGCCCTGAAGTCGTTTGGCAACTCATCTAATGGCTTTGTTAGAAAAGCTTCTTTGAAGCAGTGCTCAGTCAGGTTGAAAGGGTGATTTAAATTGCACCTTGCTGTTTGTGTTGCAGGTTCACTGCTCATTGCAGAATCATCTTCTGAAATTTAGTGTTAAAAGGGTTTAAACAGTTTTGGTAAAATGAACAACAAGCATCTCTTCTCTCTCTTCTATATTTAGAGAGTGCCAAATCATTGCCAAATAAGTGACATAATCACCTATACCCACCTACAGGGCCGCCATCAGAAATCATGGGGCCCCATACTTGAAAAGTCCCCCCCCTGACGAAAGGGGGGTGGGGGAATATGATAAAATTCCACACTCCTTTCCATTTTGAAGTTGTGCGAATGAGCAAATTGTTAGCCAACTCTACTCCCTTTATGCTCCTGCTTCCACAGTGAGCAGACTGGCATGGTGAGCAGAGGCTGCTATTCCGATTGGGCAGCCCGGCATGCAGTCGCCAGGGCCCCTAGATGATACGCCAGGCCCCCCTAGCTGCTTGGGCCTGGGACGTGACTTCCCTCTGTCCCCTGACGGTGTCCCTGTCCCCATACAATGGTTGTATGGAATTGCTTGAAAGTAGATATGATGTTTGGTCCTGTTTGGGCAGAGTACAAGTTTACTTAAATATGACTCATGCCATTCCTCTTGCTAACCCATCTTAATATCTATACATAGAGGCTGCTCCCTTAACAGCTCTTTAGCAATCTGCAGTTGTGATTATTCTGTATAAAAGTTCACTTTATTTACTTTTCTTTTACACTTTACACTTCCTTTCACCTTGGCTGGAACTGATTACGTTATTTATTATCATTCCAGCATTTGGAACATGGGGTGGTATCACTGTATAACCGCCAGGTAAATGAGCATAAACCGCAATGGACCAGTGGATGCAACAATAGACCTCTGCCGGTCGGTTTTTGGGCTTTCCCCCGACCATAGGACCTTTTGCAGGCACTTGCAGGCAGTTGTTTCCCGTGCAACTGGTTGGGCGCACAGACGTTTCCCAAGCTGACAGCAGCTCAGGAAACGACAGTGTGAATTTAACCATAAGGCTATGTTCCCACTTAGGCAATTAATTGCTTGCGGAATCACGCGCGAGCGATAGTCCATTC
Source organism: Ptychadena robeensis (assembly GCA_036250615.1). NCBI lineage: Eukaryota > Metazoa > Chordata > Amphibia > Anura > Ptychadenidae > Ptychadena > Ptychadena robeensis. The sequence continues at coordinate 67,763,769 of CM070034.1, read as the reverse complement.
ATGTCTAGGGGAGCGATCAAGAAAAAAAAGCATGCGATCTTATCAATGGGGACAAGCCCATTGAAAATAGTGTAGATGATTGACAGCCATTCCGCAGGTATTTTGTAGCTGCAGACATATAACATACGGTATGTATAACTTTAGGATGACAGTAGGAGTAATAAAGCGTGTAATTGCCTCTATATACAGGTGTTATAAGTTGGGGCATGAGGAGGTCCCTCTTGTATAAAAAGAATATGTCACGCTGCAAAAATCTAAAACAGTTTTATAACAGAATTGGCAGAAACTTTGTAGTACCTGTTTGATGGGCACATTTTCACATATAGCGTGTACCAGCCTCAATGCCTCCAGCTGTTTTTTTAAGCTGTTTGTGTTTCATATTTGTTCTCTAAGTCCTACAAACATAAAGTTCTTTTAACTGACATTTGTTATTTACTTTTCAGGCTACTGTTTAGATAGTAGATACCTAGCAGGGAAGTGAAAGATTAAAGGGAATTCGGAAACAAGGAGAAAAACAAAATTCTCTTCACCTTAAATGTTTTGCAGCGGTAATATTTATAGCTTCCAATTGCTTTAATGGATTGAAATGCAATTGCAATTTATGAGGACCCCCACAATATATATATAGTTTGCTTTAAACCCCATGTAAACAAACCAAAAAAACACCACTTCATGTATGCATAACATTTTAGAGCTTTTAAAAAGAATGTTAAAAAGCACCAAAATAAAAGAATACAATCACCTAATAGCTCTAAACATAATTTGTGTTAAAAACACCACAATATATTCAGCCTTAAGCTAGCCATACACGGGGCAACCTTGTGCGATTCGGACGTCGATCGATCGCCGAACGTTGATTGATCGTGCTACCACACAGTGTAATTGATTTATTTTTTACAATGTTTATGTGATACAATTTTAATACAAATGTGTTTTGCATGCACTCCATAGCATGATTGTAATTCGAATGAAATACCTAGAAAGCCTGTCATATACTTGTATGATCTACTAAAATGTACCAACATGCCCAATCTTTTTGTAATTGGTTTCGATCTCTTTTGGTTTATCATACCAGGTGTGTAGAATCGATTTTCATTCGATCAACTCAAAAATCGATCGTTTTAATCGTCTGTTGAATGGAAATATCGATCCGTGTATTACCAGCTTTGATAGTATATCTCTACAGCAATGAGTACATTTGGTTCAACACACATCTGCAAAATGCTACATCTATTGTGAGATGGAGAAAATTAATATGGATTTACTTAAAATTTAGCAATCTTCAGTAAGCATGAGTTGAATGGTGAAGAATATTGTTTATTATTAATACTCAATGTGCCTTTCTTCCCCTTTTTTGTTCTCTACTTTAATTCATTTTATGAAAATGCATCAGCTTTATACTATTCTGTAGATGAGATATGGGAAAACATGTTATAACCAACTCATGTTTACCAATAAATATATTCAGAATAAGTTTATGTTACATATTTTTATAGAAGTGTTGTACATAAGCAATCACTGATGTGTAGATGTAGTAAGTCACTTCTAGATATTCATACATGATTCTTATGGCAATAAACGTTTTGACTGAATGGCAATATACACTACAATTTTTTGGGGGCACAGTCACTATGCAGGTAGTTCTTAAATCACATACTTCCCATTAGGTATGGAGGCCATTATATAATGTCTCCTGTTCAGTCTGAAGCCAGTCATAGACGTCTCGATGCATGGCCAGCTTGTAGCAGACTCAGTGGTGGCATCATCACGCTGTGAGGAGTCGTCTACAAAACTGCCGAGAATCCTATGTGCTCCACTAACACAGGGATTCCCGTCAGATTGTAGCCAATTAACTTGGAGGGGGAGGAGACTCCCCCTCCAAATTAACTGACTACAAGAGCATCGGCCACAAAAAGAACCAGAGGGACGGATCGCCGTGCTTTTTGGCTTTTTGGGATATGCTCCTCTGTAGTTGCGGGCGACCGACCACCATGCGTTCGGCGGGAGCGCACACGTGGAACGCCTGCTACTATGGCCGGGAATCGGCACGTCTATGACTTAAGGCCTTGTCTAAACTACACATCTTGTTTTCTTGGCGCAGAAACAATGTGTTTCATTTTTTTAAACACCATGCTGGACACTGTCAACTGTGTTGCAGAATTGTCAACTACATTGCGTTCAAAATGCATTGGACAGCGGTAAAAATGGCAGTTGTTTGTGGGTGGAGAACAATATTTTAAGGTCCTGATACTGCTTCTAAAAAAAACCCCCAGAACACACCATGTTTTTCCCCTCGTTGCTGCTGCTAAAAAGTCAACACGCACTATACGCCATAATCATAAAAAACATATTGCCAAAGGTATTTGAAGATAAAGAAATTTGGAAGGTTTAAATCATGCCCAATTGTTCTCTCCTCTGGTTAAAGGGTTCTCTCACTTGACCATCATCAATGTAGCATAGCCATTAATGCTTGAGTGATCTAACCCCTCCTGTTAATTCTGGTGACTGCATCAATGGGCAACACATTGTGCCTCCTGATGCCCTGATGCCTATAGGCATTTATCTTCATAGCATCTACATAGCAAATTGTTTTTTTTTTTTAATAGTTTAGTAAGCTTGTTCTATAGTTTGCTGGAGTGTCCTTCATTTCCCAGTTCATTTAACAGTCTTAATGCTGTTGCCTTCACTATACAAATAAACTGAAAATGGGTCTTTCAAACTTGTTGAATGATCAGAATAACAGCACGGCAGATAATTAGCATCTTCAATAATCTGAAATGAGACAGAGTGATCAATCACCTTAATGCACTCATTCAAATTCCTTCACTCCCCTTTGTTTTCAAGGCTGCTGTCTGTCTCGATTGATTAACAATAAAAGTAGGAATGAAATGTTTTATGTGATAACAAAACACCAAACAGTGAATATGCCAATTCATATTCAAATTAATATAAACCACATGAAGGGAATCATTTTTTTTCCGGATATTAAAAGCTAACACTATAACCTAGCTTATTTTTTGTACATTAACATTTAGCAATAGTAGACATTGAACATTGTTTTTATTCTGTGGTATGGGGAAAACTAATAGACCCAAGTAGCACAAGTGCTCCATGACAAAAGACAAATTGTTCTCAATTGTAGAATGACATTTAGCATAACCAGCACATACACTGAACTGATTCACCATTATGCCACACAACCAAAATATCCACAGCAATGAATATTCAGTAAAAACAAAAACATTTATAAATGCAACATCTTAACTTACTCAAATGACCGTAAGAATGTAATCTAAAGCCGATCCCCGATCCGATGCCGTGCGTGCTTCCGCATCCCTTAAGGATTGGGTCGTCACAGACATCATATCTTTAGACCTGTAAAGTTTGAATCACTTTTGTTTCTTTGCTGGAACAAATCAATTTACCATCATTTCCTGTCTAAGTGACAGGGTATATCAAGGACAAGAAATGGGCAATCTCTCTAATGTCAGAAAGAAAGCATATTTTTCTAAACTTGAGAAGGAGCAGAATCTTCTGCCACTGTTCTTTATGTCTGACTTGGTGACACCTCTTTATTTCTTTCTTTACATTCCTGGAACCAGAAATTGGGAGGAGATAGCAGGATGCAGACAGTAATAAAAAAATCTGGCAGAAGTTACAATCCTTTGCCACTGTATACACATTAACAAAAATGTTTTGGCAGGAACAGAATTTTTCTGAAACACATGTAAGCACATTTTCAAATTATAAGGAAACATGATATGGGTTCCTAGATAAGGTATTGTAGAGTTGGCGTTTTCTAGTATGAGATTGTTGAAAATTGGGGAAAGGGGGGTGTATACCTGAATTGCATATGGCATCCAGCAACTGCTGTGGGTGTTTTTGTACAATGTGGCTGTAAGAGCCACATACATGACAACAGAGTAAAAGGGAACAAAGTGCTTTTTATCCCTACATCATCATTGGCTGCCCAGCAGCCGAAGAATGGGTATGTCTGGTGAAAAAAAAGAAAAGATATAGAGTGGGCCCTTAAGTTACAACCAGTTAAGAAGACCAACTTTAGTTGAAAATGGGCAATCTCACCAATCTAAAGAAGGCTACAAGACGTGATGTTTGTATGGAAGGGAATTTACATTTCAATTAATAACCACCTTCCATTTTTAATCATCTCTTACTGAAAACCTAAAATGCCAACTTAAATAGCGATTACAAATGTTTATTTCTGGTAAGCTAGGCTTCTTTTTACTTTTTGTTGAGAACATCATGCCAATAATTGGTGTTTTTGGTAAATAACACATATTACACATTTATTATGAAAAGGTTTGGTAAGGGGGACTTTGGGAGGTTCAGAACACATTATAGGGTGTTTTTTTTTCTTATGTCTTGATTTACAACCAACTTGACTTAAGCCACCCATACACCAGTTGATTCCTGTTTGATTTAATATAAATTTGAAAGGTCCACTTGCCAAATTTCCATTCAGTCTGAGGTCCAGAGTTTGTAATTTTACCGTGCACTGCCGGTGGATTGGCAGTTTTCACGGTGTTGAGACGGTCCACCGGACAGAAGCCTGATGTAGTCAAGTACATTTATATAAATATTTTCCCTATAGTCTATACAGGACAAACATATGTATTTAATTACTAGACAAGGGGCACCTCACAAGTATATATTGAAGGGTCATTGGAGGGTGAAAGGGGTAGGAGGACCTGAGGAGCCCTGGGATGGCCATTTTCTCTGCTGACAAAGCTTTCTTTAGGAAATATTGACATCAATACAAGTTTTTATTAACCTTCCTGTGTAGTATATGTGACTCTGAGGTGACCACATTCACACTGCCTCAGTAACCATGTATAGGGTGCTATAAGGACAATGCCCAGTCCTGCCAGTGTGTGTGACTGTTCACTACCTCAGGACAGACAGGATCCCACAGGAAAGCCCCGCCTACAAGCAGAGCTGAGGAGGCGTGGCTGAAGCGTCGGCTCTGCTGGATGGGCATTAGCTCCTCTCGCACATCACTAGTGAGTATGGAGGGGAGGAAGCAGCAGCCACCGGTCCACATGTGACCCTATTTGGGTCGGATCCGGACCAGGGTCCGTCTATTGAGTACCCCGGCCCTAAATGATCGATTGGCGCGGTGAAAACAAGATGGCATCAATCATTCGTCTATTGAACGTGTATCAACCAGTGTATGTGGGGTTTTACAACCAACCCCTGGTAACCAATTAAGTTTGTAAGTCAAGTGCCCATGTATATGGAAACAGTGGGAAAACAGATCTCCAGTGGACAAGAAACTCTAAAGCAGGGTACAGACATGGACATATGGGTCAAATCGATGGCCGTTTGTAGCGCCGTGCGCGCTCACAGCCATCTATCTGACCCATATAATCTGCCCCTATAGCTGTTTTCGAGCGGGAAAACAGACTTATCGGACATGACCAGTAATACAGCGATGTCCGATGCTTTGCCTGGGTTTCCAGGCAAAGCTCGGCTGAGGAGGAGGAGCCGGGGAGAGGCACTTCTGCGTGATGACGTCATGACGCTGCTGCAGGGTACATCGGACAGCTCGAATATCGAGCTGTCTGTACCTTGCTTAAGATATGCGTATCATACAATTTAGGTGTTCTGTGCCTAAAGCAGGGAACAGATGGCTTGATATTGGAGCTGTCCGTTGTTCCCTACAGCAGCGTGATGACATCATCGCGCTGCTGTCAGATATCGGAGGAGCTGGAGAGACAGCTCTGTTCTTTGCAGGGAGATCCGCAGTTTCCATGCAAAGCAACGGACATCGGTCGTGATAAACGGTCATGTCTGATTTCCCTGTTTTCGAGCGGGATTGATTGGTCCAGTTCGAAAACTGGGATGGCCGCATATGAAATGGACCAGATAGATGGCCGTGAGCGTGCATGGCCATCAAAACGGCCATCTATTTGGCCCATATCTACATGTGGGTACCCTGCCTCATACACAGCGTGACAAGCATTTCCCTTACTTGGCCAACCCCTAACAAAGGTCTCCATTCATTTGTTGCACGTTATATATTTTATAAAGTTGTGCAAAATCTCTAAACAGCAGGCAGAGCGACCTTTCTATATGTGTTATTACAATAAAACAAAATTTTGCCTGTTTGTGTGAAAAGGCATGAAGGGGTACAATAATGTCTGCTCTAGCTCAGACACAAAAAGATTTGATTCAATATGACTTGTCAAGCTGGTAGCAACAATGTCTCACAGGAGACAGCAGAAAACACATCTGCATAAGAAAATCCCCTGCTGTTTCCTTTCATAGGATCACAAGTGGCTCGCCTGCATAAAATGAATTTTAATAAATGTCGTCCATTGTGAGACGCAGGCAAATTTCAAAATGTATCAGCACAGGTCAAAAACCTGAGGCAGACTTGATGGGAAGGACATAGCTGCAGAATTTCCAGGCATCAAAGCAAGACGATGTTGACATTAATATGACATGGAGAGCAAGTCTAGCACAGAAAAAACTGCTGAAGAAGAGAGATTTATGCTGATATTATGAGCTGCTGAAATAACAAAATAAAAATACTCTAAGAGCATTGCTATGGTGCCCCTATTTAATTCGAAGGCAGCAACTGGGAGCAGCAGGTCCTCTTCTCCAGAATTTATGGCAGCCAAAAATTTAACATGTTTATTTCTAAGTTCAATGAAAAGCCCCTGAACATGGCTTCATCGCCAAAATTGCTGGATATGTAGAGAGGAGTTGTGGGAACTTTACAAAAAAACAAACTATTGCTTTAGCAAATGTAGTTTTTGAATAAATAACGTAAAAAAACGTTTAGGATTTGTGATGGATTGGGGCATGTAAATACCTTCTGTTTTAGGGTTTGTTCCCACTAGAACGATTTGTCACATCACTATACGTTTTTGCATTGGCTTGTCCCCACAAAGGCAAACAACTGATCACCCCGGATCGTGGGTGGTTGCGCCCATTGATTTGCATGGGCTTGTCCCCACATAGGCAAACAACTGATCACCCTGGATTGCACCCATAGACATGAATGGACGCGATGTGTGGCCGCAATTTTATAATCATTTGTAAGAAAAGGAAAATATCATTTCCCCTTAGTCTTTCCAATGTTTTTCATGTGCCAACATCCCAAATATTATCATCAAAGCAAAAAGAGAATAGAGATTCCACTCCGGGACTTTTAAGGCACGATTTTACACAGAAACATATAGAAGCAATGTTTTATTAAAATCACAGAGCATGATTATATGATACATAATTTTTGTCAATCAACCACATGGTTTATGTACATAGATTTTGTCATTATAATACAATATTTGTTGCCAGATAATGTCTCGACACGTTTCGCAAAATTTGCTTCATCAGGAGAATTCTAGCCGGCAAGTTCTATGTTATTTAACAGAAAAAATCAAAATATAAAAACTCTTCCAAAGAAAATGATAGATCATCCAATGCAATCAAGGGTTAGGGTAAGGCCTATATACTCACAAGTTGCTAAGTAGCAACAAATCATTGATGTGGCCTGTATCACAGCTCCCCACAGAACGACCGAAGGTGCAGAGGGCCCCCCCCCACACACACCTATCTGCTTTACATCCAGAACTTTTTGACACGCTCACCATTCATTGGCCAGCACTCATTGGCATAAAATATGTAGTGCAGCAGTTTTCCCACATTGAGGTTTAAATGCTTTGATGGACCAATCCCACTACAATGGAATTTTATTAAGCTGACTCAGAGCTCTGCTTTATGAATTAGAACTTAGAAATAAGAGGAAAAATCTATTGATGATGGTAAGTGATCAATGTATGAGGGACTTGTCCTGATAAGCCCTCTTCCACCAACAGAAATAGATGTCACTATGCCAAAACCTGTGGGGCACATTTCTTGGGAGACAATTCTTTACCAGCTAATAAATTCAATATAGCTTTCACCTTCAGAAAATGTATGACAAGTGGCAGATGTTCAGGGCATGTGCTGGGTATCTCTGTTGGCACCTCTGCATATGGCCTCCAACAATATCATGCCAAGGAGGTTTTGCTATCATTTCCAGAGACTACTTTAAAACTTGGATGAAGAGATTTTTCTTGATTTCAATAAGCATTGCTGAATAATATTTAAAGCATCAGTAAAAAGAGTGAATAAGCAATACTCACATGTGACTTGTATGAAAGCAAGAGTAATGTTAAATACATTACTGTATAATCAGATTTCTTTGATAACCCAATACATGAGAATCTAACATGTAAGCATGGGTTAAATTGGAGAGGGTAGCCAGTAGAGATGGTCAAATTTTTCGACTTGCTAACTTTGTGAGTTGATTTCTAAGCCTCTAAAAATGATATCATCACCAAACTTGCCTGAGATGTAGGGAAGGGTTGTGCTCTAGCACATGTAGTTTTTGCATAAATTAAGGTAAAAAACAAAGTCGAAATTCCGATTTTCAAAATTTTTACTTGACTTTGAACTTCATTTGTGAAAAAAACTATTAATTTTTTTGTAGTATACTCCCAACCCTTTTCTTCACCTCCAGCATGTTTGGTGATGATACCATGTTCTGGGGCTTTGCAATTATCTCAAAATCAAATTCGACCATCTCTTGTAGACAAAAGGGCATTAATGACGTAAGATTTTATTGAGCTTTTAGTCGAGACACCAGTCACTAAAGTCGTGGTCGAGTCGACTAGTCATGATGACATCATTACAGATCACAGACACAGTGGAGGAACAAGTGTCCAAGAATAAAAAACATTTATTAAAGTTCTTTGTAACATTAACTTTTAACAGGACATTAAAACAAAACAAAAAATAGGCTAATTCCTCAAATTTCCTTGGAAATGTAAGTGCAAAATAGAAAGTGGGAACAGCTCAAATTGCAGCAGCCAAGGCACACAGAATGAGTCAACTGGGGTTCACAAATAGCAACAAATCATTATAAACATAACACAATACCTGGCTTGCATGATCCTCAAAAATAGAGGGACTAATCCCCCTGGTGGCCCGATTCAGTCTGGTTTTCCGTGCCAAATGTGGTACAAAAATGGAACCACCCTGGCGGTCCACTGAGATACAGATTTCTGTACAAGAGGTACAAAGGTAAATTAACTAGCAAAGTCAGATAGTGGAATATTCAAAATGAAATTCCGCCATCTCTAGAAAAACAATTAACAGAATGCCCACAAGATGGCTCTCCTGCCTAAATTTATATACATTTCACCAGCTGAGAATACAATGTTGGTAAGTTTTATCATCCCCCAGCTGGATGCTAATACACAGTCTCTGACTGCAACGGGGATTATGCCAGTCGCCACGCAGGTGAGCACTTCTCACTCTATGTGCGCACTGACTGGCATGCACACAGAGAGAAATGTTGTCAACTCCTCTCAGGAACTGTCCACTGTCCCTGTAAGTCCCCAAGTAGACTAGTTGACAAGTTTGTGGATGCCCTAGTAGAGAGTAGTTTATTTTTTATTAAAGTATATGGAAAAACTATTTTTTTTTAGCTTTAGATAGAGTGGCAAGGAGTTAGAATCACTGTTACAAATTGTTATTGCCATTGTTTACTCTAGTGACCAATATTATAGAGACTAAAAGTGAGTGAAAATCCAATATTGTCAGTTGTCACCAAAACAAGAATAGGAGAGACAGTCTTTCTCTTGCCGGCAGATTCATATTAAAATATCACTCATACGAGATAACTTCAACTCATTCTTTTAATGGACCTTTGTTGTGCACTTCTTAATAATACTGCAGTGTAGCAGGCAGAATACTTTCATATAAATATTTGGCTAGACTACAGTATTCCCCAAAAAATGGTACCAGACTTGAACTACCAAAGAAGCCAAGGTGTTACAACGTGGGGCAGAAGTGGTTTTATAAATGAATGGGATGTGTTGTATCCACGGTGAAATTGTCCCGCAGTGGACACAAGCCCTCAAGAGTTTTATTGATATGTAAGATGGAGCTAATGAAAGGTCCCTATTTTATAGAGTTTTGGTAAAAGAAATTAATCTTACATTAATAAATAAAAGTTTCATAACTTCATAAGTTTCATAACTTAATTGTAAACTGTGAAAATTATATTACTCAAAAATTCAACAAAATTCTGCAGAAAACAGATACAGAAATAAATGTGGGCTTGTTTTAAAATGCGTTTCTGATTATTTGGAATTGAAAAAATACTTTATGTGAAAGATCACTGTTCCCCATTACATTTTTTTTTGTTTTCTTTTTTGCAGGTGGCAAAATATGCTTCCCACTAGTGATGATCACGAATATTCAGATTCCGAATATTAATCGCGAATATCGGGAATTTGCGAAGATGGTGAATATATTGCTGAATATTCGCAATTCCGGATATTCAGTATTTTTTTTCCATTACACACGCCTCTCAATGCAAGTGGACGAATGGGAAGGCTGCAACAAGAGCTTAGCAACACTCCCTGCGACCATCAACAGTTTTTAAATCCAATATTGGGGTGATGCGAATATTCAGAATATTGCGAAAATCGGCACTTTTGAAAATTCGCGAAAATCACTTCGATGGCGTCCAAAATTCGCAATTTTTTTTTCAACACGCCCCTCAATTCAAGTTAAACATATATTTGCGAATATATAAAATTCGCGAAATTCGCATCAAAATGCCGATATTCGCGATAAGAAGAATATTGCCGAATGCGAATATTTTCCTAATGTTTTCCGAATGTTTTCCCAAAAATTCGCGGCATGCCGCGAATACGAATGTTGCCTATGCCGCTCATCACTACTTCCCACTATGCAAACAGAAAGTAAGAGTAAAGCCAATTCCTATCTTAAGGCCCCCATACACGGGTCGGATTCCGACCGGATTCCGACACGATCGATTCCGGGCGCGTGCACGCGAATCGATCGTGCCGGAATCGTGTGCAGCCCACCTTGTCCGATCGATCGCATCCGATTGATCAGGGGCTCAGAATCGGATCCGACAGAGAACCAACATGTTGGTTCCATCAGATTGATTCTGCACAGATCAGGGGGAGTTGCCATTTGTGAGGTGGAGTCGGAGATGGAATCGGACACGGAATCGTCCCGGAATCCGTTGGACAAGGTGGTATGCAGCGATCGGATTCTCTTAATTGGCCGATTGATCACACCTGCGATTCCCGGCAGAATCGTCGGAATCGATCGGATGGGTGATCGAGCGGCCATGGAATCCGACTGTGTATGGCTGGCTTTAGACATTTGTCACAAAGACAAGTGAATCCATTTGGAGATTGGTCTTAATAATTATCTCGACACTGGCTTCCAATTGTCCAGAGAATCAAATTCAAAGTCCTGTGCCTTGCTTTTAAATCTCTCCACGCCTCCTGTCCTCCTTACATCTCCAACCTGGTACACAAATACACCCCTAACCGCCCTCTCCGCTCCTCCAGTGACCTACTAATGACATCCCCGCTAATAAACTCATCGCACGCAAGGCTTCAGGACTTCTCTAGGGCTGCTCCTACTCTCTGGAACTCTCTCCCTCGTCCCATTAGACTTGCTGCTACCTTTGGCACTTTTAAAAAAGCCCTAAAAACCCACCTCTCTGGCCTATCCATCTTCTCATTCCTAACATCACCACCATGCCAGTCCCATCCCCCCTCCTATTGTATACCTTGTTCCCAAACCTATTAGACTGTAAGCCCGTCCAGGCAGGGTCCTCTACTCCTCCTATGTCATACCTGTACCTGTGTGTTATTGTGTGTTTGTATCTCCACTCTAATGTATTGTACAGCGCTGCGTAATATGTTGGCGCTATATAAATAAATGATAATAATAATAGTAATCTGTCTGTACTGTGGTTTGCTTAATGACCCATCTGAACAAACAATGCTGTTTCCTACCAATGAGAGTACACAGTCCATTGGTCCTTCCCAAGTATCACTATCAAAGACAAATATTGCACATGTGCAAATGCCTTTACAATGTTGAGGTAAACAGTTGCTTTTTTACTCCACAAAACAAACCTAAACTTTGCCTATACTTTCATTTGTTAGTTTCTTATCAATTATAAAATGAATGTCCTAGACACTGACAGAAAATAAGCTAATGTCCCCCATACACAGATGGTTTATAGTGATTGTTATATTAGTAAATTGCAGAAAATGTATGTGTTCTGGTTTTTATGGTGTTACTGTTCTCTGTGAGCTTAGTAGGCTATGGTGTAACAGTTAGTTAAAAAGTAACTGCGGGTGTGTCAACTGTGGAATGATTCCTAAAGATATTCCTCATTCTTCTTCCGGGAACAGCTGTAGTACATTGCTCTTGCATCTCAATCAGCTGTAATACTTTCACAATTTATAGGTCAGACACACAGCAATCATTAGTTCTGCATGTGACAGAATAGATTAGGAAAAGAGTGGCTGTTTTAGAACGAATAATAAAATTATAAGCAACACAGGTATGGAGTTATTGATTTGGAGTCCCAAAAAGAAGCACAGCCGTTAGTAGTTAGCCGTAGTAATTGTACTTTGCAAAGAACTATATGAGGTCCACTGTATAGATATATACCGTAGATATAAAATAAATGTTGTTAGATGTATAAAAAACAGGTTTGACAAACAGTGAGCTAATATGATTCATAAACAAAAATTCGAACTCCTCATGCCTAGGTAGATAGAGATGTTTTTGGGTAAATATATATCTCCCTATACATCTATACACCAACATCCTTAAGCCATACTACACACAAGCAGATCAGGTGACCAGTTGTGCTACTGATCCAAAATTTTAAAATCAGAACTAGATCTATTGGAAGCCTCAAAACAGGGAACAACCCAGCTGTATGAAAATCTTCTCTTTCAAATATTTTTCTCAACAAAAAATAATCAGTATCCCATATGGATTTCCTTGCACACAAATCACAGAAAAAGCAGTGGTTGTGGAGGTCCCTGCAACGCCATACCCTACACTGGATGCAAACAGGAGATAGAATTTGGCAGTCCTTGGGAGTATATCAGTTTTCTTAATAATATGGTAGCATTTAAGGCTTTGTTTCCATTGCGTTGGGACCCCAACGTGACAGATTGCGTTGGGACCCCAACGTGACAGATAGACTTACCTGCTCGGCGGAGGGTCGGGCTTCATTGCGCTGAGCCAATCCGCCGGTGTAAGGCTGAACGTAGTCGAGTACTTTCAGCCTTTACACCGGCGGATGTGTGAACAGACCATCCGCCGGCAGGCAAAGTCTGTGGGATACGTCGGGACCCCTGCTAAGCGTATACGCTTAGCGTAGGGGTCCCGACGTATAATGGAAACAAGCCCTAAGCGTCAAGGGAGGTTATAGAAGTCTAAAGTAGAGAGATAGTGCTAATGCGTGTCCAAATAGGTGTCTAGATAATTATCATATTTAACAATACATAAATTAACCTAAACAACACACAAGAAGTGAGTATTTTAACTAGAAAAAAGTTTTCTAGGTTAATTTACATAGTAGAGGCTGTTGACTTAGAAGAGTCAATGTCCACTTAACAGAGTGAACATTCCCCAGGCTTAGTAAATAGGGTGACGCTGTTACTATTCTACTTGCGCACAGTCTGACCACATTTAACCTCTCTAGTGTTCTAATGAGGTCCAGATTTCCATGCCAAAAGCGCACCATACACTTTAATCCGTCTAAGGGTCTAGGAGACATTCTAAATATAATAATGTTTGAAACAAACAAGTATGTTAAAAAATGTAAATAAAAAAAAAGGGGGGGGGCGGCTTCTGTGCAGAAGCCTGTTCAGAAGATTAAAGTCAACGGAGCAGCGTAGATTGGTTAGTTTGCGCTGCTGGGGCTCCGATCTCAGTCAGATGGCCCCAGGCCATACAGTGCTAGACTAACAGGGTAGTAGTAGGGTGGTCTTACTCACTGTCCTCTGTGTCAGCTTCCTGCAACAACAAGTCCAATCTTTTTTTTTTTATTCACATTCCCAATAAGACACCTCTAACTGCAACCTTTCAGTTATATTAATGTTTCCATGCGGTTATCCAAGTCACATAAATTGTATACATTTAACAATAAAACTGAAAGAAGTTTTGCAATGTAAAAAAAAAATTAGTGTATGCATGATACAGTGGAGCTGCAGTACCAATTTCAGCCAGAGTGTCACTAGTGAGCACTTGTTGTCACATAGGCTCCTCACACAGACATGGAGGAGGGAGAGAGGAAGGAAACTAAAGTTTTCTCCGTGACAGTCAGACTCCTCGGTACACAAATGCGATCAATATCAACAATATTACTAGGTTTTGACCCCATTTGCCTACTGGCAGGCCACTTATGTGCACGCCCGCATATGAACATTTAACTTGCTGAGCGACTGGTCTCTACTATTAGTAAAACAAACCACACAATATCTATTTATTTTATCTTCCTTAAGTAAATGTTCATATATCTTGCTATATTTATTGTTGCAACTTGAGTTATTAGCAGGTGTTACATGTTTTTTGAGCCAACCTGGGTTTTGTTTGGCAAATTTTCTCTGAAAGCTGCTCAAGGGAATGATATCTCACATTAAGAATACCGAATCATGTTTTTTCAGCTTATTCCACATACAACATTAACAGCCCAAGAATTCTGGATGGCTCAAATCCGATAACAGGGGCGTTTTGTCCATTTGGGATTTTATCAAGCCTGTGTAGCTATAATGAAATACTTTGCTCTATTGGCAAGACGTTGAATTGTTTCAAACAACGGTCTAATAGCACAAATGTACTTGCCTTGCTGCTGCAGTCATGACCTAACCTCATTTATTTTGCTGAACTGTGGTCATGAAAGAATCACAAGCATATGGATCCAAAAGAACAAGCTGGACTATGCAGGAAAAATAAGAATCTGCAGTAGACATACCGCATTCAGAATCAGCATATTACTAAACAGACCTGGAATAAAGAAATATTAATCTAAATTAGATATACATCAGATGACCAGCAGGCTAGACTGACATTTATCTATCTTGACAAGAGTTATGAAAAAATAAGTGAGATTGCTGTGTTGTATACATATTACCTAAAGCTAAAGATTAATCTGTTTCTAGATTGTCTTCCCTGGATCCCCTTCCCCCAAGTTCATCAACATGCTAATGCAATGTAAAGGAAAGAATCCTTCTGCGTGCATTACATACTCTGATTTAGGATAATCTATATAAGTACTGGGTTTCTGTACTTCTCTATTTCATGTACATAGATCAAGGCTTGTGGAAGGCCAGACCACATTTGCATGTACAACACCATAGACAACGCACACAATCACTGAAATCTAATGAGGGGCCAGCAGGGTGCTAAAGAACATGTCATGAAAACCTCCGTACCCTGCCTCAGTACTTCTCTAAAGATCCCTTACATCAGTGGTTCCCAAACTGGGGGGCGGGGTTGCGAAGGTGTTCCAGGGGGGCGCTGGCCCTCATTCCTAACCTGTGTTTCAATGTGGGGGGGGGGGGGGGGGGGGGGGCTCAAAATAGTCTCTAAATAGAAAAGGGGGGCCCTGCAAGGAAAGTTTTGGAACCACTGCCTTACATACAATAGCGTGTGTATGCGAATGAGTGAGAACATTTGGTATAGCTGTGCAATATTGATTTATTACTTTATTGTAATGGAGGTGTGACAATGTTTACTTCAAACACCTAATCAGGTACAATACTTAAAATCTACATTCCCTCTATAGACACATTTGTAGGGTTGGATCTTATAGTCCTCATGAAGCCTAGCACCCAACTACAGTCATTGTCACCTGTCATTCATTATTCTCCTTAATGGAGTATGACAGCTCTACCTGATATTAAGAGACAGTGAGAAATATAAACTGATCCGAGAATTCAACCAGGAAACACCATGTCCCAGAGGGAATGAGGGAATGAGCTTCACTAATCCTGTGAGCATTGACCTGAATTTGAAATATCCATGTTGGGTGGACTTTAGTAAATACCTCCCCCTGTGAGCAGATCCCAATGTATTGCTTTACCAGTTTCTAGAAAGAAAACAATAGCACCAAACTCAGCAAAGGATATGTGTCACAATATATCTATATTCTGAGATATGGGTATACCACCATAAAGGAAAGCAGAGGAAATCATAAAATGACTCATGTAGGAAGAAGCTTTTCCAGAATTAACTATGTTAATGATACTTTGATTTAAGAGGGAAACACACAATCCCTTACTACACAAATGTAATCTGGAAGAAGATTACCCTTAAAAATGGGAAGCTTCAGACCTTGGATGACAACTATACCATAAGGGAAACCACCTATACAATTCACTTGGCACATGGCAAGGGGGCCTAAGGCCGAATAGCATTAGCACAAAACTGAATGGTTGCCTGTATTTTTCACAACTAGGCAAGGCGGCAAGCTGAAGAAGAGTTCAGCCATTGCTCTTCACCCTTGGGCTAGCATACAGCAGCATACTATTACCACCCAAGTACATAAACTGCAGACCAGCAACGGATCCCAATCTAAGCTACAACACACCCATTCTTAGGTCTGCTACAGTATGTTCAATGTAGGACTATACACGCAGATACTAAAGCCGCTTAAGAGTTAAAGAATCTGCATGTCTATCAGAACAGAAGTTGTGACTTCTCATTAGAGAAATGAATACATTTAGAACTTGTTGATTAGCTGTGTTAAGCTATGTACATGTTCAATTTTTATTGCTAGAAACGATCATTAGTGACAGTAGAATGAACAAGAAGCTGTACAGACAAGTAAATTGAAGCATTCGTTATCAGACAGTCTGACATGATGGATTGCTATAGAATTCTGGGAGACAATCCTGAAGATGCTATGTGAGACACTTAACAATGACAGTCTTGGGTAGATACTAGCCTAAAGTTAGTATATGAAGCAATTACCACCTTACACTAGGTTTATTTATGATTCCTACATATAGGTTTCTGGGTAATGCAAACATCATAAAAATTCAGCAAGTGTTTACTAAATAGTGTGAAATCTGTCTAGTCATAAAATCAAAGCAGAGGAGCCAGACAAGTCAGATCACTGACAGGATGACAGCCAAGCAGCTAGCATTTTCAATAGAATGCCAACATGACACCAGCCCCAGTGGGGGTAATTTAGTTAAAGAGGTTAGGCCAGAATCATAACTGTACATTTATCTGTACTTTAGAGTATGTTATAACAGTTCTTTGAACAATGGTAATGACATCAATATTATATATACCGGTCTCATAAAATATATAAAAATAATAAAAAATTATTGAACAATATCAGAATAAGACATGGTGTATCTTACAATGGAAGGAGTTGACACTTCTACACTCTGAGTTTAGAGGTGGCATCTAAATGTGCAAAGGAGTGGAGTCAGGTAACCCTAGTCCAGTGATGGAGAACCTATGGCATGCATGCCAGAGGTGGCACTCAGAGCCCTCTCTGTGGGCATGTGAGCTGTCAGCCAGCACAGAGAAAATAACTGCAGCCTATTGGCTCTCAATGCTGTCAGTTCACTTCCCCTCTCTTCTGATTGCACATAGTGCCCCATACCATCTGCTATTTAGAAAGTAGAGTGTGTGTTTACATGTTTTGTGTGTGAATATGAGTCGTGTAATTCAGGTTATATTGCCATGCCAGCAATATTAAGATAAATAACTGGGGTTTGGGTTTCAGTTTGGGCACTCGTCTCTAAACGGTTCGCCATCACTGCCCTAGTATATGTGTGTCAAAGGCTACAAGAGCTGAAAGTACAGCAATATATCTATATATAAATATAGTAATATGGACTTACGGCTTGTTGTGTATATAGTAAACATAAACTATAAAAGCTTTGCAGATAGGTTTAGTGAAGGATTATAATGATATTTAACCCACCAGTTACCCTATTCCCTCAGAAAGTGACAACATTAATATGCAAGTGACCAGTGTTAGACACAAAGGGTTTACAATTATTATACATACAGGCTATAACAAAGAAGACTGTGGTCAGGCTGTGTACTATGACATCCCATATGTGATATACTGTCTAGTTACCTATATAAATATCTTCATGATAAAACCTGAAAATAACACAAACCCCATTAATCATATTGTTGGAGGAATGTCATTTCCTTTCTAGCAATCTGAATACAACACCTGAGACCCAATGATTCCCAGTTATTCTACATAGAATTGTATTGTCTTCTGCACACATCCAATCACTACACTGACTCTCTGTGCCACAGTCCTGGCACTGCCAGCAAATGCATTTTCAGGAAAAGGCTACAGTCCCTGGAATACTTGGAATAGTTCTTGTTATACTCATATCTCTCATTAACTCTTCATACACCAGATACAACATAACACTTAGTGTAGATAACAATGACACATGGTAGGGGTATGAGCAATAGTCACCTGCCCAGCTAGATTTATAGCTCATGGTACACAACCCTGGCATATGAGAAGGAAACTGAATCATTTATGTGAACACAGGTTTATACAGATATGAAAGTATTGGTGACTGCATTACTTTTACAATGATATAATATATGACTCATTAATACATTTAGAAAACGTATGTTACAACGTGGTATAACACAGTCAGTCTCTATATACAAATATATGGGTGGTCTGGCTGGATGTGGAGATCACCCCAATATTCCTGATACCAGACACATCCACCTGCCAGCAGTCACCCTCGTCTCTATAAAGTACTTGTATAAAAGTTGTATGTGCGGTATAAAGGTGCTACGGTAGTTGTACAGTGCCCGGACCTACTGTGCCAAGCTGATCAGCCCCTTCCAGATGTGTGCTGGTGCCCGGACCTGTACACCTACCTTGTACACCTGATATAAGCAGAGTCAGATCGGAACCGGGTGCCCTTCTGCTCTCCAGATGTGTGCCAAGTGCCACTGTGCGGACCGTGGCATCTAACTTGTACCAGGCAGATATTATATGAACGGAGAGAGATCAGCCCCGGGGTCCACTCAAAGCCCTCCAGATGTGCCAGGCGCCGGTGCCCACAGTGTATAGACTTGTACACCTACCAAGTTCAAGGCATTGGTATGAGTGAGTTCAGTCGTGAGTGCCCCTCATTGCCAGATATGTGCCAGGTGCCCACAGTGTCCAGTACACAGACTTGTACACCTACCTTGTGCCAGGGATTGGTATGATAGTAGCAGATTATGCTCAGTCCCGCGTGCCCCTCATTGCCAGATGTGTGCCAGGTGTCGGTGCCCAGTCCTCCCCGGATCGGAGGTGAGAGATCAGCGGAGCTCAGCTATTCCCACATGAGAGAGAGCTGGAGAATCCAGACTGAGGATGAGGAGGAGGAGGAGGGATGGCCGGGGCTCCTCCTCACCTCTCTGGGTATGGGCACACTGGAGGGGACAGGGGGGAGGACACAGTGATGGCACAAGAGTAGAGATGGGCAATAATAACACGTGCCTTATCACTGAGATCTGACTGACAGACTTCATAATCACAATAATAATATGGTGACAGCTGTGTGTCACTTTTTTCCATCATCTCCTTCATTCCTAAACTTTATTCAAATAAGGTAAGGATCAGACAGCCCCCCTGTAATGGTTACATGCTGAATATAATTTAGGGAAATCATATGTATATACCTGACCCCCTTTTCTGATTCATGGGACATGATCCAGGCTCTCTCACTGGTGTGGTGTTATCTTATACAATGCAGGACCAGCAATCCTTCTATAAAGTGACAACGCTGGGAGGGACAGTGTCTATTCATTGCTCAGAAGTGTTGTCACCCTGTACCACTGCATGATCAGCACATTGTCCAGTTCTGATCTACTTTTATAACAGACACAACAAGGGACTGGCGGTAAGAAATATTGTATGGGCATGGCAATCATGTTTAGCAACACTAGGGGTTAAAAGTAACACTTTAAGCCGGCCATACATGTATCGTCATTTCCATTTGATCGGCCAAAAACAATCGATTAAGTCAATCGAAGAAGAACTGATCAATGTCTACTTGATTCGACCAGAGGTTGAACGGTCGATAGCTCAACACTTGTGACCGATCGATTACTAACAGACCAATGTTCGATATAACAATCGCACACTTCGATTGAATCTGCAACATATCGACACTATAAGCGCAGGTTCTTACAGTACTGCGTTTTCTCATAGAAAACTAAAGTTACCATTCACACTGCAAGCGTTATACCCTGCTGCAGTCACGATACAGCTTATAAAACACAAATTCAGATGTGTACTGGACAAAGCGCAAGCTTGAAAAAAATGAATGACTTTTAAAAAAGCAAATAATGTGAAAGCCCTAAATACATTCTACTGAAGGTATTTCATTGTGAATAGCATAAAACAAGCACTTACAGTAAATGGGTGAGGGCTCGTTCACACTAGTTGCGGTGTGGTTTATTACAGCAGCACAGGGTAGTTAGGGTCAACACAACCTTTCACACTAGACCTACCAAAAATGCCCTGACACCCCATTTTTGCAGGCATGGTGCAAGCATCCCCCTTACACTTGCATTTTTTTGCCGGTAACAGGCGCAGTTAGACCCCCCCATACACGTTTCAATTTTCCTATTCGATTCGATAAAAAATCAATGCCTGTCCACATGGTTCAATCGACCTTGTTCGATCAAAATTGGACAAAAGTTTGATCGAAAAATTATCAGACATGATGAAAAATTTTCGAATGTACATGGAATGGTATTTTGTTGTGCCCGACTGATTTTGGTTAGATTTAAATAAGCAGACTTATACATCCGTTGGCAGACATTTTGGTGTGTTTATGATCAACTTCCTTCAGTTATACTTCCAATCAGCATCAATCAAATATTGGTTTCTTCATGTGGGTACTTTGTTCAATCGAGCCAACCGCGATCATAAATTATGATCGAATCTGACATCGATTGTAGGGAAATTGAAACGTTTATGGGGGCCTTAAGTGGCTGCGGGAGCGGTAACGCTACTGTGTCTGTTATCTGCAAAAACTGCAGCTGCCATCCATCACGGATAGTGTGAAACGGCCCCAGGCATACATCTACCAAAGCTTCATTTTGGGGGGTTTTTTTCCCAAAAATTTTTATTAGGATTTTACAAGGAAAAACAACAATATAAATAAAAAAAAACAATTAGAACAGAAAGAAAACATAAATAAGCATGTATGACAAATACTAAAACACATAAAAATAAAAGCAAGAAACCTGTTTTTTTAAATCTATCTAGCACTATGATTTCCACTACTCTGCCACACAGCAGCTAATCGCCTGATGTCTCCTCCTATGAGCATGCTTCTTGTAGGTTCAATCCGTGTAAGTTCAGTACCGGAAATAATTGACTCCTTACGCATTGGGAACAAACACCTTGCTTTAAAAACAGAGATTAGCTAGAATAAGGTTGCCTGGCTATCATCTTGGTCCAATGGCTTCATTTGAATGAAAAAGGAGAAAGTTAGTACCCCCTGTTATGATAATAGTCTTGCCTATGCCCACACATTTCTCTGACTTGTTTTCTGGAAGCTGAGCCAACATTTACTTTTTGTTGGTAAATAATCCCTGGATAACAGCTTCTAGCTGATAGTCTGTAGGTATTATACATTTAAAATGTTATTCCATTAATAAGATAGAGAAGCTGGGATGTAGAATTTGCCCTACTTTTTTGACCCTGGCTTCACTTCAAAGACAATTGTGTTAATAAAATAAGACTAATATTTACTCATGAATTACAAATGCAATGAAACAGCAATCCCGTGTTCTGTCCTTCCATTAGAGACAACTGCTCTTATTAATTAGAAGCGTTGTGTGCAGTCTATAGCACCACACATACAATAAAGTCCCATCACAATGAGGGATCCTGTGTTCAACCCACCACCATAGACAATGAAAAGGTGAAGGTTACAAAGACATTAGCCTCATCACATGTGGAGAGCAAGAGGTGGCTTAGCTTGAAGTTATCATCGGAAGAGATAAGGATAATTGATTGACTCACTGAGAACATATTTATTTTAATTTGACAACTATAAGTGTTTTGCTCACATTAGTTTGAATGAAGGAAAAGAGGGTCTCTTTATTGGAGGCCATAAATCTGCCAGGTTCTTCTTGGGATATGTTTATACACCAGTGAGGTCTACCCTGAACAGTGCTGTCATCGCTCACACCATTTCCAGATATCAGAAAGGTTAAAGAAGGATGTGCACATGTTGTAGTCAGACTTTTAATGAGACATCTGGTTCAAAAAGTCTTAAAAATGATATTTACAGGCTTTACTTGTAAAATAGAAATACATTACCAGGAATAATACAGATACAATTAATAAATATCT
Organism: Ptychadena robeensis; assembly: GCA_036250615.1. Lineage (NCBI taxonomy): Eukaryota > Metazoa > Chordata > Amphibia > Anura > Ptychadenidae > Ptychadena > Ptychadena robeensis. The sequence goes on along the minus strand of CM070034.1, from coordinate 67,741,526 downwards.
AAACAAATGCTCTTGAAGCACACCTAAACTCAGATACATCATTAAACTTAAAAACTATATCGGACAGCATATATTGGTTTTCAGTGGCAAACAAAGCTGCCTAATAGACTTGTTTAAGCAACATGATGATGTGGCATAGTTTTTTATATTGGGTCTGAAAGAAGCTGTAGCTAGAGATGTAAGGTTGAGGGATCAACCAATGACAAGAGGCCGCTTGTTCAATGCTGAAGGACTTTTTTTAAACACAAAGGCCCCAGGTGGGTCTCATAAAACTTTATGGCAATAATAACTGTATTAACTCTAGTCTATAACAGTACAACAGGGCAAGGGGTAACTAGGCATGTAGTGACGAGTACTTGTGTTACCCAGGTGCTGATGTGGGCCACAGACACCGACACATTGCAGGCAGTCCGTCCTCTGGTAAGCTGGCGGGAACCAGAAAGTGGGAGCCGGCAGCCACCCTACTTGAATGTAATTATAGGTCTGCTGTGAAAGTGGCTGCAAGTGCTGTGCCGGATGGTAACTGAGGCTTGCAGGAACCATGTGTGCTATTCCGCTCTCCAGCTGCACACACGCAAGAACAAACGAGTGTGGGATATAGGCCTGGGAGGCGATAGCTTGCCCAGTCACTCTATCTCCATTCAGTCCTTTTCCACTGAGCACCTCCCCAGGGTAGTCGTCTTAAAGGGGACACCCTTACTCTGCGATTCTCTCACTACAGA
>CM070034.1:67680238-67696661 GCA_036250615.1 Ptychadena robeensis | reverse complement strand
TCACAGAGAGGTAGACAAAGTCCTTGCCTTACGTTTATAGAATTGATTGGTCAGCATGAATGCCAACCCATTATACACAACAATGACATAACATTGTCTTATTGATTTATTTGAGCTAAAATCCCCCTGCCTTACTTTCTTGTAAGGAGAATCCCAGGGCCAAAAAACCCAAAAAATGTGTTTTGTTAGGCTCAAGGTCATTATTCATATGTTTCTGGGGATGGTTGACCATATACTAAGAGAGGTGGTACTTGTAAGTATATATATATACATGTATATATATATATTAGATATATATATAGATATTATACATTAATATATATAAAGCATTACAATGTTTTCAGTACTTCTGTTGTCACTGTTTTACAATAATGTAGGTCAGCCTGCATGTGTGTTCCGTCACAAATGGTGAGCAAGTTCAACAGCCTTTAGGTCTATCAAAAAATGGTCAATTGAAGGACGCTTGCAAGTCGACATCAAATTACGTTCTTTTGCTAGCAACCATAAATTCTGAATTAAACTTTGGATGATGTTACCTTAAATCATGGTTCCCAAAACTAGGGGGCGAGCCCCTCTGGGGGGGGCACGAAGGTATTCCAGGGGGGCGCTGGCCCCTCATTCTTAACATATAAAAGGGACGGGGGGGCTCAATAACGTTACTTAAAAGAAAAGGGGCCCTCAAGAAACGTTGGGAACCTCTACCTTAAATGTTTCTCAGAAAACGTACATTTTATCATTCTATGTGTTAAGTTTTCATCATATCACCTTTAAAAACATCGACATCAACATTATTAGATTTGCAGAGCTTAATTGAAAAAACTTCGATCTTATTTGAACTGTGAAGCAGTCAGTCAGCAGCTCCTGAGCCTATCCAAAGTTACTGTTATAACATATTGCCCTACTTTACAAGCTTTTATCAATAAAAAGGAAGTTCTTGTACATTTATGGTGGCTTGACAAGGAAAAGCTCAATACCATTCACTCCAAACTGCTTGCATATTACATTTGCAGACAAGAAGGACTTCGATGTTGCAAAAACAAATGTTGGATATCAGCAAAAATATATTAAAGCACACAGAGGGCAGTTTCTCAGTTATGTTCTGATTATTTTTAATATGAGCTGAGTGCATTGTAATTTACTGAAGTGTCATAATAAGAAGAAGAAATGTGTTTATCCTACAGTGAAGATCACTTAAAAACTTTCCAACATCTCTTAATACGATTTTATGATGACTTACTCACTTAGTTGATGACGAGGAAAGATGTGCTTGGCCGTAAGGTGGGGGGTATATATATATTCAGTTTAAAACCTATAAATGATTGGACAGATCAAGGTGTGCCTCAATGAAATTGGAACTTTTATTTTGTCTATGATTTTATTTAATTGTTTTGAGCTGTCAGAGGTAGTTGCATGAAGGACAAGGCACATTGTGTTAATACGACATAAAGCTTTTTTATATGATATATTTGAATGCCACAAGGTTAAACCATAGGAGTTCGATTAAGTAAAAAGATCCGAACAAGACCAATGTAAGAAATGAAAAAAGTGTCAGTTGTTTTTCATTATCTGAAGTATTTTTTTCTCTGTTGCCAATAATAATTGATGAAAAACATGTAATGAGCACAAGCGTAAGTACGTGAAAAATGCATTTGTCAAAACTCATAGGTCCAGATGGAAGCAGAAGATGCAAAAAGATATATGTTAGAAAATCTCAACTGTTTCTCAGTTGGCAGTTCGACTGGGCAGCAATGGGTGGGAGGGAAGGGATTAGGGATTAGGCTATGTTTACACTGCGGTCATCTAAACCTCCCTTTTGAGTACATTAAAAACAGAGGGATGTTCAGCATTCCATTAGATTCAAATTATTCATGTTACCAAATGCATGATTGATCTGTGGGTTTCCGTTGCTGTTTATGTTAATCAGCGCCCGCGTTGACATTCACGCCAATGCAGCTCAACGGCAAGTATGAGTGGCGGACAGAGAATGCATTGAATAAATTAAGAAAAACGAACATGGTTATGCGGTTATGCAGTATGGGTATGATGTGGGGCATGCCTTGACGCATGTCCTAAAAATCATAGGTGCATTGATGGAGGACCTTGGGGACTGCCAACTTTGTGGAAACAACATAGCCTAAAAGGGTTTGGACTTTTTTTTGTCAATATACACAGTTAGCTGCCTCTAATCTGAGATTGTACTCATTATTTGGGCATTTAGTTTTGTTGAAATTATTCACATCGATTAAGTCTATTTGCCCATATGATTTTTCTGTTCCTAAAGTTTACAGGTATGCCGTTTCTTCATGGTTCCAGTCATTTGTATATTTTTGGCTGAAGTTTCGATCCATTGTGGTCTTCTTCTTTACAGTACGTTAAATTTAACAGAATTGTTTGAGTGCCATACAATATCTAGATAAATTAAATCTATTTAAATCCTTATTCTTGTGGGCCTTACTACAGGTATTATACATTTCACCTTCCATGCATTGTATTGTGGCCATAATCTATAGGCACATTTAGTGGGGCCATCAAACACGGGCTCGGTGGTGGAATTTTAAGGACCTCTCCTAACTGAATAAGGCTGATCTATGGTTGGTTTATCCAGCCTGTGTGTGTACCCTAGCATTGGCTTACAGCTGTTGTTTGTAAACATTACTTGGGAAGGGGATTATATGTGAAAACCTCCACTAGCATACTACTCTGACCCAGCTATGGGTAAGGTATCCACAAAAACCAAATACAGTAATCATTTTAATATAATTTGCCGGTAGCCCAATATCCCCCTTCACATTCACAGCTCATTGATAATACCGGGATGTACGCCCAGAGAACCTATGCCCTACATTTTTTATGTTCAGGACCCAAACATAGATGGCCTTGCAGGCCGGGTTCCGGGTTGAGCAAGGAAGAAACCCAGAGTTTTATGTATGGGAGAAATTTGTAAACACAAGTACACTCTGGTAATCCGCAGGCTAAAAGTACCTAATATAAATGTGTTCTCCTACTCTTTTCTTATACAGAGAAAGTATTCACAGCACATCACTTTTTCTCATTTTGTTAGCTTTGCTCCAAATGATTAAATAAATTTTTCCCTCTAAATTTTCTACACAACAATCCCCTAAATAACAACGTGAGAAATGTTATTAAAGAAAAAAAAATAGACATAACTTGTCATAGGTTTCACAGCCTTTGCTCAATTATCGGTTGATGCAATTTTGGCAGCAATTGCAGATTTTCAAGTTTTTAAAATATGATCCACAAAGCTTGGCAAACTATCCTTAGCCAGTTTTGCCTGGAATAAGGTTGGTCTGGAAGCATTGGTTGCACGCCATTTTAAGATCTTTCAGAGATGTTCATCGAATTCAAGTCTAGGCTCTGGCTGGCACTCAAGGCATTTGCCACAGAGTGTCCTTGAAGCCACTCCGTTGATATATCTGGCTGTGTGATTAGGGTTGTGTCATGCTGAATGATAACGCCAACGGCCCAAGTCAAGAGGTGCAGGTTTTCATCTGGAGTTCTTTGTACATGCGGTAGTCATCTTTTCCCTACAGCATGATGTTGCCATGCATGCTTCCCTATAGAAGATGGTATGGCCTGGTGATGAGTGGTGTTTGGTTTTCCCCACACATAATACCTGGTATTCACATGAAACGTTAAAGCTTTGCCTAATCAGACCAGAGAATTGTTCTTTTTTTTATGGTCTCAAAGACCTTCCGTGGTGCTTTTGGCAAACTCCGGGTGATCTGCCCTGTGCCTTGGGTTCTGTCTGGCACTTCTACCATACAGGTCTGATTGGTGGATGCTTGCAGAGATGGTTGTCCTGGTAGCTTCTCCTCTTCAGTCTCCACATAGGGAGTGCTGGACAAAGTGCTTCATCGGGTCTTGATCACCTCTGACTAAGGTCCTTCGTCTCTTGATCACTTTAGTTTAGATGACCAGCCAGCTCTAGGAAAGAGACGGGTGGTTTTGAACGTTTCCATTTGCTTGTAAATGCAGACCACTGTGCTCATTGTGACCTTCCAAACAGCAACTTCTCTGGATTTATGCCTCAAAAAATCCGGTTCTGAGGTTTACATACAATTCTTTGTTTGGATTCATGTGTGGTTTGTTCTCTAGGCATGAAATGAACGGTCGAATGTGTGGGACCTAAAAATAGGAAGGGCGTGCCTTTTCAAATTATGTCCAATCAAAATTAATTTTAGCACAGGGTGCGCACTTCTAATTAACCTCCAAAAGCGCACCATAGACCTTTCACACAAATTTTTATGGGGTAGGCCTGTAACAACCAAAAATATGTACGTACAAGGGTCTAGTAGAAATCACGACTATTAAAATGTGTGGAACCAAACAATATGTAAAAAAAAAAAATAAAAACATTTTTTGTTATGTAATTTAAAAAAAAATGTGAGGAAAGGTTTCAATTGATGATGAAATTTTAAAATATTTCTTTAGTATGAGAGATTTCAAAAACAGTATGTATTTATTTTGTTTATAATAAAAGTTTTTTAATTCATTGGACAGTGGTTTGTTTGTGGTTTTACTTTGAATTTGTATTGGATACAGAATACTGTATCCACAGTCAAGTCTCTTTTGAATGTGGCGGCCGCCATCCCTAGTGTAATTATCATTCAGGACCATCACACTGGGGTGAGAGAGTTAAATGACAGAGGGCGGGGGGCCTTATTTCAGTGTGGTTTAAGTTTGAGGGTTGTTTCACTACAGCGGTTCAGATGCAGCGGTCAGATCAGTTACTGCGAAACTGTGTTCAGAGTGGTTGGATGGGGAAAACTTACTGCTCTTGAGATCGTGAGCAGAGTCGCCTCTTTCCCTGGCTGGTGTGTCACATCACTAACTTCCTGTTACTCTGGGAAGGGGGGGGGAAGCTTCTGCTCCAATGTTAGGAAGAAACAATTACGTTTCCACACGTTGAATCCTCTGACCACAGTTCTCTGTTAGTAGCAAATTGTGATCAGAGCGACGGATGTGAAAAACGTAGCTGCTTCTTATTCTGGATCAGAGGAGAGTCCGTCCGTCCCGTCGTCCCCCCCCCCCCCCCCCACCCCACCCCCCCCCCCCCCCCACCCCCCCCCAACCCCCCCCCAACACCACCCCCCACTCCCCCCACAACCCCCCCCCCCCCCCACCCCCCCCCCACACGGAGTCAGGAGAAAACTCTGAGATTCTCAGTCAGCCCACTCGCGGATCACCTTTATCCCCCACCCTGGTGTCAGGATACCCCTTTCGCCCCCCTGGTGTCAACAGATTTAAGGACAGTGACCAGGGGGTGGCGTTTGAGGGATATTTCCCTGCTGGAAGCTCCTGCTGTCATTTGGAGAACGCTGCGGAATCCGGATCAGGGTGAAGCAGCGATGCAGGAAACTCTCCGTGGCCAGGGACGAACCCAGTTCGTGCAGTGCACTTTTGCACGTCCAGAGCATGGGTTCGTCTCTCAAACCGATAGGAAAGAGTAAGCTAAAGAAAACATCTACAGATGTTCAGGGGAAAAAGGATACAACTGACCTCAGTTTAAAAATCCATGGCAAAGGCTTGTGAATATTATATAGATTTGTGCTTTCTTAATTTTTAGATTTTAATAAATTGCCAAAATCTCATTTGTAAAATTTTTCACCTTGTCATTATGGGTGTTGTGTGTATAATTCTGAGGAAAAAAAATAAGTTGGGATTTATTTATTTGGGAATAAGGCTGCTAATATAACATTTCCTACACTTCCTCCATGCTGAGGGATAAAGTATCTGGTATATTCAACCCTGACACATTATCAGCACAAGCGGGTGGCTTTCTTGGCTTGGCAATGGGCATATCAGATACACTTTTTCTTTGATGCCTTCAACCAGCCTTTCTTTATAAACAATTGTATTGTTTAGTACGTACATCACAAACATTTACAGATTGCAGAAAGTGGCATTTTAAAACACAGCGAGTAGTCCAATTATTTGAATTTTGCCTCACAAATTTATTTTTTTTGTAGGCCCAGGTATAGCAGTTTAGTGAAGGAATGATTCTAACCTTACAGGCAGTATAAAACAACACTCCGAATGTATCTACATGTGGTAACGGTATATGGCGTGATATTCTACACATATATAAACACGGCTTTGTGTGCTTTAAAGGTTTTTGGGTGGCGTGTTTATGAAAAATATTTGAGTAGAGAACAGGGGATAGAACTTAACCTGATGTCTTTTTTATTACATGGACCACTTTATAGTTTGTCAGCTTATTAAATGATAAACAATTCATATTGGTCGAGGATGTTAATGGTGCACATAGTGATTGATAAAACAATAACAAGTGCGGTTGATTCTGGTCAAACCTAAACCCCCCAAAGTAGCACATTATGGTGGAACTTCATATCAGCCATGCTGAAATGACAATTTATCTATATTTGATCTAAAATTGAGTGTTGAGTTGGTAACTGATTCTGTATATGGCGGGTCTTTCTCCAAGTTCTAGGACATTGGGCCCGTTAGCCCTCCACTGTTAGTGAATCACCAGCAGCCAAGTATAAGCTTGAAGAAGTAAACCCATGAATAGGAGTATTGTATACGCCCACCTAATAAATTCAGCTCAGAAATCATATGCATCATCCTTGCATGTGACAACAAGCATAGGAGCTTGTTATCATAGCATTATTTTAATCATGAATTAAAGCATGGAATCACTTATATCAGATGGGAGCGTTCTGCAAGTTAATTTATCTGGGGCATGTGAATTATATGCCGCAATATTAAACAAAAAATTGTAAGTGTTGTAGTCTCATTTAGCTAGCATCTATCCTAATTACTTAGATTATTATCGCAGCGTTGTTTAATGTCACTCTAAATAAAGTACAAAAGGTATTAATTAATTTCGGACATTCTAAATAAGAGTCATATATCTAGATACAGGACACTTGTTACACAGTGGTAGCTTTTGGGTAAGAAGAATCCTCTATAACAAGGTCCTCAAACTTTTTAAACAAGGGGCCAATTTCACAGACCCCCTCGATAGAATTGCTCCTGGGCTGGAGGCGGTGAGCGCGCGGACGGACCACCCCCCTTAACCCCCTAGCGCTGTTGACGGCTCCATCTCCGTCCAGTGCTTTCTGTGCAGTTGATGAAGAGGGAACGCGAGGGGAGTTGTTGTTGATTGCGCAGATTAGATCCTGGCAGCAACATACTCACTGTTCTGTGCTGTTCCACGGTGGAGTCCTCGTAGCTGGCTTTTCACTTCACTGAAGCTATGTCGCCCGGCTGGGACATTCAAATGTTAATTGGATTAACTTCAAAGAGCAATCTGAAAAATCACCCTAGTGTCATTTACAGATGTGCTCTTTGAAGTTAACCCCTTCAGGAAGGGGTGACAACAGGGATTGTATTGGATATAGTGATAACTGTAAGCAAAAACACATTCCAAATGTAATAAAAATGTTTATTTTAAACAAACATAGAAATATGCAAGAACTACGTTTGAACTCATTTATACCAGGGGATAAGTACTACAGAGATTTTATCGTTATTCAACGGTACCTGTTGATATTCTTTGTAAGTAATTTTTTTTAACAGACAAAGTTGTGGTTCAAACATATTTCTATTAGGTGTATACTAGGCACCCCCTTGTGGCCCACGGACCATATTTTGGAATGTAAGGCCTAGCAAAACCTATACAAATAAGTTTATGGGGCACTTTTGGTACAAAAATCTGGACCTTGCAAGAGCCGCTAGGGGAGGTACTGCACATAGGCCTGAAGTGACCGGGTATAACTGTAGGGAAATAGGTCATGGTTTAATCTCAATCATTTATGTTTCATACTTGTCTAGGTATAGTAACACGAACATGAGCACTTGCGCTGAACGGAACTTTATATAAAAGCCGCAAGTAGGAAACGAAGAAACAATAATTTTCTGTGACTTTAAAGGCTGTATGAAACTACAATAAATTTGCACATTTAGTTGTGTTGTCGTATTTTCGACATGTGCTTTCCACGAACGCACGCAAATCAGCCTGTCAGTCCCGCGCCGTTAAGTTCCCCATATAAATGTTCATGGCGCAAACTCACTATGCCCTATAGAAGTATGGTACACTTTTATGGTTTGACAACGAAGCAAGTTGAATACCATATGTATTTGTGTATATATCTCTATACTGAGCACAACTTTAGATAAAAAAAAGCCGGCTTTGTGTTAATAAAGATTTGTCTTAATGAAGACGAGATCAATCGGCTCTTAATGCTTAATAGTGACCAAGGTAAAAGTAAGATTGCTGGTACACATTATCAGTGCTGCAAAGCTGACACCTTTGGCAGCTCTGTACTCGTAGCAATCCCCACAACCCCCCCCCCCACCTGGACATAACTAAGACTCACCGGCCATTTTAGTAGGCTACCACCATGCTGTACAGGTTGGACTCCATTTTGCCGTAAGAACTGCCTTAAGAAGCCTTCTTAATCTTCGTGGCATTGATTCAACAATGATACTGGGAAACATTTCTGAGAGACATTGGTCCACATTGACATGATAGCATCAACGCAGTTGCGGAAGATTGTTGGCTGCACATCCATGCTGTTATATCTCCGTTCCACCACATACCAGAAGCGCTCTACAAGGATTGAGATCTGGTGACTGTGAGGGGCCATTTGAGTACAGTAAAATTTCAGTGTAATGGTCAAGAAACCAGTTTGACGATGGTTTGAGGTATGATATGGTGCAGTATCCTGCTGGAAGTAGCCTTCAGAAGATTGTAGGGCACTGTGGGTCATAAAGATGGACATGGTGGCAACAATACTCAGGTAGGATGTGGCATTTGCAACGATACTATAAGGGGCCCAAAGTGTGCCGATAAAATGCCCCCACACATTACACCAACATCATCAGCCTGCTGACAAACCGTTGATACAAGAGGGAATCTATGCCTTCAGTGTTGACGCCAAATTCTGACCCGACATCTGAAAGGTCGCAGGAAGAATCCAGACTCATCAGCCATTTTCCAATCCTCTATTGTCCATTTTTGTAGCTCAGTTACTGTCTTAGCTTGACAGGCGTGGCCACTTTGGTATGGTCTTTGCTGTCTGTAGCCCAGCTGCTCAGGTTCGACGTGTTGTGTATTTAGAGAGGCGAACATACTTGGTATTTGTAACGAGTGGGTTACTTGAGTTATGGCCTTTATTTTAGGCTTGGCAATCTCCTCTGACCCTTTGCATATCACAAGGCATTGCACCCACAGAACGATGACGTCACGGGATGTTGTCCCTTTAGGACCCTTCTTGTAAACCCTAGAGAGGGTGCGGCGTGACCATCCCAGAAGATCAGCAGTTTCGAAATACTCAGACCAGCCCTTTCTGGCACCAACAACCTGCCAGAGTTCAAAGTCACTTAAAATCAACTTTCTTTCCCCATTACCCATTCTGAAGCTGATTTGGAACGCGAGCGATTCGTCTTGCCATGGCGTCCATCATGCTTAAATGCATTGAGTTGCAGCATGAACTGGGCGATCAGTAACTTGCAGCTGATGAGTAGTGATGGCGCGAACTGGTTCGTCGGAGAACTATCGATCCGCCCATGTTCGCGAACACATAGGGCGGTTCGATCCGCCCCCTATCTTTTAACATTGCAGAAACTTTGACCCCGGGAGTCACAGTCAGCAGACATAATCCAGCACATGAGCACCCCCACACCTCACAGACCCTCACACCCACTTATAACATATCAAGTACAGGACGCCATTACACAGTTCTGCTGAAGAAGGACGAGAGTTAGAAAGAGAGTGGCGGACTGCTGCTATAGGGAAACCATTAGCTAGGTTTATTGTGTATACAGTCTTCACTGAATACTCCATCCATCCATCCATGGGGAATATCCATCTCCCCCCAGTGTCCTCCACACGACCCATCACACCAGGGTCCTCCACACTGTTCCATCTCCACCCAGTGTCCTCCACACTGTCCATCTCCACCAGGGTCTCACAATGTCCATCTCCACCAGTGTCCTCCACACTGTCCATCTCCCCCTGTGTCCTCCCACATGACCACACCACCAGTGTTACTACACACTGTACCATCTCCACTAGTGGCCTCCATACGGCCCATCTCCACCCAGTGTCCTCCACACTGACCATCACCACCAGCGTCCGCAATACTGACTAATCTCCCCAGGGTCCCTCCACCACTGTCCATATCCACCAGTGTCCTCCATAAATTAAAATTCACCTTTTTAGCTGGAGGCAACGTGGAAAGCAGATCTTCACAGATTGTTTCGGGTGGAATTCACACAGGCATTTACAACATGTTGTTAGTGTCTCAAGCCCCTCTTCTGTTCCAAATCCCATTGAACTATCATTCTAGGGAAATCCTTCGTGCGGATTTATTGCGTGAAAAAAAAATTCTGGGAGTTTTGCGCATGGATCCCACTCTGTCATGTCAGTGTCCAGGTGTTTAGTCCCCTTTTGAAATACCTTTCCAAACCTATGTGGCCAGAAAGGGTCCCTTTGTTTTTAATGTTCGCCCCTGTGCCCAATTGAAGTCCATGGGGTTCGCAGGCCCGGATTCGCGGACATTTGCGGAGGTTCGCGTTCGCCGTTCGCGAACCGCAAATCCATGTTCGCGCCATCACTATCTATGAGAGCAGTTGGACAGGTTGTGTATAAAGTGGCCGGTTAGTGTAAGTATCCAAAGTATAGGCTCCCTGTAATGCATTGTACATCAATTCTCTGACCATACCTGTCAAGTTTCCCATTTTCTAATAAGGAAAAACTTGAAGTAAGCAACATGGTGGAGTGTCACTTCTGGTATTTGGAATGCGGAATTGCCCAGAAAGTGACACACAGTGACGCCACTTCCGGTATAGGTAACTGTAACATCCCCTCCTTACAATCTGCTGGCAGGCTAACTGAGGAAGGAGCAGACTTGACTCTCCTAGGCAGCAGGGAGATAACCAGACTGTACTGTATAACTTCAATAGGGAAATACTACATGAATAACCAGACTGTGCTGTCTGCCAGGGCTATGTTAATCTCAGGAAAGGATAGACAGGAATTCAAATGCTTTTAATACTTCAGACCCTGTATGTATATTTCTTCTGTGAATTTAGTTGTTTGCCAGAGTCTAGTCTTAAAATAATGCAGACTTTTTGTGTAGGATATCTTTACAGAAACCCTTAATCCAAGTATTTGTGAAAATCAGTAAAACTACATTTAAAAAACAAAACATACCTATATGTAATACTATAGTTACAATTTGCATACATTATGTAGTAGTAACAAAAGAGCATAACATTGAAAAAAAGTTTCTCCATTGTTTACATGCACAGTAAGAAGTTGGGAATGAATATTGGACAGATTGTTCTTGTGCCAAGACGCACCATCTCGGTGTAGATAAATACAATCTGTCTGTTTCTATATACTTGGTGTCTTTGTGTAGGCCAAGACTCTTCTGGTTTTACAATTACAAGGCTTAGCAACAGAACTTGTAAAAGCTTTTTACACACAGCAATAATTAACAAATCTTCAAAGCCTTGGTATTCGCTCAGAACATTTATTTTGATTTTTCTCTCTCCATTCTTTTAATTGCAGTAACTGTTTAGAAATGTCAGTAACAAAACACAAAACAAGATATAAATAGCATGCTGCCAACATTTTAAGAAACACTTGTAAAACTAGACATAGGACGAACCATTAAGCTCTCACCTTAAAAACACTATTTGTAGCGACAAAACCGAAAGCCAAGCTGAAAGATTTCATAAATAGTTTCAATCCTCTTATGTTGATTCTGGAATAAGAAATGCTAAATGATAGACTTGATACCAAAATAAGTTTTAATAAGTCTTGTAACTAAAAATCCTGTACTGGGGACAACTATTGAAGAAGGTTATTCCATTCATAACAGGATGTGAAGGAAAATCTCCCCAATGCTACTACACAGCCAAAATAAACTAAACCATTTTCTACTCAATCTACAATCAAATAAAAATGTGTTCTTAATTTTCATTAGACTTCATGATTTCATATTTTTAAAATAAATAAATGTGATAATGATAATGAAAAATGTCCTTTCTTCTGGTTCATTTTTAATCTGCAGCTCATTTTACCTTTTTGGTAAGAACAGTAGGAAAATTATTGGTGTTTCTGGTAAATTACACATATTATACAATGCTTTTTACTATAAAAAAGCTTAGGTAAGGGGGGCTTTCAGAACATATTATGGGCATTTTCATTATTTCCTATGGCAAATAAAGTCTTGACTTACAACCAACCGTGGGGAACTTATAAAGTTCATAAGTTAATGGTCCATTGTAATTTTTTTTAATGATGAAAACATGTCTTTAAGACTCGGGAATAGAGCATTGTTACAGTAGTGGTGTCTGTCTTCACAAGTCTCCCTGTGCTTGGCAGAGTGGAGATGCTTGTAGTAAGGAAGAATGTGTGTGGGTAATTTGCGCTTTGATAGATTACAGCACAATAGACATGTATAGGTCCACCTTAAGTCACTTAAACGAACCTACCACCAGAAGTGGCAGTAGAAGTGCAAAAAAACATAACTGTAATAAATAACTTAAGAAGATCCCCCGCAGATGTCAGAGAGCAGTAATCTCAGTTCTGCATTGAAATGTACACAGACAGATTTTCCCATAGAATACAATTATAATTGCCCCCCAGTGACCACGCTCCAATATTGCACCCTGAGTGAACCCTCAGAAGCCTGGCAAATAAAGATGGAATCTCTCTTATGATTCCAGTGAACAGCAGGTACGTGTATTGTTTTAAGATTGTGGAGCGCTATGCCACCATCTATACTTTTGTTACCAAGAGAAAGTTGTATGCAGGTACTTCTGGTACCATTGTCATTTGACATTAATTATTATTTTTTAAATATCCCCCCAGCATTCTTATACTAAAATGTATTTTAGTATTGCTCAGACGCATGTGACTCCCCACCATCCACCATGGTGTAGATCTGAGCTGTTGAGCTGCTAATCATGAGGCCAAGTGTTGTCATATGGTGTTGAAGCAACATCACTGTGCACACCTTGACCAAAATAACTTCCAACCAGCAGATGAATATTGTAAGGTGCTTCACTGAGCATGGAGGGTTATTTTTATCTCCATGTCTAGAAGTTTTATGCAAAGTACATAGGTAACACTCATCCTATTTACATTACCTGCAGAAACATTTACTCAGTAAATAGTGTCTTGTAGGATTGCCGCTGTAATAAAACGGCATGCCATCAGTTTCAGAATGTTATGAGTTTTAGTAATAATAACTTAATTTTGTACACAATCTCCTTCAACTATCTGAAATATTCACAATAACCTCAGGCTTGCTTTGATTTAAAGATAAAAATGTGGAAATGCAGAATTTTGAGTGGCATAGTGGAGTTTCATCTGTATTAGAAGTTTATAATTCGGTCTTATAAGAAAACTATTTTCATTTATTTCTCCTATTCCCACAAATCCAACATGAAGAAAATCCTACACAAGGGAAAGTCTTAAGGACCTTGAAAAAACTTTCAGAGTACAGGGTTATTCAAGAGGTATGCTCTCATCTTTGTTAAAACAAATATCCTTCCATTATCATCCAAACTATTTTCTATTTTACAAACATCTCATGTTCCCACTTCAACCATCTTAAGGTCATGCCCAAGTCTCACGTCTTTGAACAACACAAAAGCATAATTTTGTACCAGAGGTAGAATTTCAGAAGCACACAATAGGCAAGCACCTCTTCCAGTCTTTTCTCTGCCAGAATGGATTACTGGAGCTTTTGTATTATTTGATTGATATAAAGCACTGCAGTCATGTGCATAGCATGCCTTTTATTTTACTATCTATTGTGGTAATCCTAAACCTCCCGAAAAATACTGTCTGCTAGAGATACAGAAAGATTTCTATCAATAAACATTGCCAGAAAGTTATAATAAAGGGATCTGAAAGAAAATGTAATCTGGTTTATTTATATTGTGAGATTTCTGTATAATTAAACCCTCACTAAATACAACAATAATAGTCCAACATTCATATTTTATCTAATGTTAAACTCTAAATGCTTGTCTACATCTACTTATCAACAAATGTCTAAATATAGTATCTAAAAGTTTTCTTAACCTCCCTGGCAGGTCTTTTTTTTTGTTCAAGTGCTACAAGAAATTCAAACAGATATACAAAAACATCTTTTATCCCCCTGTGGAAAATTAAAGAAACCTCTTAATCTATGGGCGCCTCCAAATCAGCCTTTTTGTGGAAGTGGGATCCCTAACTCTTGCGTATATACTTCCTTACCAGGCAGTAGTGATGGCTAAACTTCGTCCAGGTCCATTTATGAATAGGCAACCTGTTCATGACGGTTTTCTTTCACTAGAAGACCGGGTTCTCTACCCGGTCTCTGGTGAATTAATTCTTCCACTGGCCGGATCTTTCTGCTCCTGATCCGGCCAGTGGAAAAATGGTCTCCTTCTTCCTGCCAGTGAACAGGACGAGTAAAAAACCCATACTGCTTGCCGGGGGAAGAAAACATGCCATCACTACTGGGCGGACAAGGTTTCATCACCCTATACCATTGGTCTCCCACCGGCAAAATGAGAGTGACGATCAATAAATAAAAATTTTACACCAAATGGTGACTGAATCTACTTTACTGTACTGTACTTTAGGTGTCCTTACACCACCTTCTGTTAATACAAGGGACTGCAAATAATGTGAACTTTCTGTTCTGTCTACTGTATCCGCTCCTCCACAGTTCCTTAATGTACTACACATCTCCCCACAACCATGATTTTGGGGGAAACAGTACATACTTTGTTGTGCCTAAAACGCACAGCTCATCCAGCACAAACAGATTACAGTGTAATCTATTTAAATTTCCCACCCACTCTAGAAAACCCAACCCCCCTGCAGATCCCTGGTATAATCTATGTATGGACTTTGGATCCCTTTGGCCAGGGCTGCACAAAAGTAGTGCGTTAGTATGCAAAATAGGCTAAAATGAGCCATGCGTACCTTTATTATCCGTACTAAGCATATCTGTGTACTACACAAACAGAGGAGAGACGCACACAGCTTTCCACCTTCCTCCCCAATGTGTGACAAGGAAGCCTTGCTTGTGTTGTGCTTTGATGGCAAGTGTTCACTAGTGACATCTGGTGGCTGAATTTACAGTTTGAGTTGAGATTAAAGCTTGAACACAGTAAATAGCTCAACAAACAATGTCACTTTATCATTTATACACTACTGTGAAAGTTACTGGTAAATGGTAAATGTATACAATTTATGTCACTTGGATAACCGCAGGGAAACATTAAAAACTATAAAAGGTTGCAGGTTGGGGGTGTCAAATTGGGAACGTAAATTATTAATACAAAAAAAAGATTGGACTTCTAGGGGTGTTGGAGATCTGGGGGGGGGGGGGGGGGGGGGGGGGGGGGGGGGGGGCTCAGAGTAGGCATATAAGACATGTAAGGGTAAAATCTGACAAGGGAAAAGTTGCACTACTGCGGTATGAGATCTGGGGGTTCAAACGGTGTACTGTGAGAGTTACATTTGACACAAAGCCAGCTGGTGACCTGTGGATGGAGACAGCTAATCAGAGGATGAATAATTTACAGTAAGATCCATCTGCAGCAGAATCTACCATGCAGGAGGCTGACACAGAGGACAGGGAGGAAGAAGAACCCTTTTAAAACCTACATATGGGGTGCATACCACACACCATCTCCTGGTACTCATCCGAGTATCTCACTAAAAAAGTTATGTGCACCTCTGCCCATGCCTGTATAACAGAGCAGGCAAATTCAGGAAGAAGAAGCTGGACATCACAGGAACAGATAACCAATTCCGAATGTGACACTTTTGTTTATTAAAAACGACCCCAAACTGAGGACTGGACTTTCTCTAAGCCCATCTATCTATAGAACAAAATTATGGTGTCTGCATTTGTTTTACAGTATATTACAATTTTTTATTGCATTCTACCCAGTGATCCAGTAAGTAATGCACTACCTGTTTTTAAAGGATATATACTTACTGTATATATATGGAAGTAAATTGAACCTATGGTAAGGCAGCATTATACATACCTCGGGAGGGTAGTGTTTGATGGATTATCGATACTTTGCAAAGGCGTTTGTTACAGAGTGTTTTCATCCTTCAGTGGTTATGGAAGAATATGTTTACATTTGTGTCTGGGGTTCAATGTTTTGTCATGTACTTTTACACAGCTTTGTTTCTACGTCTTCATATACTTACAGTTTAATATGTATATTTCTACAATCTTACAAAGCCAGTTAATTAGGTATTGGGCGGTATTAAGGTTGGTGCTGTGTTATGGGGAGTCTAAAGCTGGGCATACACGGCTCGATGAAGAATAATGATGGCGCGAAGCCGGATTTTGCCGTTCGCGAACGGCGAACGCGAACTAGCTCAAAAGTTCGCGAACCCGGC
>CM070034.1:67601277-67624226 GCA_036250615.1 Ptychadena robeensis | reverse complement strand
ACAGATTTAGACAGATTAGTGAACAATATTACAGAATAATGGGTCTTTTGTGTATGTAGCAAATGTTTCACATTTGTTCTGCTCATGCAAAATGGGAGCAAAACCAAAAGTGTTGTATGTGTGTGTATATATATATATACATATTTTTTTTTTGTTTAGTGTATTTTCCCAGGGGTCAACTTACTTATTATATGAGATTTGCTGAAGGTTTTCTTCTCCCCACTCCCACAGATTACAAAAATCAGTCCAATCCTCTTTATCCTCTCCTTTTATAGAGAATATTACATAATATTTCTATTCCATGGAAAATCACTTAACAAGGGTGGAATTTTGTGCATTTTTTGTATGTAGTAGATTTACACACCCTGAAATATTTTACTCCACAAAAATACCATCGTCTTCAAGAAAACATTATCCGTATCATGAGCTCACATTCAACAATTATCTGCACACATAAAGAAAACAGCATATGTTACACAATTCATCTTTAGAGAAAGCAGTCATTATATTAATCTGACCCACTAATCATTAGTATAAGCTGACCCAAATATAGGCAGCGGTACCTAATTTTATCTACAAAAACTGGGAAAACATATTGACTCCAGTATAGGCCGAGGGTGGGAAATGCAAAGTCAATTAGTGGAGTTTTCTAAATATAGAGAAAGCATCATTGCCCATAGCAATGAATCAAACAGGTGAATCTTGTGCCACACCCTCAATAAAGTTAAGAGAACACAGGATTATTGTTATTACAGGATGGGTTTTCAAGGCACTTCTTATGATACAAACATTAAAATAAGTTTCCATTTAAAAAGTTATTATTATTGTTTTTGGGACAAATACATCGAATGGCAATGGAAACCTATTTTCCTGTTAGAATTAAAACTAAAAGAGTTTTCTCTTTTACAAATAGTCCAATAGATGTCACTGCTGCTCAAGTCTGTTTACATTTTACCGATGTCGGAAACACATGGGAGCATTCAGTGGGCTGAAAAACTTGGCCTATCCTTTAGTATACACGGTACATAGTAAAGTTACTGTGCTTACCTACCACATGTAGTCTTGACATCCCTTCTCGCTGGGTGAATGAATATTGGAAAAGGTTAACTTACTGAACCAGGAAAAGGTCCCTGGGGGCTCCATACTGGTAGGGATGACCTTTTTAATTTTATTAATAACAACTGTATATGGAACACGCAGAACAAATCCATGTGCCCCTCTAGTGACACCACTATGCACAACTACTGTAACAAGGGTGGTAACACTAATAAATAAATAAGTCAAATCTATATCACACCTATATCTATTAATACATCTGATCGAATTCATACATTTGGCTGTAACATTACATTTATATTTAAGACTAGCTTCACATTTTTGAGAACACTTAAAACCTGCACTAAGTTTACTTTTTACTCACCTTTAACATTTCTATTCGGTTTGTAGTTTGGGTTTTACCATTTTTTTTATAAACCCTTTTTATTATAGATTCATCCTGTTCCAAAATAGATAGATTTTCCAATTATGGCTTGTTCTATAAAGATTCCTTTATGCCTCGGGGTAACATTACCCTTGATGATTAGAGACTTCTTAAACTCTCTGGTAACAAAGCCAAGTTCTGCTTCAGAAACATTGTCTTTGAGGTTTTGTTTAAATCCGGTCCTTCCACATTACTTGTTCTTCTCCGGAGTCTGGTCTTAATCTTAGCAGTTTGTGTTATGTAAAAGGAACAAACATTATATTGGGTTCTTTTTGGCAGATACGTGTGTTACTTCTTAAGCTCCATAGAATATTTCTGAGAAATAGAAGGCGGCTGCCTAAACTGGCACCTCCTTAACATTTGCTATGCAGTACTCTTAGTCAGTACGTTGTGACTGCTATGGCAATGTGAAATTTTTCTCTCATGTATATAAAACTTAAATTTAGTATATAAATTTAGTGAATGGCATTTGTGAAGTAAGACAAATAGGGTTTCTTATTCTTCACAAATGCATAGAAAAAATGGTCATCAACAGTACTAGTATAATGCATTGAAAAGTGCAAGTCACAAATAAAGCAGAACTCTTAAAGCCCCCATACACGTAGTATGCCGCAGCCGATTTTGCAGCTGACCAATGTGCGTACGCGCTGTTGATCGTCAGTAAAATCGGCCGGATCATGGGTGCCCACATAGGGCGACATATCTCTGTTGCCCCAAAGCTCGGTCGGCCAGAGAACAGACATGTCCGTAAATCTCTGGCCGATGTCATTAGTTTGAATGGGGACCGGCATCACCTTTAAAACTAATGGCCGGCACACAAAGGATGGCCGCCAGTACCCTGAGCTCGTCTGTCGGCCCCCACTCATTACATGTGTGGGGGCCTTTATTGAATTTAAAGACTATATTTACTTAACTGTGTTCCCCAATCTAACAAAGGACACAATAGAGCCAGATTTCTGATCTGGCTCTCCTTCCAATCAATAACCACCTTGCATTTCATTCTCTCCTCCTGTAAGCAAAATATATCACATTGAATTGGGGTAATACATTTTTGTTTTGGGTAAGATAGGCAAATATTAACTTTTTTTTATAAATGACACACATTATACAATGCATTTTCATTATTAAACTGTTAGGCAAAGGGTGTTTTGAGTTGAGGGCATATTATGGGTATTTTATTATTTCTAATAGGAAAAACTTGACTAACATCAAACTTGACTTACAACCAATCCATAAGATAGAATTAGGTTTGTAAGTCAAGCACTGTACTTTTCTATGGTTCTCTTCTATCATTTACTAGCATTAGGTAAATTACAGGAAATCAAGGGTGGCTTGGTCAACAAAAGGGATGTCTTGTCAATTTGGTTTGATGTCTAACCCAAAAGTCAACAGATGAGAACAGTTAAAGTGTGTCTATACCCTTGTATAGACCCTTAACAGGTTTTACTTTTATCTCAGGTGTCATTACAGAGAAGCTCCCTTCCTTTTTATTTGGTGACCGGAAGTAGGGAGGAATACACATTAATAAAAAGCTGAAGGGGTTCTAGAATTTCTCTACTTGACCTTAAAGCATCATGTCTGTCTGTGTTTTGCTGCCGCAGAGTTCCCTTCATTTCTTTACTTGAGTAGTCACCTTTACTTCTTGGCAGTAAAGGGAGGAGTTTTCATTCTGCATCACTATATCCGAAATTGAGAAAAACATTTTTGAAATACACTAACAAAATATTTTCTGTCTAATGAATACATTAAAATGTTTCATTCGCATGCATGGTGTGCAAAAATGTAGAAACATTCTTAGTTAAAAAAACTTCAACAGGAACTCGTCCTTTTCCTAACACCATCCTGAATATAATATACAATAAATGCTTGTGTTCAATCTTAAATACACTGTTATTCTAAAGCAATACTGTACAGAGTTTAACATTTTATATAGTGTGCACTGTAACTGTCTAAATCCTCAAATACGGATTGTGTGGGTATTAAGTTAAGGCCCTTACACATCTGTTTTTATAAGCCCCACCAGTGAGTTTCCAGATATGGCTTTATCAATGGTAAAAGTTTATTCTGACTTTCCAGCTAAGTGAATTACAATGAGAAATCTGCTACATTTCCATATAAGTAGAATCTGTTCCATGCTTCGTCTTGCACTTAACACTTAGGAAGCACTTGGAAGGTTATTAAATCTAAACCTTTTGTTAACATAACTCACCAACCAATCACAACATGACCATGAGGTACTCGTCTGTGTACACTGTGAATTATTGAAGAACAGCTCATATCCCTCTGGAACAAATAGTGCTGACATTTCTTTAATTAAAGCAAAGCAAGTTTCCACACATTTATTAAAGAACTCACACCAAACGCGTTAATCCTTTTATTGTGCACATCTTTAGCTTGTATGTTACATGCAATATGAGTTATACAGTTTTGCCATATTTACATCTATTGACTCTGTAAGGGTACATCAGAAAGAGTTATTGGAAAGCAAATTTGCTATATTATGGTAGAATATTAAAGGTTCCTAAGATGAATAGTATGAACAGTAAAATACAAGAAATATGATGAATAGTATGAACAGTAAAATACAAGAAATAGTTCTTTACTGACAAAAAAAGGCTAATCTTTATCTCAGTAAACTTTTAGCAACACACCGCTTTTGTCCTATTTCATATTTATCTAATATATATATAATTATATATTGTATTTGTAGAAAAATAATGTTAAATTAGGAAATCTTTAATTTGCCTCTTCTTAAATTTGAATATATAAAAAATGTTGATGTCACAGTTTTTATTCACACAATACCGGAACTAATGGAAATTGGTAAGAACATTATCACATTCAATCATATTTGAAGAATACAAATATTATTTTATGAATAAAAAGCACATTTATCTGCTTAATTTCTACCTTGTTATGTAAAAACATGAGATGCATAACACTTTGCACAGATGTCCCCTACACAGGATAGTTTTGGCTTTGCTTACATTGTCAATAACCATGGGCATTGAGATGCTTACTGTGTGTTGCTATTGCCAGTATAGAGTCTACAAAACTACCATAATTTTGGCTGGTCATAGATATTTGGTGGCAGTAAGATGGCTGACTGCTACATGGTAATTCTACAGATTGACGTTTATTGTGTGTTTATGTATTGGGTAGAATCTTAAAATATCCGCACTGGATTAATACACATGTATTGTAATTTTAACAGTTGATCAGAGATAGTCTTTCAAGGTTCTCAAACATATAAGTATTTTCTGATGGTTGTTGTTTGACTGAATGGACCCAGATCATGTAATACCTATGGGTGCTTTTACAAGTATCAACAATACAGCTACCAAAAACTAAAAGCTCACACCAAAATAAAAATTCACACCATGATAACTAGCAGAAACATCAGACCATGTACAGGCCAGGCATATGTGCATACTCAATTCAAGAGAGCGATGTGACTTTAGGCCACTAACTTGACTTGCATTGGAGCATTACTGCTTTTGATTACTTTTGTCGCTGCAGGTATGTTGTTTCATGACAGGAGTCTTAATAAGGTGAATATCACCTATCTGCTGAGATTTCATTGGTGTGGCAACAAATATGTCTTGCTTTAAAAAACCTACTTGGAGGACTATCTCTCAAGCTGTTGTTTCAAATTTGTGTAGGATGAGGTCCAAATATAAGCACAAACACCGTGTGCACCTTCTGGTCACAGTGTACCTTATATTACTAGAGGTGGTGTTTTTGGTGAAGTCTTAATTGACATCGTACAGCCCTGGTATGGTGGGTGATAAGTCTCTGCAAGGAGGATTCCCAAGAAATAAACATTACTTGAAAAGCATTTTAATGTAATTTGACTTCACATTTTTATACTGCTACTGTAGTGGTCCCATTGGCAGGGCACCATTAAACTATTCTTCACAGCGCATATGGAAGGTGCCAAGTTCAGCCACACTTTCCTATGATACAATCAAGCACATAGTGAAGTGCTTTTGCAATTAGCAGGCATCTTGTACAACTACAACTGCAGTTAATACATTTGTGAGCCAACAAGCATAGGTAGTTGTAAATCTTGATCCAAATTCTTTAGGAACCTGATCTACTGATTTAACTCAGAAGCCCAGCCCATATAGCTAGGGCACTGGTTTGCTGCAAGAGGACTCATGGAGAACCACATGATCAATTTCATCAGTTGATTTTGTTCATCTTCAACTGGCCAGGATCATTTGAACATGTCCTATTACTGCTTTATATGTCGGCTGAAACAAGGCAGGACAACAAACCAATCACAGCAGTTCTAATTAAGCAGACAATTAACTTTTCATATTATCTCTTATTTCATAATATTCTCTATTAGTTCTCTTGAAGTAGAACTTTTTCTAGGAGAGCATCTCTTATTGCCAATTGCATTTTTAGAAGCAGAGTCATATATATACACGTTTCATGTAAAAGTGTGAGAAACATGCACAAACAACAGCATATATGTGTGCGAATGAATCTGGCTTGATAAAAAAAAACGTGTCTATGTAAATGATCGTAAAAATAAACAAAAGCAAGCAAGAGCCATTACAAGATTTATATTTGAAATTGAATTGAGCAACATACACAACAAGTTGTCTAAGTAAACCAATATGGAATCTGTGGATTAACCATACACTATTCAAATACTTTAGCTGGATGTTTTACAGTGTCTAATGTTCATAGTAAAATACATCTTTAAAATAGTAATATACAATTTCAGAGTTTCATAGCGTAGAACATTTTTGAAGACACAAACAACAAAAAAGGAAAAATTAACAAAAAATAAATGGCATTATATTTTTTTCTTAAAAAAAAAAAAAAAGAACATGTTATTGGCAGTGAGCTGGACAGCTAAAACAAAACGAATTGTCTGTTAATGAGCCTTAGGAAACTTGTCTTTGGCATCTGAATAATAAGTCCAGTACTTTTTATGAAAAATAAAGCTTTAATAAACACCGCTTGTTTACATGTTTAAAAGTGATATACCAATGCATGTGAGTCAAGGTGTATAGGCCTTTGAATGAATATGCTAAATGTTTAACAATTGTATGTGATAAGTGGTTGCATTGGCACATCGGTTATTTACCAAACCTTTTGCTATTACAGTAGGCACAGAATTAATCAAGCTTCTCCATTAAAGTGAGCTACAGAGCTTCTGATAAATATCTTTATATACATCTGAAACATCTAAAAGCATCTCTCAGTATGTTTGCATTGTTGCCTCTAAAATAAAAATGTGAACTAGCTGAAGTCTATGAATAAAACAGAATCTTCTACAGATATAAACCAAATTATACAATCACGATCAGTTTATTGTTATTCAGATACCTTTCCACTAATTGTTTGTTTGCAAATTATATTATATGTAAGCAATTGTGGAGAGTGAGACAAAAATACAGTATTTCACAGAAAAAGACAACATGGCATGTAGCTGGTAAAAGTAACAAATGGGCTTTTCACAAAAAATACACTTCTTTAAACTTGAATCTTGCCCCAGGATATATATGCTAGTTACTGATCTCATGTCAGTGCTCATAAAATATTGACACACATCTGACATATAATTCTGCTTGGATGTCACCTATACGTCTTTGCGTAAAGTAATTCGAACAAAGCTGAACACCTTGCCAATGGCTTCAAACAATGGGTCACAGAACGTGTGAATGCAGATAGAGTAGACTCGGCTAATGCACTGAATTTCAATCAAGTAGCTCTTTATGCATGGAACTACAGCCCAGATGTGCAGGAAGGACAGGATGGCAAAATAAATGCCCCAGATTAGTGACAATGGAATTCCAAAGATTGCAGACAGTAAGCGGTAGAACCAGTACTTAGTCACAGTGAATGTAGTGAAACTTGCTTTCCAAATTCCATCAAAACTATGGGTGCCCTCAGGTTCTGCAATCACATCTTCAAAGTCAATCTGAAATACAGAAAACAAACTTTAACATCAAGTTTTACCAAATAATGAAATATTGATTATTAATTTAATAAACATAAAATAAAGGAAAAACTAAACATTATTCTGGTTGTACATCTATTACAATACAGGAATGACAACATAGCACCTCGGTTGTGTCTATAATTGGGAAGACTTTCCATAAGATTTAGATGTGTGTCTGTAAGGATTGGTAGCTGAGAAGACCTTAACTTTGTTAACCTTAATTAGCTATTACCATTTTTATACAAGACGTAGTTTTGTAGACTGGATGATTTAGTCACAAATGTCCACAATTGGAAAGCTAAAACGACTCCTGTTCATCAAGATAGACATATGGTTGGGTTAATGCCAAAGGCAAGTGCAAAGAACTGGGTAATCTACCTTCATACAGGTAGTACAGTTTAGGTAACACTTCTGTTTATATATTTATGGTGAAGATGAAGACACAAACTAACATTCAACAAGGAGTATGGTGTGAAATACAGAATAATGTGTTGGAAATAATGTGTAGGTCTTCATAAGGCTGGAGCAAATACAATGGATGGGAAAAACCTGTAAATTCGGTAATTGTTAAAGCTACGATGATGGGAGATGCTAAATGTTACATAAACCTAGGAGTATGAAGGACAAAAAGAAACAAAAATAGAAGATTAAATATACACATGAATACTTGGATATATACACTGTCCAAGAAGAAATATTAATGAATACATGCAGAAGAAGATCTAGTCCAATACTCTACACACCCATAGAAGATCATAAAGGTAATACAACATTTACTATTAGTCCAAGTACAACTATTCTGGCTTTGTTATATGAAAATTAACACTTTAACTTTTTTTCATGACACCTTAGCAAATACAATTTAGTTGATAATGATTACACTTCCAAACGTCTCATATGGTGTTCATACACGTTCACATTATTTCCTTGGCTGATGACTATTTCAAAGGTTACAGAATTGCATTTCAAAATTATACTGGAGGAAATCATTAAAAATGGCATTGCCATAATCATCCACAAAAGTTAGACTCATCTGATATTAAATAAGCAAATAGAATTGCAAATAACCCGGTTGCACACGTGGGAACTACTTTTCACTTGCAAATGACTTTCTATCCAATTTTAAAGTTACATCTCAGATAGACTGCTTCAGAATTTACATATATATTTTCCTCCCATCAAATCCTTAGTTTGATAATATTTTTCATGATGATTTACCGAAATGAGTATCCTTCAGTTAGTTAACGAAGATGGTCTAAGGGCCTCACCTCAATCAGCATAGGTAGTAACTCATATGTAATCAGAATAAGACGGCACATTTTGCCCATCAGCAATACAAGGCATCTCAGTAAAAATTATTTAAGTTAGATAGAGTGGGTGAGCAATATAAAACAAGCTGTTATATTGGGTGAGGGAGCTGTCATTTCCTGGGAATGACATCAAAGGAATTCTTAGATGAATTATTCCTCGGAATTGCTACTGATGTTTTATTAGTAAGAAACCTTTACATATTTCAATTTATTAAAAAAAGCCTAATAACATTCAAACATGTCAAACCCTTCGACATGCTTTCTGCATTTTAATATCCAGTTAATGGAATCAAGTAAGTTAATTCCAAAATAAATAAAAACTTTTATTTACACGGGCATGGTTTGTCACAGCAGCCATTAAATTATTTATAGATGTAAAAAATTTAGTAACGAAGCCATCATTTCAATGTTAAAGCAATTCTCTAGATAAATTGGTGGATCTGGAAGCCATTTCATATCAAAAAATGTCTGGCCATGATAATGGAAGCTTGGTGGGCGCTCGGTGACCACAGATTAAATCTCTCATTTAGTTTATAATTAAACAATGCAAGGACTGACTTTTTCTGCAAGTTGGGAATATGGATCCTTTCTAGTATCATAAAATTGGTGGGGTTGATTTGCCAAGTAGCAAGTTGACTCACTGGACCTGTACATATACTCAATTATGTGCAAGTTAAGCCGGCCACAGACATGCCGATTCCCATCCATAGCGCCGCCCGCAGATCCGTCCTCCGTCCGGCAATCCGTCCTGCTGGTTCTTTTTGTAGCCGATCCTGTTGTAGCCAAGTTAATTGGCCACAATCTGACGGAAATCGCCTGTGTTATTGGAGCACACAGGATTACCATCAGTTCCGTAGGCGACTCCTAACAGCATGGTGATGTCACCACGCTGTGAGGAGTCTGCTACAGGCCAGCCATGGATCGAGGTGTCTATGGCCGGCTTAAAGCCCCCCATAGACAGGCAGACTCCTCCATACAACTTTCATGAGACTTACCAACAACTATGTAGTATAGTGACCTCCCTGATAGAATACATAGTGATTGGAAGGTGTAGAAAGGTCCTCCTATTACATGGTTTTGGTAGAAGAAAAGTTGGTTGTACAGAAGTTGCATGGAGGAGTCTGCCTGTCTATGGGGGGGGCTTTAGATGTAAGGTAATTGAATAAAATTATCAAAATTTCAATGGGTTAAATTAACATTCATATACTTATTAAGTCAGTGTATCTAGCAATCAAGCTATGAGATTCATGTATTGGTGCACACAGAATAATAGGTAGACGTTAGTTATCTGTGTAACACAAATTTATAATTAACAATATACTTGACCTATTGTTTATAGTGAAAAAGTAATTATTGTATTTGCAGAGTTTTATAATTACACCTACTTATGATCATGATGAACATGATACTTGTGAACCATGTAATATGAGAACCTTTCTAAAGCCCCCCATACACCACATACAATTGCCATGCAATTTCTGTACAACCAACTTTTCTTCTACCAAAACCATGTAATATGAGGACCTTTCTACACATTCCAATCACTATGTATTCTATCAGGGAGGTCACTATACTACATAGTTGTTGGTAGGTCTGATGGAAATTGTATGGAGGAATCTAAAGGTGTATGGGGCGCTTAATGACTATATATGGGGGGCCAATGACTATATATTCTATCAGGGAGGACACCATACTACATAGGTGTTGGTAGATCTAAAGGAAATTGTATGGAGTGATCTAAAGGTGTATGGGGGGCTTAAGCTTACTGCTTATACTAAAGTATTTAATTAATTCACTTACTAATGTCTACCACTGACCTTTATAAAACTCGGACTGTACAAACTAAACAATGGCCCACAGCCACTAAAGGGCAGAGAAGAGCAGCATATATAAGCAATAAGATCTAAAGGGAAATTCATTGTTTGTGTCTTTACCAACAATCCCTGGCCATTGATGAAACAAAAGCAGTGGCTTTAGAAT
Source organism: Ptychadena robeensis (assembly GCA_036250615.1). NCBI lineage: Eukaryota > Metazoa > Chordata > Amphibia > Anura > Ptychadenidae > Ptychadena > Ptychadena robeensis. The sequence goes on along the minus strand of CM070034.1, from coordinate 67,613,494 downwards.
TTAGTCTTCCGCCCCAGTCTGTATATATGTGGAGACCTGAATACTTTGTAGTTCTATTATCTCATTTTAATCAGAAATAAAATATGCCTGTTCTTTCTTCTTGGGATGTAATACAGATAAAAGCAAACAAACACTCAGCTGGAAAATTACCATAAATGTTAATGTATTAATTTAAGCCAAGATATTTTGACGGGCTGTTAAGCTTTGATGGAGACAAATTAAAAATGGTAAGGAGACACAAGGTTGACCTTTTGTGTGTAAACACAGTCCATTATTTGAGCGGTTTCAGTAGTTTTTAGCTTTCAACCGTATTTAGCCATATGTATCTGGCGGTTTTAGGAGAAGTTATTGGTAGTTACCTGGTTTACAGATACTTGTCTCAAGGAACAACTGCTCAATGATATATGTCAGGAACCTAAAAATTATGTAATTTTCAGTATTAACGAATGTTATCTATATCATACCTTAATTTTTTTCCATTATAAATAGAGTACAAAAATTCACACTTTATTGCTATGTGTATTATATTAGGAGATTTCTATTTACCACATTTCCTTGTAGAATCAACAGGAAGGTTGAGGATATCTTTCCCACAGTTGTTAAAGGAACAAGTGCACACTTGATTCCCCCCTATTACTGTTCTGGTGGCAACTAAGGCCCCCCATACACCTTACAATCTTTCCATACAATTTCTGTACAATCAACTTTTGTTCTACCAAAACCATGTAATATGAGGAGCTTTCTAAACCTTCTAATCACTATGTATTCTATCTGGGAGGTCATTATACTACAGAGTTGTTGGTAGATCTAATGGATATTGTATGGAGTGATCTAAAGGTGTATGGGGGGCTTAAAAGCTTTTAAGACATTGGTGATCAGGACAATAGAAGAGAGGACATTTCTCCAAGGGGCATATAGGTTTTTTATATACATTAAGTTTTTGTTGAGTCACTGAAAACACTGAAACCCTTGATGATTATTATTATTATTATCATTATCATCATCATCAGAAAACAGCACTATACTCACAGATACTTGTTCCCTTGAATCATACACATTAGAAAACATTCACCCAACGTCAAATTATCACTGCAATTTAAAACACCCCTCTACAGCAAAGATATACCTGCAGTGAGTACTTGGTAATCATTACATTCACTGCGTTATAAAGGCTAGCTGTACACCTTCGATATCTTTATGTAAACTTGTTGTTGCCATATGTGCATGGTGGAGTGTTGTGCCCATCACTTTTATTTATTTGTCCATTTCCACATAAATATTTTAATCTAGACATACAAAAAAATGCTGATTATTTTAAATAGTTTGTTTATTGAAGGTCAACATGTATTAGCTTTTTGGAAAGACGAGTTTTCAAAAACATTTAGTTTAAGAATCCATGACCCCATAGAAAGCTCCTTCAAATTTGGCAGATAGATTTTATGAAGGCTGTTTTTTTTTATTAATTCATACATGATGAAGTAAATATTCTTTCCTATCTGGGGGATATTAGAGCTAGAACTCCACTTATAGTCACAGCTTAGCAATGTGCCCTGACTCTTGAGTTTCATAACTTCCCACTCAAATATATCTGGCATGAATCCCGAAATAAATGCTAGGGCCTGAGAAAACTGTCCGAGTACCTTAACACCACTTCATAATGTCATTCTGAAGAGAACCCAACCTATTTTTTTTTAATGTGACATGCTTTAAAACATTTTATTAAACTGAGATTTCTCCCTTTTATGATTACGGTAATTGTGTGCTCTTTCACTTATTCCAAGAAGGTTTTGGATTTTCACTCAGCAAACAAAATTGCTTTAAATAAATCCCAGTTACAATAGATAGTATCATAATCTAGTAGCACAGAATCTGTGATCATCATGGAAAATATGGTATTAGGTTATTATGGACAATGTTAAGCTCTGAGGGTCTACAGGTGTGTCAGGTGTGGTGGATTCTTTGTTATGTTTGCATAGTAAATACAACTCCTCTCTTTATATTATTAACATTGCTACAGAATAAAATTCAGTTTAGAGTTGTTGGGGGCCCAGTGTTTCTTTTAACATTATGGTGATGTGATTGATGTAAAGCTACAGTTGTAAGAAAAAGTATGTGTTTTTCAATTGCTGTGACTTAGATGAAGATCAGAGCACATTTTATGACCAATTTATGCAAAACTCCACCTAATCCTAAAGGGTTCACATACTTTTTCTTGCAACTGTAGATTTTTTTTTTAAACAAAATTAATAAATAAAAAACTTTGTAAGTTATCTGAAATGGGCATATTTTTTAATCCAGAAGACAGAAGTAGGTATGTACAGTACCTATCACCTATAACATTACGGTGCTAAATACATGAGGAGTTCACTTGTCACTTCTTTCATTCCATTCTGAACTTCAAACTGTAAAATACATCTATTATCATGCTCTGATTGTAAATGTCAAATTAACAAAACACACAATGGAAAAGAGGATCAAATGAATATGGAAAAAAGCTCTGTCCCTCCAAATTAGGATATAGTTTATGCCAGACATCCACATCTTTGTCAGCTAGTGTACGCAAATCACAGGGCTTACTTCTAACTACAGCCAAACAATGGGATGTAGCTGGCCACCAGTATAAAACAAATGTGTTTGTTTAACTTGAACTCCCTCTGCTAACATTTTCCAACATCTCCTTCTAGAACACTTTTGGACTATATCTGCTCAACTGTAAGGGCAGCTTAAAAAATTTTGAGGGTAAAGGGGAAAAGTGTAAAAAAAAACTCAGATTTATAGCTTTTTCCTTGCTTATGAGATTCACCTTCTTCACCTATAAACAGTATAAAAATAATAAAATGATAAAATCCAAACTCTTATCATTGTTATTATAAGAAAGTGGTTCTCAACCTGTGGGTTGGGACTCTCTCAGGGTTCGATACGTGACACAGGGCAGCAGGTGCAACATGAACTGAACTGGGGGGTACTTTACTAGGCAAATGGGTATTTTCACATGCAGCGCTACCTCTGACCCCAGAGATAGGGTAAAAGACTTGGGATGATTCAATAGTTACAAAAAAGTAAAAAAAAAAAGCTGCAGTCCAATCCCTGAAGCTATACGTTAGCCCAAAGAGGGTCGTTGGTTTCCCAGGGCGGTGAGAGAATTAGGTTGTTCATCCAGTAACTACCCTAGCCTTTTGGGGAAACAGGTTACTCACATATTCAGTTGGAAGATCCTGCACACCACCAGGCCCAAGGCCTGTCCCATTGAGGTTCTGGTAGCAGAGCACTGCAGAAGCTTGCAGGCTGTGTCACTCTCAGGGCAAGACTACTTCCAGGGCCAGGGCCCCTCCTATGTCTTAGACCAACCTGCCCGGGGGCCGCATGCGCCCCTTTGGGGCGTTCTTCAGCGACCCCCCTTGGTCCTCCACTTACGGCCCCTGATCTTCTAAGAACAGGATGAGTAGAAGAGGAGAGGGACTCACTCAGGCTCCGGCTATTGGCTTTCAGCAGCCCAGATGGCATCTGAACAAGTCCCTTGCCTCTCCTCCTCTTCCCACTCTAAGGAGATCCCAAGTGGAGGCGGGGGATTGGCAGACAGGTGAGTGCCTATGCTGCCACTATCCCATCAACGAACAGGGGATGATTGTAAAATATATATTGTGGCACATAACCTGGGAATAGGGGCCCAAAACCTTTGATTTTGTTATAAAACAAATTTTGTATTTAAAAATAAGCCTTCTAGCTATCCCTGCTGTCAGTTATTCATTAGAAAACACTTCTAGAAGTCAGTATGGATTGAAAATGTTATGTGCGGCCCTTTAGTGATGCTGAGGGCCGCACTTGTGGCGCTCAATAGCAACTCAGTTGCCCACCACTGTCTTAGACTCTATTTCCCTGTGGGCAAGGACACCTCCCCGGGGATGGGCTGGCATACAGGAAATACATGGAAACACCTTTAACCATTTCATGGCCATCTTCCCTTACACTACATCACTATGGGGCCCCCATACAACACAAAAGCATTACTAATTCATATTAAAAATCCCAGATGGTTTCTGTCTTGAGAGTGTCAAGACAGGTGTGTATATAATTAATATGAAACTAGTCTTAGGAACTTTTTCATCTATATTTGTTCATAGTTCTACAAAAGTTCATAGTTGTTGGGGCACAGTATCTGTATTTACTGATATTTAGTAAACGTATCTATGTATATCTGATGTTATACTTACACCCGTATATAATAGAGAGGTGCACGATTCTAACATTCTCATGACATGCTGGGATATTTATTGCTGTGCTAGATTAGGGAGTTACTGACAGTTCTACCATCCCACTGGAACATAGTCTGTGATCTCTTAAGTGCCAAATTCATTTCTTATCATTTTGCATGAGGAAAGGAACACTTTCACCTTAAGCTGTTATGGAATGTTCTTCCTTTCTATTCTAGATTAAAATTTTATCAGCACACACAGGAGGAAAATTCTTTCAATGTAGTCATAAATAATATTTTTCTTAGCAACAAATAGAGAACAATAATAGAGGTTCACACTGAAAACCAGTTTAAAAAAATGACATCATAAAAAATGACCAAAAGGATTAAGATGTACATAGCAACGGAAGAACCAACTTTTCAGATCAAAGGCCTGTGTCTGAAAAAGAACTTAGTACTTCTTAGCACTAGAGAAGACATTCAGTTAATTCCCAGGAATGTATTCTTGAGACTTTCTTTAAGTGCTTATCTAGTGTACCTGCCCCCACTAGTGCGTATGATCTGCTGTCCTTATATAATAGTCAAAAAGAGGATGAGCAAAATGCTGTGATAAAGTCAGCAAACTAACTAAAGCTTCTGTCCTACCTGTCATTTCATCAGCCTGTTACCCAGATATATGATCAAATAATAACCAGCAACATTATGGTCATATTCCATATTTTAATCTAGATTGGGCAATAATGTACCTATTACTTGACCACCCATTCTTTTTCTTACTTTTTCTTGCGTTATTTGTCACTTAAGGGTTCTGAATATAAAATTATCTTCATACATTTACCATACCTAGTCACATACTGGAACCCTCCTACAACTAACCCTGATGTTTAAACTTACCCATATGAGGATTACATACATTACATACCAGTGATTAGATTAGATCAAAAATGTGTTGCTATAACATCCCACATTTACCATCTGCAGTACAGAGGCTGTGTTACTTTCAAATTCCATACTTAGATCAAATTGTTTTTATAACAAAAAAAGTGATGTCCAAACTTTTGTACCTAGCAGAAACCAATGCTAATCAATCTAACAATAATCTAGTAATACTCAATGGGTGGAGTTATTTAATTTGTAGTGACACAGGAATCAACCAAGGCAATGGAGGCGGCTGGGTTGGTTTAAACTTTTATTAACACAACACTGAGACCCGCAGAGGCCTCAAACTTCCAGCAACACGTGGCAATAACACAGTAAAGTAACCAGAAGGCAATGAACAGTCCGCTAGTTAGGGTCAGCACAGCAGGGCGCAGCTGTAAACCTTAGGTCAGTGGAGACCACAGCGGTGTGACCGACCACCAGGGCGGGTAGGGCGCAATTGTTGGATCCTCTGGGAAACACAATCCACACTGGCAGCGGCCTGCAGCCAGCAGGTGGGTAAACGTGGACCAGTAGCTAGTGGGGGGAGGGGGGGTACCACCCCACTCTGAAGATAGCCCTCCTGGTCCGCAGCAGGGGCGTCATTTACATACGGCGATACCGGTCCCCGTGCGGTGGAACCGGTGGAGGAGAGGGGCACAGGGTAAACCTGTCTTTCTTCCTCGATCCTCTGAGTGAGCCCCGCCTCTTAGTGAGCCCCGCCTCTTCCGGGAGGCTCCCTCTTAACTCCTCCAAGAACCCCGGAGCATGCTGGGGCACGGTCTTAAAGGGACCTCCACCCTGCGCACATCTCGGCACTCCACTACGAATTCTCCTCCCTTCTTATTAGCAGATCCAACTGGAAATGTGTCCATTCCAGAAGACTTGTTCATTTTTGTATCCAACAATTCATGTAGATTTCTTTGAATAAACATTCTATTTTAATTATCCATTTTCTTTGGCTATTTATAATTAAAACAAGAACTCCCTTCTGCTTTGAGGACCCGGCTTTTCTCTGTAGAGTCAGTTGTTGTAGAAGCTTATTTGGGAATATGAGTAAAACTGACATTCTCAAGATAAAACTGTTTCTCATTAGACGTTCCCCATAAACGTATTGTACTATTTCTATAGTGAGTTTCGTCCTGGCCATTCCTTTGCCTTTTGCTTCCAAATAAAAAAAGATTCAGTACATTTGCCTGCAGCTGCCTAACAGTTGTTTGGGAAAAGTCTGCTCATACGAATGAAGCTCTGCAGAAAATTGGAATAAGTAGGTGTAAGCGATTAAAAATAGCAAATGAGTCATCTTCAAGGAAAACTATAGCTAAGGCACATGCTGACATGTGAAAGAGCTACTTGTTTCACTTGTGCATGAACACAGACAATGCTATAGAAATTAGACCAGAATAAATAATGTGTCCTATGGCAGGCAATGGTTTGTAGAAATGCAACTAAATTACTTTTTTTCTGTATTAGAGTTAAGGCCCCCATACACAAAGCGAGCCGTGGCAAATTTTTCATCCCTGTCGCCCCACAGCTTGGTCGGCCAGAGAACGGACATGTCTGTAAATCATTGGCCGATGCCATTAGTTTGAATGGGGACTGACGTCCCCATTCAAACCAATGGCTGGCACACAAAGGGTGCCCGCCAATACTCTGAGCAACAGGGTGCAGCGTCGCTCGTCATGCTGCACTCCGTCGCTCGTCTTTCGGCCCCCACTCGCTACGTGTGGCTGTGTGGGGGCCTTTGGAGTTTCCTTTATACTGTATATAAGAAATGCTATAGGTGATCTCTCTGTGTTTGAGTTCCTGAAACTGGACACCTGCTGTGGACATTACTGAGGGTACCGCATTCAAAGAAGGAATGAAGGCAGGTTCACTATTAAAGTATTCAAAATCCAAGACATAAAGAACAACAGGCTCTATTCCTAGGCGATTGTTGTGCAATCGATTGCAATGTGGTGACCCAAGAATCGCCGAATGATTGTACAACTATCATTCAGGGAATCATTGCACACCACCATGCCGATACCTTGCCCATCCAAAGTAATGGTGATCGAACAGAGAAATACTGACATATCGGTTCGTGGGCAGTGTCGATTACCGAACTATAGATTTCTGCGAGCATGAATGCCGAAAAATTGGCCCATGTTTGACCGCCTTAAGTTAAGGCACCATTTATGATGAAGAGATTTACGCAAAGTAATGAAATGAAATGAAATAAAAAATAGATGTGCCTCTAACGGTAAGTGCAAAAGTGCAATGCTATGTCAGGCTACAAACCAGGATGTGCACACCACAAATATTTTATGAAGTTAAGAGAGCTCATCTCCCATTTAGGGGTCAAACAAATATTTATGACATTTCCTAAAAGAAGGAAAAATGCAGTCCCTTGCATTTGGTAAAACTTGACTGTTCCATATGGAAAGGTAAGGAGGGAAACTTCAGCTTTGGCATCCCCAGCATCTCTATTGCTGCATTCTATCGGTAGATACTTGATGCTTGCACACAATCTTTATAGTGGCTGGGAGGGCAATTACAGACAATTGTTTTTAAAATCATGAGGATTCGAACTAACATTTGCCTGCAGTGATGTACTGAAAGGTAGAAACCACTCAAGAGTTTTTGGTTTAACATGCCTAGCGCTCTTGCAAGGTCCAGATTTCTGTATCAAAAGTGCACCATAGACTTAAATGGATTTTTTTTTTAATGTTGTAGGCCTTCCCAAAATATGTCCATACAAAAAATAAGGCATCCTTAAATTTTTGCATCACCCTGAAAAATAAGGCATCCCCCCGAAGATACGATACTGTACTGTACTGTAAATCTGGACAGGGGGAATCAGAGGGGACAATCAAAATGACACAGGAGGTTCAGAAGGGGTTACTAAAATGGTAACCCTCCCCTCTGAGTCTCCTGTGCCATTTTGATCCCCCCTCTGATCCCCCCTGTGTAAATTAAAGTGATACCCCCCACCCTGATACCCCAGTGCTGTATCCTTCTTCATGGAAAAATAAGATATTCCCCGAAGGGCATCTTTGGGAGCAAAAATTTATATAAGTCACTGTCGGGGAAACACGGTAATGTGAAATGGTCCTTAGACTGTATCTCAGTGACTATAAAAGGGGGCTTGGAAACAGTTACTGTTATGTAAGAGTTTTGCCTATATGACTTTACTTGGAAGCAATAGTTCAGCAATATGACAGATGCCTTATAATATAGGACAAGCAGAACAATATGTCACATGATCATGGACAATGACAGCATATACTGCAAATCAGCCCTAATATTGATAACTTGGCGGGAATAGCTGATACTGCAAAATTAAAAAAACACTAAATTATTATTTCCTATAAAATGATTTCTACTTTCTTAGGACTCAGTTACACTGTCAGTTTGGATAACACAGATGTGCTGTCACTTATCCAAACTGAAATAGCAGCAATAATTATTACTCACCAAATTCTATATAAATAAAACAATCCTTACTATTTTTGCTAACATTTATAGAAAAGCATGCCAACTATACATAAAATATGAACATTATTAAGGAGGAAAATAAGCCTTTTCCGCTTAGTTTGCATTCGTTTGCATGCCTGCTCAGGCTGTACAGTGACTGGTAATTTGGGAGATGTGGAATTTAACTGCAGAGTGGGAAGCTGACAATACAGAATCTAGGATCCATTGTCCCAGCACAGGCCTGTTTACTTATTTAGCAAATATTTTCACCCAATGTCACACTTGTACAGCAGTTCGTTTGGAAAGAATGTGTCTAATGAGGAAGACAATCTTTTCTAAAGTTAATGTTTGCTTGTGAAATTTGTTATACTTCAAGCATGGTCGGCATCATGGTGCAATACTTGTTAATGACCTGAGAGGTGTTCAGTCTACGCTAGCTGTATCTTCCTATGACCAGTACATACAGATGTGCTCACATTTTTCCATTAGTGTTGTGGAATGCTTTCATGGCTATGTTACATGGCAGCTTCCATGGACACCAGGGTATCGTTTATCTTTCACAGTAGATTCACATGGATTCATTTTCCATGTACGTGTGATATCTTCTAGTGTGTAGTAGTCGCCTTTTTTTACAGATCACTAAACAGGAAATAACAACTACTAAGATACTATGGGTAACACTATATCACTGTTTAATGTTTTAATACATAGGCCTGCTTGCCAAACCTTCCCACCACATTTTACAGGTAACCTACACAAAGGTGAGATACTCAGCATCTGACTGGTGTGGATCTATCTGTCTGGAAATCCTAAAGCAGGGAACACACGTATAGATATGGGCCAGATCCATGGCCGCTTCAAAGCATGCTCACGGCCATCTCTCTGGCCATATCTAATGCGGCCATCCCTGTTTTCGAGCGGGACCAATCAATTCTGCTCGAAAACCGGGATATCGGACATGACTGTAAACCACGGTCGATGTCCATTGCTTTGCATGGAGACCGCGGGGTTGCAAAGTATCGTCGGATACCGTCTGATATCGGACAGCAGTGTGATGACATCCAGGGAACCTCAAACAGCTCCTATATCGAGCCGTTTGTTTCCTGCTAAAAAGGTGTCCATACATGGCTCGATTTTTTCTTGATTAGAGCACAATCAAGCAACGTGTGCATTCACTGTACACAATTGTGCTCTAATCCCTAGGTGCCCAACCATGCGACCCGTTGGGTGTTCTTCAGCGGCCCCCTTGGCCCTCTTATTGCAGCCCCTGAAACCAAACTGTTAATACATAGGGCATAGGAACTCATGTCCTTGCCCGGGATATCTTTAGAGTGGGAAAAGGAGTGAGGGATTAATTTAGGCTCCAACTGAGCACGCTGATTGACAGCAATCCAGAGGGTGCCTAAGCAAGTCCGTGGGGGATTGGCGGACAGGTGAGTGCCTATGTTCCTTCTATTCCACCAATGAATGGAGGATGATTATATAATATATTTTGCGGCACATAACCTCAGAATAGGGGCACAAAATGTTTTGATGCTATGCATGCTGTAGACACGTCAGTACAGATTGAAAATGTTATGTGTGGCCCCTCAGTGATGTCGAGGGCCGCACTTGTGGCCCTTCATATCGACTCACTTGCCAACCACTGCTCTAATCTATAAACAAATCTAGTTGTGGATGCCTTTCTTCTAGCAGGATCAACCGGACATGCCGTAAATCCTGCTCAAAAGTCATTCCTCTGGATGGGGATGCTGGTCTCCATCCAAAGTATTGACTGGGAATCGGGCACCTAAAGTGGCGTGCCTTGATTCCTGTCCAATAATGGGCGCCCAAGTGCAGCATGGTGACGTCATCGTGACATCACCACGCAGTGCTCGAACGGGTCATCTATCAAGGGTTGGTCACTCCATGGATGGACACCTTAAAACATTCACTGTTGGGGGGACTTGAGAATATGTTCGGGAAACAACTGTAACATAAAGTGCTAAATCTTATAGAATCAAATAACAGTGTTATAGAAAATTACAGATATGAAAGTGTACTTACCATATAACATTTCATAATGACCAAAACAATTTTCAGTGTTAAAAGGGATTACGGTAGGCTAACTAGAAGTAGTAGAAGTTGGATGGATGCCATCAGACTTGCAGGAAAGCCTATGCTCATTACAATTAACACATTGCATAAAATAGCTAAAATTCCAAGCAAACAGCTTAAATATTCATTCTTAAGCCCCCATACATATTCCGATTTTTCGTAAAAATTTTGCCAGACTGACCAACGTGGAATTATGTACGGATACCAATTTCTCAAAATTGCCCGAAAAATCAGTCGGGACCACTTCGGACCTGTCCGTTAATTTTGGTCGATCTGCTATTAATATATATAACCGCTCGATTGGTGATAATTTGAATTCCGATTTTTCGTGCCAGCCGACCGACCGACGATAACGTTTTAGGTAAAAATCGGGTGACACGATCAGGCGAAAAATCGTCCGAGAAAAATCGGAATGTCTATAGGGCGCTTTACACACATATCTAAGTGTTAAGTCAGCCAGGAACTTTACTGCTGTCAAGAGGTACAGCCTGGTCCAGAACACACCTCCTAGTCTGTCTGCTACTACAGTTGTCAGCAATATAGACGCATACGACGTGAACAGCAAATCTTCTGGCATCTGAAATAAGTTGAATGTTTTATGAGGTTATATCTGACTTATTATGAACATGTTTATTAGGCATACATAGTATTTACGAAGGTTGATTTATTCGTTGTTATGGAGTTAGAGGGCTCTTTTTCATGTGGTGTTTCCCTGGCCACGCTGAGTGAATACACCCTAAATGAGTAAGAGGCAACCCACAAGCTCATTCCTTTCCCACTTACACATTTTCAAATATGTGTCATGGAAATGAGTGGTAGTGAGGAATAAACTAAAGTAAGAGAGGGAAATACGGCTGCCATAAAAATCACTATGATCCCCATGAAGAGGATTTTTAGTAAAAACTAGTTAATATATGATAAAGTCCATATCCAAAGCTGTCTGCAGTGGTTAAGAACTGAAGCTGAAGTTTAGAGGAGAGGAGTGGGTGATGTGCATTCAGTGCACCCCAACTATCACTCACAGATGATGCTAAATCTTCAGGATTACACAAACTGAAGACAGGAATATGAGGTAGATCCAGAATGTTTCGGATGTACGTTGGGCAGAAATAATTGCTCATGTCATATGCATGCTCCCTCTTTAAATATGAATCTGTCATGTATAGCCAAATTATTTGGATTGAGTAAGGAGCGCTCCAAACCACTGTCAGATTGGTTTTTAGTTGTCTAGGCCTTATTGTAAAGATGTTTCTTCACTCTCTCACGTCCTGTCCTTGGTATGCAATTGGATGTCAGAAGAAATCTCTTCTCAATCTTCTGGCTGTCATGGTGTTAGGCCTTTAAAAATCAACTAAGCCAGAACAGATATGCAGTTTAGGAATTGTGAACACTTATAAAAGTCAGTCAGGATAGTCAAGCAATTTTAAAAGGAGGTTGACAGTGAAGCCCCTTGAGTTCCTTTTGCAAGTTTGCATTTGTTAATTGATTTTACATTTAATGTGACAAGAAAGAGGGGAGGGGGGATCATACGGTAGCCATTTGAACTCACCACAT
>CM070034.1:67571909-67591659 GCA_036250615.1 Ptychadena robeensis | reverse complement strand
AAATGGACGTTTCAGATTTTTGTACAATAAACCAAAAAATCGTTAGTCGTCCATCTGTCGAACGACAAAATCTTGACGTGTAAACCCACCTTTATTCTACCAAAACCATGTAATATGAGGATCTTTCTAGCCTTCTAATCACTATGTATTCTATCAGGGAGGACCCCACACTACATAGTTATTGGTAGATCTTAAGGAAATTATACGGAGTGATCTAAAGTATTGGGGGCTTAAGTAATATAAAGGTTGGTGAGAGGAACCACTCAGAGCTATTAAAGGCCATGGCTACAGGCAGTTCAGAAAGTATTTGTTTTAGAGACTAAAGTGGCCGTGATAGCGGGAAAGGTAAATATTCAAATATTTTCAGGTGTGCCTATTTGAAGATTAAAGCAATATCTTGATTATGAACTTCAGGCTGCTATAAATCAGAACTTTATATAAGTACAGTATTGTAGCTACCCTGCAACTGCGGTGCGGCTAGTGTGAAATAGCCCTTAAGGCTCCCATACACCTTACAACCTTACCATACAATTTCTTCCAATCACTATGTATTCTATCAGGGAGGACCCGGCACTATATAGCTGTTGCTAAAGGAAATTCTATGGAGTGATCTTAAGGTGTATGGGGGGCTTTACAAATATGATTATTTGTAGCAACTACCAGGTAACTGGGTACCTGGATATTTTTAGCCCCTGTTGTTCTTTGTACTTAATGGAGGCTGGGCAGGGCCGCTGTTAGCATTCATGGGGCCCCATACTGGACAATTTTCCAGGCCCCCCTTCCTTCTCGAAGTTGTTGAGTGGGGGGGGGGGAGTCGTTGAGGGGGGATCTGTTAGTGATGCCACCTCCCTTCCCTTGCCGCTCGAGGCTGCTGTGGTAAATCCAGGGAACCCGATCAGACGGCAGCCAGGGCCCCTGCCTTTCAATTGCCTGGCCCCCCTAATGCTCGGGCCCAGAACATGACTCCCCCCTGTCCTCCATTGACAGTGACCCTGAGGCTGGGAAGGCAAGGGCCAACAGGCAATTGCTAGAAGTCATTTGGACTGTTCAGTAGCAGCATTTGCTGAAGTTAACATGCCACTAGGAGCAGAGCTCTAGGAGTGGAGAGCAATGTGATGACGTCATTGTGCTGCTCCATCACTTACAATAATGACTGGCACCATTTGTGTGGGGATCTGTCGCCCCATGTGGCCGATGGCCGCGAGCATGCATGCACATGGGTCGGTGGTAAAATCATCCGCGTCTCTTTACGTGTGTGAGGGCCTTTAGTCTGTTTTCCAATCAGCAAAGCGGGTTTGCTGCCTCCGTGAGGTTGTGGTTGTAGTCTTTGGTAGGTAAATCAGTTATTTTAACAGTGACTTCATTCACTTGCCCAGCGTTCACTTTTAACATTGTTATGTTTTACATCATTTATATAAATATACGTGACATGATTTTACTACTGTACCTTGTCATGCACTTCCTTTTCCATGTATCTATGCCATGTTTAAACTTTAGAACAGCAGAAAAAGCTCACGCAGCATCAATAAAATAATATTTTCTGCCTTTTTAGCCCTGGAAATGTCTGTGGAGCAATGTTGTCCATCTGTTTCTAAATAATGAGGACAGTGTCTGACTTGAAGACTGTGTCATACAACATAACAGTATAATCATTGATATTCTTAAACCAAAAAAAATGTCATGAGAATTGATTTAGACAAGCATAGCTGGTTATGGATGACAAAATAGAATGATAATGATCCATTCATTGTGCTGTGCATGTACTATGCTGGAGCAAACCAGGCACAAAGACCACAAACAAGACAGCATGCTAGCACATGAACTCTATGAGCTGAAGGATTGGAGAGTCCTGTTAAAATCAGCCAATCAGAACAATGTATACACCCATAAAAAGCTTCCCTGGTATAAGACAGAACAAACTAATATTACCAATGGAGCAGTGGGCATATTATACCTCTGCCAGAGATGAAAATGTCATATAATCACATGTATTGTTATCAAAAACTTAAATGTTAGTGAATGTACGACATTTGGTAAACTATAAATACTAACGTGGAATTACAGTTTACTGCTTTTGATTGATAAATGGCTAAGCCAGGTTTATTATTTGTATCCAACCCATTGCTTCCATCTTGGACCTTTACAATAATGTATTCATCACCCATGTATATTTAAATATTAATTTCAACTTTGCATGTACAGTTTTCATCACCAATAGGCAGGCTGTTTTTTTATTACAGTAAATAGTGGACCTTTACACCAATCAGGCATCTTACAGAAATGTCTAATACTTAACATCAAAACTACTACTTTGCACCTGCACCTACACACTGTTGTTTGCACAGAAAAGCATTTTACTCTATTTTGAAAAAATTCTTTTTAAATATCATGTGAGCCCCCATCGTTTGCTTGCATCATCTATTACTTGCCAACCATTATTTATTTATTTATTAGGTGCAGTTTAGTTATCATCTACAATGTCACTTTAAATATCTACAGTATTAAAGGTAATCATTGAATTAAACATTGTATATAAAATCCAAGCACAGCAGATTTTTTTCTGTGGGTGTTTGAAGACTGTAAAACAACTTGCTGATGTCTTTTTTTTGTGTGTGGAAAAGGGAGAGGCAACACAGGATTCTCCAAAATGCACTTTGAAGGTTTGCAGTTTAGAACAACTTTTCCAGCATAACTCTATAATTTGCTTTTCTGTGGCAGCTTCTCTTACAATTCTCCTATTCAGAGCCCCGAGGTTAGAGTAGATGTGCACTTTACTAAGTGACTTCACCGTGTGGGTATGAACACACCTGTGCAAAACAAATGCCATTTCCTAAACTCCCCTTTCCACCACATATCAACAGTGCCAGAGATGAAGAATAAGTCCTTTGGTAAGAAAGCCAAGTTACATTCCAATCTCTACTCTCCCCAAGCAAACATTTTATTGCATAAACTACATTTTAAGGAGTTAACATCCCTATGTCAGGACTATCAGTTAAATGGTTTGCACAGGGTAGAGCCACTTAGAATTCCTCTATCTCTCTGTAAACTATCTGTAGTTTGTAAATTACCTCATCACATGACCCAATGTACTAACGTGACAGCTACACACGTGTAAAAGAAAGTTTTCTCTACCCTAAAACTAAATGATGACCCTACTGCTTGAGCTAGAAGAAAGAGAACACTCTGAGCACTCCTACCTCTTCATCTATGTATTTGCCACCAGACATGCTGTCCTTCAGTTGCTAGGAGCTCTGAATGAGATTTCAGGGAGGTATGATTTAAGGGATCTGAGGGAGGAAGATACAGCATTGTGTAAAGGAACAGCTAGGAAAGGAGGGGAAGGAGGTGGCTGGAGCATGATTGTTGCTGGCCCACTTCCAATGTTTGTTCTGCTTGGTTTTGGCATCGATGACAGCCCTGTTGAGCTCAGACACATCCCCAGGGCTCATGAAACATCAGAACATAATAAGGTGCTGTGATCCACAAAACTTTTTATCCTACATAAAGCTTTGCTATACCTGCATATTACTGCACTCTTACTTGGTATTGTATCAGATACTAAAATGTCACATTTTCAGAGGCTCTAAAGATTTGAATTATTTGAATAAAGTAAAATATTGAACGGTTAGCGGGATGGCAGATGTGTTAGAACATCGTGGGTTATAAAGAGGGCAATTTGTTATTAAAGGACAAGAACAGGTGAGATGAGATACAAGATATTACTTCAAACACTTTCTCTGACACAAAAAACCCCCAAATGGGATTAGGTCACAATTGGAACTGACAAATTAGAGTTATTTTTAATGGTAGAGACGTGACTGCTAACATAACTGATGGTACCAATAAGGTATCTGTGTTATGTTTCTGTGATTCACTGAACAGGTATACTATGCGCAGTATGTCCTTTTTTCATCATTAAAACCCAGAGTCCATTGATTTGGGACTATATTTAAATATTACCATGGACATATGATTAGGTGCTTAAAAATTTAATCAATGCTGAAGGTAAGAACGAGAGCACTGAATGGCTGACCCTTTCTTTCCGGGGTAGTAGAGGACAATGTTCACTTTCTTACAGAGCTGTGGCTACTACTAGGATGTGATATGTCGGGGTGTGTGGATATCTGGTCCCTCCCGGCTGTAGGGGCTGATGGGACCAGTAATTTCACAGACCTGGAAGCGTCAAGTGACTGTAGCTTTGGAAAAAAAATAGAACATTGGAGTTTACATCTGTTTTATTCATCTGTTTCTTCAAAGGGTTTTGGCGTGCAGTTACCAACAAGGTTCCTTTAGCACCACTTAACATAATGGTCAACAACTAACTCCATTAGACATTCTTTAACTCCATTAAACACCTACATCTGAAGATCGAGACCCGTGGACCTCTGTGCTACAATCTAAAACATCCCCTGTACATTTGGATGTACCAAACATGCTTTTAATATGGGATAGAATCTCTGGCTACTTAATAAATAATAAACCTACTTAAATAATAATAATAAACCTAGTCAGGACTTAAAATATACTGGGATCTATACAGGCTCTCCCTTCCCCATGGGACTCCTAGATATTTTCAACTTACAACTTTAAAACGTAAGCACGTCCTGAAGAAGCCAATTGCTGCGAAATGAGTTGGGGCATAAGCTTTAAATATATGTAATCTTTATGACATAACATTGATGAGATTGTATTCCAAATGCATATATACAGTGCTTTCCTGTATGTACAATGAATATATATATGATGATGCATAATGGAGATCTAGCGAGAATGCCCTAGTGCTCACTCGGAACTTCATTTAATATTTACTGTCTAAGATAGAGGGGAGATTGTAGAGAGCCCCCAACTAATCTAAATTCCCCCTGAGAATGAACGCAGTAGGTAGTAGGTAATAAGTGGTGAGATTAATAGTGTAGAAGGTCAAATAAACGTCAGGTGTCTGTGTCCAGGCTCCTAGTGCGCAATGTTTTTATCTATCACGTTTATTAAATTGTTAGTGTTATGAACTCTATTTACCTCTTTTACCATATATCGCTGGCCGTTAAAGTCCCCCCACCCCTGCGTTCATTCTCAGGGGGAATTTAGATTAGTTGGGGGCTCTCTACGATCTCCCCTCTATCTTAGACAGTAAATATATATTTGGGATGTTGGCCTTAATACTCAGAATAGTGCAGCTTTTTTTGTTATTGTTTTTGTTATTAACTTCATTTAATACTCTTAACCTTCGTACGTCTTTTTCAGTATATTATTATAGGCCCATAACTCTAGTGAGAAGCTATTTTTGGTTAAACATAAGTGCATATTGGGGCAGTTGGTTATTACAGTACCCTAAGCGTGGCTTCCGCTTGTTTTGCTGATCTCATAGGCAAGTCCTAATTAGTCATTACATTGGAATGCCACAGCATTAGAAAAATATGTCATATTCATAAGATGGAAATTTGAGTTTCATATTGTACTGTTAAAGCAAGATGACAGCCCCATGGAACAGTCAACACATTCTGGAGGGCTGTTCAGCAAGATAGGATTAATGTTTTGAGGATATATGGGTGAAAAATCTGTAAAAGTTTGTTTGTTTGTTTTCGCTCTTGGTGTGTGAAAATTCCTATACAGGACTGGCACTTCTTTAACATTAAAGCTTGCCTATGGTCCTTTAGCTTAAAAGTACTATATATGCTATACTTATTCATCCTTAGAAAATACACTGTGTATGATGTCTTAAGATCAAAATCTACTTTTTATACTTTACAAGAATTACATGAATCCAATGTGAAATGCAATTTTTGTGTATGAGAATGTATTTGCATGTGTTTCTCTGTACTCTAACCTGACAGGACAGCTTTATGTCCTCCTTCGAGATTGTGACTGATTACAGTAAAACAGGTTAAATTAGCTGATTTATTTAAGTCTCCAGCTAGAAAGGGGTTAGGAACATTCACAGAAATACTTACATTATTTGAAATCCACACAAATGAAAGGCATGGAAAATGTAAGAAATCATGGCAACTGCTGGTAAGCATTCCCGTAAACAGAGAAAAATATTTCCATGAGAACATATTCCAATATTCCGATTCTTTTTCTGGGATGGTCACAATGTTTAACCTAGGCAGTATATAGCTTTTACTGTACAAGTAAATGTATACTTTGCAATGCTTTATAACAAAGTTATGGAAGCCCAGAACACATAACACACATTTGGTTTACACCATTGAGTAAATAAACTGGCAATTTTTTATAACTATTATTTACAGTGATGAACACAGCGTGTGAAATAATAAAGCATAGTCTATAATGGGAGGGGGAGATCTGATCCATTTACATTTTGGCAGATCCTCAGCTATTGGCTATTTCTTTTTAGGGCTGCTTGATAGTGGTTACTAAAAATAGCTTCTATTTAACTACAGATGTTTGAATTGTATTTTACCAAATAAGGCTGAGGGATAAAAGAGTCATAAAAGACACATGATTTATTATCCCAATAGTCCTTGTAAAGCTTAACATAGCCGCAACATGATAGTGATCTGCTAAGAATGTAGATATGCTAAAGATTAATGTGATGAATGAAGGTATTGCCATTATAGGGTACAAAAGAATTTATAACATACAATATTTCTTCTTGAACTGTCTTAAAATTTTAATCATAATGCCTGGAGCCTGGTTCAAAATTTGGTTTGAAGTTATCACAATGGTTACCACCCATTATAGCTATGGTGTATTGTATAGTGTATCATTATATTATGCATTATTTGTTATCTCCTTTTTTATGGAAATTGCAAGTTCCAGAGAGATAAAATAAGCTAATTTATATGATACAACTTGTCAGCATCTGCCAGATACTGAAATGGCAGTTCTAGGCTCTTTGACACGTTAAAGGGCTCCACCCCAACTTAGGAATGGAATGTTGGGTGAGAGGTTATTGTGGCCTGATATTTGTGAAGTTACAGATCTTTCCAGGGAGGCCCTGCTTTACAATTTTCCTGGTGATCACTTCTTGCTGTTCATATTCCTTGTGATCTTTGGAGCTTTGTTAGTTGTCTACATGGTTTTATAAAACATTTTGATAGCACCATAATTTCCAAAAGTTATCTAAAGTGCCTAATGCAGCTTAACAAAAAAAACATCTATCAAACAAGCTATCAAATTAGGTTTTCAGTGCAGTAGATTACGCCACAATTGTTGTCCCATTGACCTGGATGTGGTGGGGAATAAAAATAATAGATGAATGGCATGGTGGCTCGGGTGTTTAGCAGTCTGGCCATGCAGCACTAGGGTCCCAGGTTCAAATCCTGGCCTGGGCACCATCTGCAAGGAGTTTGAATGTTCTACCTGTGTCTGTGTGGGTTTCCTCCAAGAACTTCAGTTTCCTCCCACACTCCAAAGACATGCTGATGGGTTCATTAGCTTCACCCAAAAACATTCTCCTATATTAGTTACACATGAATGTGTTAGTAATGTCAAAAAATTCCTACTTGCTGCTGTCATTAGCCCTTTGGGTATTTGGTATGTTGCCTTGCACCCTCCTCAGGTCTCTGAGTCTCCACCTATCCTGTTATCTAATACATGTGTGTCCAATGTACAAAATCATGTCTGATGTCCACCTGGATCTCCTTTAGAAGAGGCCACACTGCCATCTGAATTCATGGAATTGAGCTTAGTGTTGCTATCATTTCATAATGTTGGACCAATGGCCCTTTCAAGTTACTGGTACTTTCCAGTACTGAATGATTTAACGTTTCTAGAGCCCTATTGACAGAACTGGCATTGGCTTCTGGCTTGTACCTAGCTTTCATTTTCTTGCCACCTTTTATGGTACACTTGTTTGTCTGTTAGTGCATCCCATATAAGAGGACTACCACATTATTTGTAGTTCATGCCCTGGGTAACTATACATTCAATATCAGAAGATTCCTTGAAAAGGGACATAATAAGGTGAGGAACAATGTTGAAGTAGTCATGAACCATGAGCAGTGTTTGGATCTCACACAAGGAAAACTTTGCAAGGCAATCTCAGATCCACATATTGTGGTTCACCTTTGTTACCCTTACATTTTGTGTACTCAGTCTCTAGGAATTTTTTTAACCAGCTACCAAGATGTGACATGTTTTGTGTATGATCTATTTTCCTGACTTTGGCAGAATCAGTCTGTGCTTGCAGTAGGTATTTGCTTTATGAAACACCAATCAAAATATTAAAGGGTTGACAGAATGCAACAATGTGACACTGTTTGATCTTTATATATTGGTCATAAGTATTGACACAAATGTATGAGACATTGCCTGCTCAGCGGATGCAGAGGCTGAACGTACTCGACTAAGTTCACCCTTACATCAGCGGAGTGGCTAGGCGCAGTGAAGACCGAGCATCCGCCGAGCAGGTAAGTCTATGTGCTACGTCGGGACATTCCGCCAAGCAATACGCTTAGCGGAGGGGTCCCGACATATAATGGAAACATAGCCTTAGCAGTGCCAAAACACACATATGGGAATAGCTACATTCAATGTTTCCAAAATGCATGTAGCAGTGTGTTATAACATAATGCAACATAATGCACAACACTACAGAAATCCTGTGTGCCTTGCACACAGCCTAATGCATTTAAAATGTAAGTGACTGAAGATGTTGCACATATTAATTATATATATATATATATATATATATCAATCATTGTATGCGTATCTTTATAGGTATATGCTAATGAACAATTAAATATACCAATAATGTATGGATTAGATTGTATAGATCAGTAATTTGGTGTGACCATGCTTTAATATATCTATGCAAATAAAACTATCCACACATTTTATCCTGACTTTTCAACCAAATTCCTATACATTGCACCAAAGAGACATTTAGGTTGAATTCAGACAGTCAGGCATACAACATGTTACCAAATATCATGTGAATTCCACCTTAACAATGTCATCAAAATATGGCAAAAAAAAATACAAAGTAATTGCTAAAATGATATAAACAAAATACTTCAATAAATTTATTTCAAATATACACGCATTACATTCAGTGCATTTCAGTTAATAAACAAGAAAACATGTTTTATTCATGTCCAAAGAAATATTGTTCTTGGTCAGTCAAATAATACATAACAAATATGAGATCCTGTCTTTATAAAGTAAAGTTGTTAAAAGCGGTACAACTATTTTCTCATACATTTCCATCTTCTGCTATTTTGTGTCCTAAAAGACTTGTATGCAGGAATGCTAAATTCAGTACATCCGTAAATAGCTTGATAAATAATGAACATCCAGTGACAGCTGATGTTATTTAGGATCGCTATTCTAATACTTCACTTCACTTGTTATTGTTTATCTAAAAATGATAATTGCCTGGCTGTGTCTGGCTTTAATAGTTTCGAGTCCCTGAACCAAACCAAGAATGCAACAGATAAAGCCAGAAGTTGTGGTTTGTATACTTTAATGGGTCAGTGATCCAACACACATTGGAGTTCTCAGACAGACCACATATTTCTCAGTTAATCATTATTAACTAACTATTTCTTTTATTAGAAGAAATCTAAGAGGGTGCTGTAAGGAACTGTAAAGCTTGCCATAGACGCTTTGACTTTAAGTGCAATTTTTGACAGATTGATCGTCATGATCGTGATCGATCATTCACAAATTGATTCATGTTTAAAGCGTGCGTTCAACCGAAATGACGAGAAATCGCAGGTAAAATTGATCGGGCAGGAATCAGACATGTCTGTCATTTTTTGGTGATCTATCGTGAATCCAAGGACGTTCCTGGAGACCTTAAGATCTGCCCTTTCTATCGACCCATGCAGGCCTGATCCCACTTCCATCATTTCCAATCAACTTTTTGTTGTGTAGCCGATCTTTTGGTACGTCACCGGTTGGGCGCATAAATCATCGATAAATCCTATCATGGTGAATTTTTTGATCGCTGTATGACTTATGATCAAAGACTTAATTGCATGTCCTGATCGCATACGTGATCGTTCTTTGAGAAATCTGCATGTCTATGGCTAGCTTTCTTTGGGTACCAACTGCAGGAATCATACTGGATGACATACATCTGCATTTGGAGTACTTCCAATATTGCCATTTTCAAGGGACTTTCAATTAAGATGGTTAGAATTTCCTGTGTGTGATTAGGACAAAGTGAAGACTAGTTAGTTGATGAAAATCAGACTTCTCAATGAGCAAGTTATTTAGAAAGGAAGTCTAATTAAACAAAATCATTCTTCCCTCCCTTAACGCCCTTGCACAGTTTTTATTAAAAGAAAATGTTTTTTTCTTATAAAATGTCCAGGTTACAGAAAAAGCTGATTTTCCCAGAGTGCGACTTTTTGTTCCATTCCTGACTAGTAGAATATATGAAGAAGTGACCTCATATAAACCTGAAAACCACATCACTTAGCATGGGTTCAGTACCTGTATACATGCTTATTGGGCGACACAGTGATTGCTTTATGTATATGAAAATATTTTTTGGGGACATTCTTTCTATATACACAAGTATATGTAATGTAAAGCACACTACTGCATCTTATTGTTACCTCTGTTTGAATGAAATATATATGAACATGTATTTTGCCTTTTAAACTAAAATTGCAACTTCTTGAGAAGATTTGAAAAGGGCACTCTGCCCTTACTGATGGACCACAGAGTGTTTAGGGGATCTAGACATATTGAATGTCTACAGGGCAGGGACCACACATATAGATATGGGACAGATATAGATATGGGCGTCGTGCACGCTCATGGCCATCTATTTGGCCCATATCTAATGTGGCCATCCCTGTTTTCGAGCGGGACCAATCAATCCAGCTCAAAAATAGGGATATTGGACATAACCGTAAACCATGGTCAATGTCCATTGCTTTGCATGGAGTCACACTGGTGCTCTTACAGTCTACAACCAAATCTTAATGTGTAAGGGTCCCCATTCACCTTAAGATTCCTCTGTCAGATTTCCTTAAGATCTCCTTTTGTTTTACCAAAACTATATAATATGAGGGACTTTCTAAACCATCAAGTCTACCTGTGTTCAATCACAGAGGACCCGATACTACATAGTTGTTGGTAGATCTAAAGGTGTATGGCCAGCTTAAGTCTTAAGAAATATCTCAAAGCAGAGCACTAGTTTTTGCTGTCTTGTATATCTTGTATATTATACATCACAACCATGGAATGTTCCCATCAGGAGGTAGTGAGACAGACTTTCACCTATAGTTCTAGTGGAATCTTAAGTAGAACTGGAATGTACATAGAAGTGTTAGGGGCATTTTTCATAAACAGTACACATTCAGCAGGGCAGTGAAGTACTAAGCAGTATTGTATTTGACATTTGGCATATTCATGATATCTGAACTATACGGAAAAGCCTAACTGTTGTCTACTCGCACACTAACAGATGAAAAGCACCGCCCCATACTTGCATATAAAGGGGCAATGAAGCTTTCAGTAACACCCTTCCATATTGCTTGCACGGATGGTAACACCATTAGGAAGGTTCTCACGAAAGGCACCACAATCCTAGAGATAAAGAAAAAAAGTTGGTTGGTGAAAAATATAAGCAGGATTCTGAGTTACTTTCAAAGGCTCCAGTAATGTCCAACTGTTTTGATTGTGTCAAGTATAACAATAGAATAATAGGAATCTGAATAAACTGTTTTATGACTAGATCAAGGTTTACTTATCTAAGGCTAAGTTTACACTGCCGTTTTTTTACCGCCAGGTAAACGACCGTTTAACGTGACCCACCAGCGGACGCCACATTAGGTGTCCGCCGGTCGGTTTTCCGGCTGCCGTCCCATAGGACCTCTATGGGAGTCCTTATTTAGACGCCCTGTTATCGCCTGCAATGTTTTGCAGCCAATTACAGGGAGTCGTTTCTCCTGCGGGTGCGGGAGCGCGCTGTTGGTTCTCGAGCTGAAAGCAGCTCGAGAACCGCCAGTGTAAACTTAGCCTAACTCTAAACATATATTGCATACATTGAATGTTTTAACTGAACACAAGCTTGAATTACTCCATCATGTGTGTAAGGCACCTGCAGTGATGTCACACTAGTTGGCTCCCTAAAGTCTATCTACAACCATTTTCCCTGCTTTGAATAAAGTACCCATGTCAAGACCATTAACTAGAACTAAGAAAACTAGAAAACTAAGGCTGGCCATGGTTGATATCTGTGCAACCAATGAACCTTCAAGCGCAGCGTGATGACGTCACTACACTGCGCTCAAGCTGCCTCAATTAAAAAGGTTTAAAAAATTGAGCTGAATTCCTAACTTTAGATGTCCCCAGACCAGAATTTTAGGAGTAATCTCAAAATAGGGATACTTTGTACCTCCTACTAATAATCATGGGCAATGTCAAATAATTTCAACCTGCCAATTAATTCACCTGTAATTTCACCCTATGATGTGGATTTCACAAAGATTTCCATTAAGTATTAAGTATCGTTCCCAAATATCTAATTATCTAAAGGCTACACCATACAAGGAAGGCCTCCACTTCTCCTAATGGCTGGATAGCTACAGCAAATCATATAGCATCAAATAAGTCTACATATAGAGAATGACTGCTGAACAAATGTTGTTAAGCAGAAATAAAAGAATCCCTTCTAACTAGATACCAAATTCACCTACTAAAATGTCTTCAATAATAAAACATGGGAAGGAATTTGTTCACAGAGTGTATTTGGAGCTATTCTTAACATTAATAACATGAGTGTATGGATTACTCCCATACAAACATATTTTGAGATATCTTCCTTACAGATTCTCAGTATTCACAGTAACTTCAGATTATTACAACAGAAGTAAGCCAAAAACAAACCTCCTAATATGGTTGTAGTACTAGAAATCGGGATGATCATCAACTTGCTGGAGCCCATAAATCTAATCTGGCCTTACAAGAGGATATTTTAACCCTAAAACAGCATAATAATGCTGAAACGTTTACACCAAGGGCTTAGAGGTGGTATATACGTTGTGTCATAGCTGGGCTTCAATATTCTAATATGATGTCAAGTCAGGCAAGTTCTACTTTGATGTCAGAAGCAGAAACATCACATTGATGAACATATTACATATATTCAGGGGTGAACATAAGTGGTACTCGGGTACTCAAAAGGGGCAAAAAACTAGCTCTGCGGACCTGCATTATTGTTATAAAACTCATATGCAGATAGTTGTTAGTAGGCATATGAGGTGTGCAGGTACGCAGAGCTAGTTTTTTTGCCCCTTTTGAGTACCCGAGTACCACTTATGTGCACCCCTGCATATATTAGTGGTTTCCTCATATTGTTACCCATGTGACTTCAGTAGGAATCTGAACACTTCCTGGAGGTGTTGGTTTATGTCTGGTTCACAAGTATCCATTTGAATGTGCATTGAACAACACATGTTAACACTTGTATACAGGCCTATTGAGTAATTTTTACATTTGTAAGCCTGAGTTCATATCAATGCACCTTATAACGGAGAGGTGTAAACCAATCATGGTGTCTATGCCTAATCCATATGGAGGGGGTTCCAGAATTGTTCATGTGTGTAAGTTCCTCCTGTCCTTCTCAGTCTATTAGTGATAGTGACACTGAAATGTAATGTATTGATAGAGAGGACACTGCGTGCCCTGCCAGAGGGTGGAGGTCTATGATGGCGGCACCCAGCAGCAGTCTCTGGCCTCTTCAGTTTTGTCATTAATTCCAGGAAGATAAACGGATGAAACAATGTGATTTTTTTAGTTTTTTACATAAACATGAGCAGCTTGTAGCTGATATCAATAGTAAAATAGCAGGTACTCCATACATTGTAAGTATTGCTAATATATACAAATAAACATATTCTATCTTGCATTGCATTAAGGCTATAACAAGCCATTTATGTTTTATATTTTGGTATGCTTTATTTTGTCCAACAGCATATCATTAAAATGGTCTTAGCCTAAATGTCCTGTCACTTCCTGTTCTGTAATAAAATGGAAATGTTTCCAAATTGACAGCAACCCTCTCTGAGATTGTTGCCCCTATGAAAACCTCACTTATCTGTCTATTGGTTAATGTTCAACCATAAGGAACTCAGACAGCATTGAGGATCTGGCAGGATCTCCAACCCTTCATTACTTAACCCAGTGGTTCCCAAACTAGGGGTCGTGAAGGTATTCCAGGGGGCACGGCCCTTATTCTTAACCTGTGTTTGAATGAGGAGGGGGGCTCGATAATGTTCCTAAATAGAAAAGGGGGGCCCTGCAAGGATGCCATGTAAGTTTTCGGTGTTCATCCATTCAGGAATCTAACACAGACAACCTTGAGCGTTCGATCCCGCAGAAACAAAATGATTATCCAACAGGGATCCAACACGTTGTTAAATTCCTGTGTGATTGCCATAACTTTCGATGGGGACCCCATCCAAAGTATTGGCCAGGGATCGAACACCCAAAGTGGTGCACACCGATTCACTGAACGATCATTGGTCGATTCTGGCATAAGTTTGCATCAATCGTAAAATTATCTTAAGGAATCATTTTATGATGGGTACCTTAAGGTTTAAAATGTTAAAGTTCATCTGAATTACTTCCTATTCTGTACTGTACTGTACCCCAAAAAAGGGCAATTTCACACCGCAACACAGCATGGCTAGCATTAGTGAAAGGTAGAGAGGTTTCCATAGGAAATTTGTGTACCTTTCACACTGGCCTTTACGGTAACGTGCAATGCCATGCATTACTGTAAATGCCTTGCTGCACGCAGCGCTAGCACATGTGCATGTAGTGCAAAATGTAGGCTTTTGGTCGCTAATGGATGTGGTTAATGGATGGGGTAGTGTTACTGCTACTGAGTCTGTTACCGGCAAAAAATGCACTACAGTGAAATGGCCCTTAAGCTAAACTCTAACCTTTCACAGTTCTACAGGCTCCTCTAAGGTACTAAAATGCAGCTGACTCCACATTCACTATGGGCTTTCCACAGTGTGCATTAGAACTTGCAGTTAGTCAGACAGAGGCCAACTAATTTTCTAGTTGGAGGGTGCCAAGCATTCCTCTCAATTATAAGGGAATGCCCCTTCATTAATGAGATTTCAGGTTTTTGTTAATCATGGAAGCTCAGAATCAAGTGTGGCAATTGCCAAGGGTTGTCTGCATGCAAATGGCGGCTTTCCAACAACTCTGATGTCACACTGACACCAAACAAAACTTTGCAAAACTCCATAATTCTCTGTATATTTAACAGGGCTATGGGTTCTTGAGATTAGTATGGAGGCAAGGTGCTTTGATGCTTTTAGAAAGTTAAGTATAGTGCCAAACTGGCCTTTTTCAGCCAACAACTGCCTGCATTGGATAGAAAAGTACATAGACCTAGTCTCTGGCAAAGCATGAGCATATTCAATATTATCAAATGTTTTGGTGAGGCCTAAACCCCAAATATGATATTCACAGATTCCAACATGACCCACAAACTGGTCTAATGTGTAGCTACTCTATGTCATCTAAGAAGTATATGGGGGTGATATATATCTATAAATATGTATGGTACACACTATAATAAATATGTGTATCTGAGATAATAATAGAACTACATATAACATAATAATCAGAACATGGCTCCATTACCAGATGTGCAGGCAGCTGAGGATGGCGAATATCAGACCCAGGACAAAGGACAGAGGGATTGCCAGGAGAAGGGTGAGCACCTTGTAGATGAGGTATTTACTGATTTCATAGATTGCTGTGCTGCAGATCCAAACCTTGTCAAAGCTGTGAGTGGTCTCCGGCTCCGCAATCAGATCCTCAAATCCTAACTGGAGAACATATGACACAGAGAGAGAGAGTTACTGGGAGAACAGGGAGTCAACATGTACATATATTGTAGTCACAGACCTAGAAGTAATAGCACAAAAGGGACTTAACTTCTACAACTATTGTAGTCTTATATCCATAAACTACAAGTACTAGCAGAACTGAGACTCAACTTCTAAAAGTATTGTAGATGTAGATGCATGAGCTACAAGTACCAGCACAACAGAGACTTAACTTCTACCAGTAATGTAGTCATATCTATGAACTACAAATACAAGCACAATGGAGACTTCACTTCTACAAGTATTGTAGTCTTATATCTATGAACTTCATGAACCAGCACAACGGAGACTTAACTTCTATAAGTATTGTAGTCTTATATCCATGAAATACAAGTACCAGCAGAACTGAGACTCAACCTCTAAAAGTATTGTAGGCCTAGCTGCATGAACTACAAGTACCAGCAGAACTGAGATTTAACTTGTAAATTAATTGTAGCCCTAGATGCAGAAACTATAAGTACCATGAGAACTGCATGAAAAGTTCTACAAGTACTGTAGTCTTATATCCATCTACAAGTATTGAAGCCATGGGTAAATGAACTACAAGTACCAGCAGAAGTAGTTTGGTGCTAGGTGTAGCCAGAAGTAACAAGCCCTCAGTATGGGGGTCAGTGTCTGTGAACCCTCTCTTACCTTCAGGTGGCTGTTGAGATTGTTGGGGTCCCGGTCCCGAGGGTGGATCTCATACGACTTCTCTTTCAGCATTGGCATATTAGATCGGTTAAATTCATCATCATCCATGAAGATCTGAGCATCAGCTTTCTCCTTCTCTAAGCCCATGGTGTCCGATGGTGTGTGTGCACCCCCTGATCGGTGTCCCCCTCCTCCCGATGTGTCAGTACAGACTGAGCCCTGACTACAGGACACGCCCCGCTCTACACTCAGCCAGGAGAGGAGGCAGTGCTGGGAGGGGGTCTGTGTGCTGGGACTACATCGTCAGCACATATCTGGAGCACAGCTGGGGTGGATGGTGCCATGTACCTGTCATGTACCTGCTGAGGATGTAGTGATCAGTGGATATGCTGAAACTGTATCCTAACCATTCACACTGTACTAGGCTACATGTGCTGCTCAGAAGTCTCATTTGTTGGTAAACATTTTAGTTCCTACGTGGATGTGAGATGACAATATAGGTGACACACATTGAAGAAAAGCATAAAGTCACATAACACTCAGAAGTTCTTAACTTATTACAAAATGAACATATAGTGCAGAGCATGCAGCATGAGAAAACGTGTAGATACCAGGTACAACCAGGTACAACCAGTCTCCAATATTCCATACAAAAGACATAAACATCATTGCTGCATTACTGATCAGAATACACATAGTACATGGCTACTTCCACAGTGTAACTGCCAAACCTAAGAACACATAACTTTATCAAGGTGGGACAGAAGTAGGTTGTTTATGATGGGTCACCACCAATGTGTTTTGTGAACTGGACTTCTTGAAGATGAGACAATGGTATGATGGGTAACTTCTGATGTGTTTTGTGTGACTGGACTTTATCAAGGTGTGACAGAGGTAGGTTTTAAACTATGGGTCGCCACCTATGTTGTATGTAGACTGGAGTTTTTTAAGGTAGCACAGGGATATGTGTCTATGATGGGTTACCAATGACATGTTTTGTGGACTGGACATTATCAAGGTCGGACAGGAGTAGGTTGTTTATGATGGGTCACCATCGATGTGTTTTGTGGACTGGACTTCTTGAAGGTGAGACAAGGGTATGATGGGCTACTTTTGGTGTGTTTTGTGTGACTTGACCTTATCAAGGTGCGACAGAGGTAGGTTTTATACTATGGGTCACCACCTATGTTGTATGTAGACTGGAGTTTTTCAAGGTGGCACAGGGATATGTGTCTGTGATGGGTTACCAATGACATGTTTGTGGACTTGACATTATCAAGTTTGAACAGGAGTAGGTTGTTTATGATGGGTCACCATCGTTGTGTTTTGTGGGCTGGACTTCTTGAAGGTGAGACAAGGGCATGATGGGCTACTTCTGATGTGTTTTGTGTGACAAGACTTTATCAAGGTGTGACAGGGGTAGGTTGTATAAGAGGGTTCAGCACTGACATTTTATGTACAGGACTTTATCAAGGTGGGACAGGTGTAGACTTTCTATGGTCTTGGCTCTTCTGTTGCCAACCCGGACTGCCTGACCTGTACCTGTTCTGCCAGCCCTGATCCTTTGCCTGCCTGACGATGCTATTGCCTCATCCCTTGGTCCTGCTTGGTTGCCCTGGTTATGACCCAGCCTGCTGACAATGCCTGTGTCTCTGGTACCTTTACCTGGTGTCCTCTGGACTAGCTGCATCAATGAGTAGCGACCTGGTGTTCCCCTTGGGAAAGTCAATCCCCACCATCAGGGGTATCGTGAAGAACGAGTGGGTTCAATCAGACACCGCCCTTAGAGGAGGTTAGACTCGTGCCACATTAGGTCTACATCTGCTGGTCCGTAACAGTACACTGAGGCCATGGACTCAGGCACGCCACACCTGTTGTACAGGACCTATGACAGGAAGTGAGTCATCTGAACAAATGTCAGAATGCTTGATGCAGTTCATTCCAAATGTTCCTGCTTGTCTGAATGTTGTCTTTTCACCTCCCACAGCAGGGTCGCTAGTTGCTCCTGTACCTGCAATACCTACCCCAGTGAGTCCAACAGACTTTAGTACCGCTGCCGTGCAACTCCCTCTACCATCAGGTTATGGTGGAGATCCATAAACCTGTCATGGATTCCTGAACCAGTGTCTGATCCACTTTAAGTAATATAGTAATCTCCTTGGCCACAAGGATAGATATGCGTTTTAGGGAACATTATAAGGA
The DNA here is from genome assembly GCA_036250615.1 of Ptychadena robeensis. Taxonomy (NCBI): domain Eukaryota; kingdom Metazoa; phylum Chordata; class Amphibia; order Anura; family Ptychadenidae; genus Ptychadena; species Ptychadena robeensis. The sequence continues at coordinate 67,572,991 of CM070034.1, read as the reverse complement.
GGTTGCATGTACCAGAAGACCCTCCATCTCCATCCTTACTTTGTGTCCACCCCAGCTGAGGAGCCCATGCAAACAGAGCGTCTGTCTTCCAGGAACATGCACACAGCAAAGCAGAGAACCTGTGTCTGTATTGCGGAGGCAAGACCCACCACGTGTGTAAATGTCCACAGAGGTCGGGAAACTCCACTGTCGGAGTGGAGTTTCCGATCCACCGGTTGCAAATTGGGGTTCTTCACTCAGAGATGATCTCCTTCTATGTGCTGCCAGCATCAATGAATCCAGTTATTGGCCTCCCCTGGTTGTGTCAGCATACTCCAGTTCTGGACTGGCACAACGGATTTTACATCAGGGATCTTCCTAGAGGGGGTTTATCCATACATCTTTGTCACCAGTTAGGGCTGGGTTCTTCTTTGTGAAGAAAAAGGATCCCTTTAGCCCTGTATTGACTGACAAGATTACAGTCAAGAATCGGTACCCTCTTTCGCTGATCTCCGAATTCTTTGACAGGACAGGGGCTAAGGTCTTCACTAAACTCAATCTGCACGGGCATACAACCTTATCTGCAGTCAAGAGGGCGATGAGTGGAAGACTGCTCTCAACATGTGATGGACACTAAGGGTCCCCATACACCTATAGATTTCTCTGTCAGATTTCCTTTTGTTTTACCAAATCCATGTAATATGAGGGACTTTCTAACCATCAAGTCTACCTGTGTTCAATCGCAGAGGACCCGGCACTACATAGTTGTTGGTAGATCTAAAGGAAATCTGACAGAGAGATCTGATGGTGTATGGCCAGCTTAAGAGTACCTTGTCATGCCCTTTGGTCCGCAACACTCTCGTGGTATTCCAGGAGTTTGTAAATAACATCTTCCAGGACCTGCTCTATACCTACGTGATATACCTACCTGGACTTTATCAAGGTGGGACAGGGAGAAGTATCACACTTCATTATTAGAAGAAATACATAAATCCTCCCCAATAAAATGTTATTTACATAGAAAAAGGCAGATATCAGATAAAATGACTATACAGTGGAGGAAATAATTATTTGACCCCTCACTGATTTTGTAAGTTTGTCCA
>CM070034.1:67556607-67567072 GCA_036250615.1 Ptychadena robeensis | reverse complement strand
ACAGAAACATCTACACCACTTGAGGGGTTCACATACTTTCAAGCAGCACTGTAGTTGATGAAATGTTGAATGCTTATATTCAGTGATCTTATGCATTCTACTTTGCTTTTCATGTATACAGTAGATCTTTGTTCAACATTGAAGACCTCTTGCCGCTTTGTTTTTCAAGTGGACAAATATCAGATTTTGTTAAAGAATAATATTGTCCAAGAGAACAGACTTTATTTTTCACCATTTACCATATATACCGTATTTTTTGGACCATAAGACCCTGATTTGAGAGCAGGAAAAACTGAAAAATAATGTGGAATATAATCTAATCTAATCAGTTGCAAAAAAAAAAATCCCCTGCAGTACCCAATTTCAGCCACAAAAATGGTGTTACTAGAGAGAACACTTTAGGCAGAAGAGGTGGGAGAGTGGGGGATTCTGCACTGTTTGTCTCCCTTCTTCCCAGCTGAGCTGCATGGTGATCGCAGTTACAGGCAGACATACATTGAAGCTGCTGGCTGGCAAAAAATATCGTTAAAGCGGACCTACCACCAGAAAATGATGATTACATGAATGGCTCTAGATGTGCCGATAATAGGGAGGAATGCATAGAAAAAAAAACTGTAATTAGTAACTTAAGTAGATCCCGCACAGCCCCTACTCTCACCCTGGACCTGATGACTTGTCATATGAGCGCTGTGATTGCCGGGTAATTCTGTGATCTCAACTCTCCATTGAAAGTACACTAACGAAAGTTTCTATAGAAAACTATTGAACGCCCCCACTCGCTATATTGCACTCTGTGTTAACAGGGAAGACAAATATGGTTTGTCGATTTTAGGGAACAGCAGGTTAGTATATTATTTCAGGATTGGGGAGCCCTAAGCCACCATCATACCAGCTCAGAGGTAAGTCAAACTTTAATTTTACATATATATTTTTTACATATTGAATATACATCAACTTTTATTTCATTATGTACTCAGTAACAAAATTCAGAAACTCAAAGTACTGCTTTTTAATATGTGTTACATTTGTTGTTTGACCTTTTTGAGCAAACTCCTGTTAAAGGCAACATCATCTCTTTATTTGCCAGCAGTCAGTCAGAAACTGGGATCAAGCAGTACACTGAAAATAACAGCAGGCATGTAGGCACAGATATATGCCTCAAGGCTACAGCAGTCTAAACTGATATTTGTTCTGTTAGTTGGTCATCATTTATCATGACAATAATAATGTCCCTATAAAGTGACTTGATATGCAGTTCTGACTCTCCAACACATGAAACTCCAATGGGGTGCCTAGAACAGGTGTGAGTAAACGATGGCCCAGGGGCCATATCTGGCGCTGTAGTATTTTAGTCCTCTTGGTGTCAAGACACTCTGGCTGCCCTCTGGTCATTCCCTGCAATAAGTGGATATATTGTGACAAAAAGGATTATAAAGGTCTCCTGCTAGAGGCCATAGTTTGCATAGATTTACTATCCATAGCCTTATTTTCCATATATATAATTTGTTTATGATTATTTTTTTTTTCTTTTGCATTAATTTATCAATGTTTACATTTTCCACCCAGGCTGGGAGGACTTGGAATTGGGCAGCCCTTATAGTTTAATTGTCCGGTTGTTCTTTTAAATTTAAATACCCATTGCGGCCCACAAGTTAAAAAGTTTGCTAACCCCAGGTCCAGATGATATTTGTCTACATATTCTGAAGACTGACTGGGCCGCACTCATTTGTTTGCCCCTGTGTTACCTCTTCCCTTAAATCATATAGGCCATTTAAGGGGTTTGATTAGGTAAATAGTGGCATTTTATGTACAGCAGCCAATGGCAATACTAGTTGACAAACTCTTTTGCTGACCTGCTCTGTTGGGGCACAATAAACGTCATTGTACATTAAGTATGGCCTGTATTTTTTTTAAATCTTAATACTGATAACTATCCTCTGCTCTGGAATGTGATTATATGGGCTGGCACATTATGTGATGTAACATAACCAAGCATTCAAACTATTTAAGCATATGAGGATCTTAATTTATGTTCAGTTTTTTAGTGCTGAGCAAAATCTGTGCAGTTCACCAAATGATATAAGAAATGCAGCATGATACAATGCAGAGTGGAACATTCCTCAATAGTGCTTAATGTTGTGCAGATACCCAACTAATAAACATTACGGATTGTACTTAGTATGGTAATAAGAATAAAGGGTTCTAAATGTAATTCATAGAATCATGAGGAAAAAAGCAGAGGGTTTGGCTCCACAGATATGTGCAGATATCTCAATAGATTTGTATATCTACTAATATAGAATAAAATATGTCTTTAGGTGGAGCGTTACATTTCAGAGAAATTGGTGTATAGCCATAAATTATTCTCCCCTGGGGGAATGGTGATGATCTGGTACAAAAAATTTGAAATTGTTGAAAAATTGTTAGAGAGTTTGAGGGGATCCACAATTCATGGTGTCTCTAAGGAGCCCCAGGAATATGAGAATCCCCAAGGATATCTATTGGTTGTACCATGGTGAGATTGATGAACTGTATAATATGTTCAATAAAGATTTCATATTTGAATGGCGGTTGGTATTTAGTCCCAACTGGGTTCCAGGTTATCCAGTATTATGGGAGATTCCCATGTAGTAGATTATATGTTCTCTTGCAGTACAACTTGCCCTCCCTAATTGATCAGGTGCTTTTGTCCTATGATGCTTTGTTTTGTTTAAAAAAAAAAAAAAAAAAGAGGTAAAGCGGCCCTACCACCAGAAAATGATCACAACATATTTGGCACTAGAAGTGCTGGTAATAGGGAGGAATGACTAAAACCTCCCCATACATTGAGTGTACCCCCTCTTTAAGCTCTTTTAAAAAGTGGGTTTTTGAAAAGTAGCTGAAGTTACATAAACTCAATAATTACATTACAGAAAAAGTCATTAGTACTTGTGAAAATAATTTGTAGGATGCTAATATTCAAATTTATTTCAAAGCAGAAGTCTAAATGATTGACAGATGTAGGAATCTCTTCTGTGACAGGCAGTGATTAGTCATCCCGCAGCTTTCTACATCAGAAGACAGGTATACTTTAAATGCAACATGTATTATACTCATCATGAATACCCTACATAATGGGCCATCCTCATTTTATTAATTACAGAACCCAGCATTTTAGATATCTCACATGGCATTTACTTTCAGCGATTTACTGGTACGGAATAAATGTAATCATAGTAGTTGGAAATCTCTAGCATGCAGAGAATGTTGTAATAAATACCAATGTGCACACGTGTCCTCCCATTTATTGGCTGGTATTACTGAATGTTGAATTCAAAATCTAGAATCTGGCAGGTAAGTGCATATGCAGGCATCTATATTGGAATTACAATAAAAAGGATAGAAACTCATGAAAACCCATAATTTATGAGTATTATATATATTTATGGAAATATAAGAAGTGAAAAGTCAAAGGAAATTTAACACTAACTATAAAATTATCATTATCATGGAAAAAATATACAGTGGAAAGTATAGGGAAATGTGACTGACCTAACCTATGAATCATCTGCCAAGTATGACTGTAAGGGTGGTATATTTAATATATTAGATAAATGTTCTTGGCATGAAATGGGTGATTTGCAAAATGAAAAGAATATGTTAACTTTGAAGGTGAATTATCACGTTAAAAGGTAATTTTTACTTAGCTTAGTGAAAATGTACTTTGCAAAAAAACAAACAAATTATGAACATTTATTAAAAACATTTAGTTGTGCTTACATGAAGTTAACCTATGTGGTATGTTGTTTGTGTGTCAGATATGTAGCTACGAACCAGCAGCCAAGCTTACAGCAGGGTACACACATGGCTCACGGCCATCTATCTGCCCCATATCATATGCGGCCATCCCAGTTTTCGAGCAGGACCAATCGATCCTGCTTGAAAACTGGGATATTGAACATAACCGTTAATCAGGGCTGATGTCCGTTGCTTTGCATGAAACCCGCCAGTCTCCATGCAAATCATCAGCTGAGCTGGAGAGATAACAGAATGGTGCCATCAGCTCCTTCGATATCTGACAGCAGCGTGATGGCATCATCATGCTGCTGCAGGGAACATCGGATGGCTCAAATATCGAGCCGTCTGTTCCCTGCTTAAGTTACAGTAGGCAGAGAGGGAGATGGATCTTCCCTTTCACAGCTGCTTCCCCTCCACCTCTGCCGGCTAAGCTCAGTGCTAGTCCGACGTCACTCAGATTGAAAAAACGCGACCACCCATGGCAGAATAGTCTATTGGCCGCAGGTGGTCTAGACTTGATGCATACATGATAAGATGAACACATAAGTAAAAAATGAAAATTTGTAGGACATGGAGTTAACTAACATGCATGCTTTGAAACATGATTAAGATATCAGATTTCCTTTGTTTATACTCAGCCCTTTTGTATGCTGATAGGCTGGTGAAATCATTTTGTGACTTGAGCTGAATGGAATGGCCATGGTACTGCCCTTCCTTTTCCGTATGTACATGAGTGACAGGTCGGATAAACTTGATGCCTAAAAAAATGAGTGGACATAATGAAAAGGGCTGCTGTAAATAGTACATGACTCTTAAATGTGTAGTTGTAATAGAATCTATACAGTGAAACAAATGTGGAAATACTAGAGTATGAATTACACTCTAAAATGCTGAATTATTGGTAGGTATAAAAAGGTACACATTAATTAATTCAGAGCTTTATTCATTAAAAACGATTAAAGAGGAATCATATTTTATGTCGAGGTACTTTTCACAGGTAACCATACAATGTCAAGGGGAGACAATGCTTTCAAAAATATATAAATAATGGAAAACCCACCCTATCTGCCAACATCCCAATTTAACTATGCAGTAAGGGAAAACTAAACGTTTTCAATTATTCTCCCTAGGGAGCAAGGGGACTTTTAAGGCAGTGATATCAGAAAATAGATTAGATTTATTTATTCCCAGTGAAAGTGAAGTCAAATACAAAAAATTTACAAATTATCAAATACAAAGCCAAGATACAGTGTATATATATAATTCCAAGCATGAATAAAATTTACAATTGTTTACAAAATATTGCACTAGCCTGACACTTGCGTTTCACGGATATCCGCTTCTTCAGGGGTCTTTGTGTGCACTGTATGTGTAACAATCTGCGGGCAGGCTTGGAGTCGAGTTGCTGAAACAGTAATGGCAGGATCAACAGGTATCGAGAGGGAGCAAGCAGGAGCGTGGTCAAAAACAAGCGTGGGTCTAAGCCGGTGGTGTCGAGTCACAAAGGAGCAAGATAAAGAGTTGTCGGGTTGTTCAAGCAAGGGTCGGTACACAAAGATGATCATAAGCAGGAGCAGGCATAAATAGGCAGCTAGACACTGTCTGGAAGCACAATAATCTGGCATTGAAGCTAAGCAAGGACCTGGCTTTTATAGGAAGTCCATGGGAGGGACTAAGGGTTCAGGGTTCGATGAGTACAAGGTAAGAAGGTGCCTTTGTATAAGGTATCAGACAAGGTACCAAACAAACATTCCGGTGGCTCACGGGATAGAGTTGCAGCCAGACACCGGAGCGTCCCTGGGTTCCGATCCTGATAGTATGATTAAGATTTTACATTGGGTTGATTGGATCTTAGCCATGTCAGGGTTTAATATTAACAACAGTAAAAGCAATATATTCAAGGGCTATGGGCGCATTTGCAGTAGAGGAGAGCAGGAGGAGAAATATATATAACCCCCGGAATGTGTCCCTCTCCTAGGGCTTGTCCGCCTGTATCAAACAAAGAACGCATCTCATCATGATGAGATGCGTTCTTTGTTTAGTTTTGTCTACGTTTAGTTTTCCCTTACTGCATAATGCTTTCAAAAACTTAACACTGACTTAACATAAAAAAACTGACTGACTTTGAGAGGCTTTGTCTCTGTATTCCACACAGCAGAGGCCTCATCTCTATCTCTATGCTATACCACTAGCTTGTATCCCGCCTTTCTTTCTCTTAGCTTCTTCTTAGCTCTTAGCTATGTGTGAGCCTGGGAGCAGGACTTTGGTCAGACCCCAAGAGATGCAGAGAGGTCCCAGATATGGGACAGTGTTGCAAAAAGCTCCATCAATATAATCTACTTGGAAAACTCTTACAAAGTGCTGATGCAATGGCATATCACCCCTGCAAGAATCTTTTTCGTAGCCTTTGCCTCTCCTAATTGTTTCAGGGGATACTGAGTATTGGGGACAATGCTCCAAGGTCTGTATGCTTTGAGCTAGAGTCTACAACTTAATTCAAACTCTCTGTATTAGTCCCTTCCCACATGTCAGTGGGAAGCCTAACTGCAAAAAACCCACTCCACCTCAACATGTACAAATCCAAATTTTCCTCCTTTATTTTCTTAGCTGCTAGCCAAACTATTACTCAAACCTAGAAGCAGACCTACCACAGTCCTCAATGATTCCCTTAATAGGTTTGAGAAGAACTGGTCCACTTGGATACAAAAACCTGAAGGCTGAAGGTTTGGCCCTGGATCTTGATTTGCTCTATCATTAATCCCTGCGCCCCCTCAGGATTTCTTGAGAGGTGCTGTGCGGATGCCTTTTGTTTGTTAATCTGCTATTTTGTTATATTGTTGTACCATGGCTATCTTTACTTTCCTGTTAAAATCCCCCTTTCCTTTTATTATTTGTTTTGTTCTTGTACCTCTATTTTTGTTTATTGCTACTATTTTGGTTAAAATTTTAAACCCAATACAAGAAAGGTATGGAAAATTGGGCACGGTAATTGGGTACAAAACAAAAAACCTAAAACTAGATAACTTGTGTGTCATCTAGTTTCAAGGCAAACATTAAACATAAACTTTTTATTTATATCACTTAATTTGAAAATGCTTTAAAGCAGAATTAAATTCTTAACACAACCATAAAAAAATAACACATTACTCACCTGCATAGAGTCTTCACCCAGGGACAACGACCCCCAAAACAAAAAAATACGCACTTTTCCTGCCTGCTCACTCCCGCGCCGCCATGCTTGGAGTATCTGGTCCTCCAGGCTGCAAGATGGAGGAGTGAGACTCTTCTGGTATCGCTCCATGCACCAATCAGGATCTGAATTGGGTAACACTCTGCCTCTCTGTGCCACTCGATTCTGATGTGGCTGCCCTATTATCTCCACCTCTGCTGCTGATAATAGAAGGCAGAATCAGAGGTGGTAGGTCCACTGTTAGCTGTGTGCAGTGTGACTAAAAAAAGTACAATATTTGGCAGATTTTTAGATTATTTTTATTTTTTTACTATTAACTTTGCTTCCATTATTCCATTCTATCATTATAGTTTGAACTAAGGGCACTTTTTGTTTGTTTTAGCAGCCACACATGCTTTCAATCAAGCAGTAGACATGCTCCCCAATCAAAGAGTGTAATAAAAGTGAGACTTCTATGCCCAGAAGAAATGGTCAGCAGCTTTAGAAATTAATCGTAGCTTGCATGTTGTTTCCAAAACCAGGCTGGTCCATAAACAAAGTGCCCTCTTTCTCGCAAAATTTCTATGTTTATTCTCACCCAGCATGTAGCATAAAAAGGATCTAGGGCTCACAACAATCATAGTAGAAAGTAAAACCCTTTTCCACCACCTGCAAATTCCCAAAGGAACACACCATGCCGCCACGTTTATGACATTCAGTAAGGGGTTTTTAGTATCTAGTTTACCATATTACCCTAAAATAATTTCTACCTATGCACATTATCAGAAGCTCTTGCTAATGCTATACGTATCAAAAATGAATCACACATGGGAACTTCCAGTGTTATAGTAAGGTGATGGACGTTTTTTTCACCAGCTGAAAATCTAAGTTTAAAGCCTAAGTGATTTGCTGCATTATCATACTACGCAAAAGCCCAATATGAATGATGAAACGCAAATATACACTGTTTGGGTACAACTTAAAGGGGTGCAAATCCCAAACCTCTTAGGTGATAAGTTTACACTATAGAGTAAGCTAAGGGTTTCGTTATGGTAAGGTAATTTTTCAGTTTTAAGTCATTCTGTGCACAAAATGTAAGAAGAAAGCTAAGTTTCAGTGTTTTAACTATCCTACTTATTTATGATTGTTAACTATCCGGGAGATACTATGTGTTTTTGACCAAAACTGTAGGCAAGTGTGCCTTCTCCATGCCTTTAAAGGTCGGCTGCAGCACTGCCCCCATGCTCCATTTCCTTCTTCGCTAACCTACCTTTCCCCTACTGGTTCAGCCTCTTCGGGAGGGCAGACCCCTGGCGGCTGGTAAATCCAGCAGATTCACGGGTGTCGTGGTGTGCGGCTTTCAGGTGCGTAAACTCCATTTGGGGAATAAAGGTCATGTCTTCCCTGTCCTCCCTCCTCTTCCTCTGGTCCGTTTGGAAGCTGATCAGGCTTCAGCTCCCACTGTGGAAAACATTTAATAATTTTTACCTCAATGAAAAATAGACAAGGTCAAGGCAGTAGTTCGTCAGACCATGGCTGTGGAAGCCACAATGGCCAGACAATGTATGGTGTTCCTGGGTCTCCTGACCTCTACAATTCCCATGGTCCCCTGGCGCAGTGGCACTCGAGGCGCTTTCAGTACATCTTCATTAACCAATGAAATGGGGCCGACCTGCGGCAGAGGATCGACCTACCATTGACGATGTGCGGAAAGACCCCCGGTGGTGGACCAAGGATGCCGACCTCTGTATAGGGAGGCCTTTTCGGATCTTTTGGAAGTGGGGAACTCCCTGCATAGATTTGATGGCCAGTCCAAACAATGCACAACATCCACAATTCTTCTCCAGGTTTCACTACCAGCACGCTCTGGCTCAGGACGCTCAGGAAATTTCCTCTTGCGTATGTGTTCCCTCCGGTACCCTTGATCCTGAAAGACCTTCAGAAACTACAGTGCGAATGTCCCTTAGTAATCATTATTCTCCCATATTGGCCCAGAAGATCATGGTTTGCGGTGCTTATGCAGATGACAGTAAACTCACCGTTGAGGTTACCCAACAGGTCAGACCTGCTTCACCAAAGGGGGCTGCACCTGAATCCAGCACATCTCAGTCTGATGGCATGGTTAGTGAAAGGGACAAATTTCTGAAGATGGGTTTCCTGGCGGCAGTGGTGGACACCCTCAAGGCTAGGAAGGTCTCCACGAATACGACATACCACAGAATATGGGCCAGTTTCGTAACATTCGTAACGAAGCAGGGTTTTGACGTAATGCACCCATCCACAGATACTCTCCTTTTTGCAGGCCAGAGCTGATACAGGCTTAGCGTATAATACGTTGAGGGTAAACATTTTAGTGCTCTCCGCTTTCACTGGCCATCGCTAGGCAAGCGAGACACTACTACGCCAATTTCTCAGAGCCGTACTCAAGATTCGTCCACCAAGGAGAATATTGTTTCCCTCCTGGGATCTTCCATTGGTGATGAAAGCACTCATCAATAGTGATGGCTCGAACCCGGAATTTGATGTTCGCGAACGGTGAACGCGAACTTTTGCGGAAGGAACCCGTCGAACCCGCCATTGACTTCAATGGGAGGCGAATTTAAAAAAACAAAAGGGACCCTTTCTGGCCACAATAGTGTTGGGAAAGTTGTTTCAAGGGGTCTAACACCTGGTCAATGACATGACAGAGGGGAATCCATGGCCAACTCCCAAGAAATTTTTCTTTCACACAATAAATCCGCACCAAGGAATTCTACAATGATAGTCAACGGGAAAATAAAGTGCAATGAGTGATTACCCTTAGACCGTGTTTGATTGGACTTATCTCCTTTGTATGACCCCTGCCACAAACCTGGACTTTGCATCTGTCACTGTTTCTGAACTCACTCCCTAGAGGGGGGTCTTGGAGGATTTCACCGGTCTCAGTTCTCAGGTGAGGTACCTTGTGCATTAAGTCCTGGGGGCAACCGAAGTCGGGTAGGCATATCGTGTCTACCGTTCGCCTTCTCATCTGGGGTGTGCCAACATGGCCAACACACTCATTCAGGTGATCGCTTCATTGTGATACGCAAGCCCCTTCACCACGACAAGGTTGCGATCGCGAAAGAGAATTGGCACATGTATGTGCCTTTTTTAATGCAGCCACAGCCAGAGGCCAGAAAAATTAGGCAAGTACACTTGCCATAAAAATTTGTCATGTACATTTGACAGAAAAATTAGCTATGGTAGCAGCCGCTGTTGTAGCAGCAGCCAGAAAAATTGATGTTTTCCAGGCAGAATGGAAAAGAAAACATTGCGGCTTGAACCCTAGTTGGTGGCGGATTATTCATTCAAGTCATCCGGTATGCAGCGTGGGGACCATTTTTAGGCCAAGGCATGTAATCAGGCCTTTTGCTAGGCAAACGTATCCCCCACTGTCAGTCCCTTCGGAATCCATGCCTAGTTCATTTTAAGGAAGGGGAGGTAATCCACACTTTTTTGACCAAGGCGACTTCGCTTCTCTGTCACTATGCCGCCTGC
>CM070034.1:67541502-67556507 GCA_036250615.1 Ptychadena robeensis | reverse complement strand
GGAGCAGCAGATGAGGAGCGGTTAGAGGAGTGAATGAGTCTGGCAGCACCAATCATGATGCACTGAAGAGGTGACAGTTTTGTTAGAGGGAGACCAGAGAGGATGATGTTACAGTTAAGTCTCTATTTTGCCTCATACTGCCAGACAGGGTCATTCTGCGTCCTTCTACGGAGTTCCTATCAAAAATCCCCCCCCCCCCCCCCCCCCCCCCCCCCCCCCCCCCCGCATTCCACCTCAACTGGCAGACGGTGTTGCCTGTTCTACGTCCTTCGGACTGTGGCCCATGAGACCAGGACAATTCGAATCTGGACATGGTGCGTCTGTTAGACACCGGACCAGGACATTTCGAATGGCAGATAACTTATTAGTCTACCCAGTGGGTTGCAGAAGGGGTGAAGCAGCGCCCTTGCGGGTCCTTGCCTCTTGGATCCTAAAGACTATTTATTCTTCCTACACTCTTCAAGGGTTGGATCCACCTTCAGAAGGCCTTCAGGGCTCATTCTATGCGGAGTGTGTCAACGTCCTGGGTGGCAAAAGTTTAATCGGAAGTGATCTGCCAGGCAGCAAGTTGAAGTTAACCGAACACCTTTATTAAAAACTACCGTGTGGATGTGGTCTAAAGCTAGCCATACACGGCACGGATTCCCTGGCCGATTCAGCACCCGATGGATTCCGGCGATTCCGCCGGCATCCACAGGTGAGAACGATCAGCCAATTAGGGAATCCGATCGTGGCAGCCCACCTTGTACGGCCGGATCCGTGTCCGATGGATCGCCTCCCTGACCGCAACGCCCCCTGATCAGAGCAGAATCGGACCCGAAAAGACCAACAGGTTGGTTCTTCCTCGGATCCGATTCTGTGCCCCCGATCCATCGGATGCGGTCGGACGGGCAAGGTGGGCTGCAGGGGATTCCGGCACGATGGATCCGCGTGCACGCGCCCGGAATCCATCGCGCCGGAATCCGGCACGAATCCGTGCCGTGTATGGCAGCCTTAACAGTTGGCCTGTCAGTTTGCTCGATCTGTTTTGTCGGAATCTCATTGAGTTGTTTTTCTCTTTATAAAATTTCACTGTAGCACTGTCATGAGGAGTACCAGGAATACAGAAAATTGTTACCATACTTATCATAATTTTCCTTTCCTGGTCATCCTCATAACAGTGGTAGTTCCCGCAGGGTGTTTCACTCCGTTCATAACGAAACATGGGGGCAGGGCTGCAGCTGACCTTTATAGGCTTGGAAGAGGTCCTACAAGGGGTTGCGGGGCGGAGCTGGACCCAGGGTAGCACTGGCATGAGGAGTGACCAGGAAAGGAAAATTACTGTAAGTATGGTAACAATTTTCTGTATATTCTATACGAACTTTAACGGGGTGGCATGTTAAAGCAATAAAAAAAAACATCCCTTTTAAATATATTGTGGAATGGACATGATTTCTCTCTATTACACCCAGTGGCAGAATACATAGGTTTACATACAAGCAGAATTACATATTCCAAACTTGAGCTCCAAACTTTACTGGGGTGTGATATAGACACACAGTTCTGGCTGCTACAATACTCTAATCATACAAGTAATTTCTAGTTGCTCTTTAAAACCATGAGGTAGAGCAGCATAAAGTGTGCTCTGTTGTCAGTCTGAATCTGTTTTGTGACTCAGTCCCTTAAACGGTGTCCCTGGATCCAGTACAACATTCCTTATTCAACCAGGCATTGGTCTGGACAAGTCATTTATTAAACGTTCAACTCACTCCTACATCCAGCTTAATTTTGGTCTAAAACACTCTGGTTCAGTTCAGAAGTTGCCTTTCATTTCAGTCTAGTAGGATCTTTAATCAGTCACAGCTGTATCATAAGATCCAATAAGAAATGTACTATACACATATGCCGGGATACAGTCCCTTATTAAGTAGTAACATATTGGATGATATCACAGCCAATCTAGGAAAGGCTAAAACATAAAATATGAAAATATAACAACAGGGGAACTGCAGTATTGTTTATCCTTTATGTATACAGTATATGTCCAAATTCAGCCATAATAATCTCACTGAAGACTTTTTTTGGTTAGTAGTGTAGTGACCAGTAAATGGCACTTACATATATTTGATTGCAATATTATAAATGCCTGTATATTGCTGTTTTTTTGTCCCAAAACAGTGTAGTGACAGGGTTATTCACTATTTGTGTATGTATTTAATGGTATACATATGACCCTGTGCACTGTATAATGTATATTATACTGTATATATACATTTGGTGCCTGTCCCTGTAAGGCCTGCACTTGTTGTTCATCAGCTTCTGGGACTTTCCAGAGTCTTATCTATTTTCCCCGCTCTCTTGGTGCTCCACTTAATTGTATCTATGGGTATTGTGCCCAGCTACTGGCCTTAAGCCAGCCCATTCTGAGAGCATATAAATATAGGATCAGAAGTTTCTAGTGCTTTTTGTGAGAGACTGCAGCCACCCTCAGACGTAGGATTCCTGGGCGAGGAAACCCTCCGTTGTGCTAGCGTGACTTCCTGAAAACTGCTACTATTCATTCTGGTGAGCACCAACAGCCCTGTCCACATCCCAGCAACTGGTAGCAATGCTGAAACGTAGTTTCCCTCAAGTCCCTGCCAACGGGTCCGGGCCCCATCCCTGCCAACGGGTGATGGGGAACTTATGTATATAATCCTTCCAGTAAACTGTACATGTCTCCTACCAGCTGCGTGGACAATCTTTTATTAACTAAAGAATCTGGTCGTGTGAGTAAATGCACTAAATGGCAACCCACAACACTAAAGTGTGGCTGCACAAGGTTTCACAATTCTTGTCCTGTCCGTGCAGGGTTTAGAAGAATTCAGAAACTAAAAAAGAGAAAAACACTGCAAGATAACAGTTTCTTATATCTTTTATATGGAAAAGTCTAGCAGGCTTGCAAGTCTATTTGGTTATCCACATTTTATGTGCATTTACGTTTATCTATTGCCTACAATACACCATCATTGCCTGATACCATTGTGGGTAACTCGCTTGCATTGCTGATGTCCACCAAAGACATTTAGTAACTGCTCACTGATTAGATTGGCTCTTACACCAAGAAAACACTACCTTATTGGAAGACCTATAGTGCAAAATCTCACATTGCTACCCAGAGACCATAGGGTTTGGCTCTTCTTCTGCACTTTTCTCTCCTTCTCTTCCTTTTTCTTAATTGCTTTTTGAGGTAGAAGGCTCATATGAGTATACTTGTCAATTGTCATACAATGTACAAAAGATACTTCTATTAGAATACCTTTGTTAGTGTAATATAAGACAATTTTGTTGACAGTTGAAGTAAAATAAAACTGTATATATACATATATAAAAGTAAATACACTGCCTGGGCAAAAAAAAAGGTTACACACTGGTAATATTTCAATAGACAGCCTTTAGCTTTGATTACGGCATGCATTCGCTATGACATTATTTTGATAAGCTTCTGCAATGTCACAAGATTTAATTCCATCCAATGTTGCATTAATTTTTGCCAAAGATCTTGCATTGATGAAGGTAGAGTCTGACCACTGTGCAAAGCCTTCTCGAGCACATCCCAAAGATTAATCCTGGCACTGCATTTTGACTGACATACAAGCAGTAAACAGATTAAAATGCAATAGTTGCCACATTTGGTCTGGATGGCCATTTCAGGATCTTGCCCTGTCGATTTTAAGATTCCATTGTGGCTCACAAGTCAAAAAGTTTGCCCACTCCTGGTCAACCTACATCTAATTGTTCTGAATTTAGTTTGATCCACTCAGTGCATAGCACAGCCTAGGTGAGCTATTGACCTGAATTTGGGTAGATTATTTCCTTGTTATATTAGAGGGCTTCAGCTTAGTGCATACCATCTCAATATTTATTAAAAATTCATAGGGCTTTTGCCTTCAAGTCTTCAAAGTGATAATTGGACTTGCGTGTGAGGATTCTGTGCTCCACACGAATGCTAATAAAAAAAGCAGGTAACATGGCACATATTAGCAAAAAAAAAACCAGAGCGAACTCTTAATTAGAATTGTTCCAATAGCTTCCATCCATCATTTAGGTAGTTCAGCAGTTTATGTTGTGATCCTACCATCATTTAGCAGAGCCAGGCAGTATGCTCTTAGTATCCAAAGCAGGGTACAGACCTGCAGATATGGGCCAGATTGATGTCCGATACGAGCACCGTGCGTGCTCATGGCTGTCTATCTGGCCCATATAATATGCGCCCATCGCTGTTTTTGAGTGGGACCAATCAATCCTGCTCGAAAACAGCCATTTTGGACATTTAAATATGGCCAATGTCCAATGCTTTGCTTAGAGACCGTAGGTCAGGGCTGTCTCTCCCCAGCACAGCCGAGATCTGACAGCAGCGTGATGACATCATCACGCTGCTGCAGGGAACATCGGACGGCTCAGATATCGAGCCGCCTGTACCCTGCTTAACAGTAATTTCTGCCACAGTCCTAGTGGAGAAGTGAAGTGGATGACCCCAGCCCTTACAACAATAGGTGTACCATACTGCAGATAAAAATACTTATACAAGTAGCTTAGGGGTATGACTGCTGAATGATATAGGGGACCAACATTTTATTATGCTTATGTGAAGCTTATCTACCAAAATGAACAGTAAGGACATATACCTCCTAGAACTGCAAGGATCCTTCTTGCGGGAGGACCTTAGCATCAGCAGGCCAGTGAGTGTCACCAAATAAATATATGCAAGCTTCCCATAAATATGGCAAGCTTTCCAATGCTCTCCTCATTCATCCTTGGTGTCTTCCCAATCAATGCAAAGCCACAAGCTTTGAGTAAAGCACAACCCCCTTGACCTAATGGGGGTCCCACTACAAGGGCTAATCAGTTAAGCTGCCATACAACAATAATATCATTATTAGGTGTTCTGTTTATTCAGAAAACTACATTTTTTATTTAACACCACAAATAATCAAACACTACTTTCTAATGATACAATTTCCCTGATGACATTTTAGCACCTTCCAAGGGGGGTGGACGGTGGGGGTGGACGGTGGGGGGGGGGGGGGGGGGGGGGGGGGGGGGGGGGGGGGGGGGGGGGGTGGACTTGCCACTACAAGATGCACATAGAATTTAGCTTTCTAAAAAAGAAATACAATACAGAAAGAACAGAAATTATGTTTATACACACTATAGCTCATTCCATGGTATTTTAATCCAAGCAATAACCGAGTAAGTGTTCGATGCCAATAATACTGTGTGGATGTACAATGCAGTGTATGTTTCTTTTGAATATGAAAAAGCATCTGAAATCCTACAACCTAGCAGTTAATAGTCTGTAAAATAAACGTAGCAGAGAATAAAAAATTCCTCACTATGGAAAGAATTTCTGTCTAGATAACCTTTGACCAAACACACCTGCTGCCTGAGGCCCTATTAAAATACAAACTGCAAATTGAAATTTCTGTCATCAGGGCAATCTAAAGGATTGGCACTTCAGCTCATCCAGTGAGAAAGCACACAATGGTTTTATTGTAATCAAAGTAAGTAAATTGTGTGGTTAACCTTCTTTATCATGAAAGTGGAAGTATGATTGGCTATACACTTTATATTATGTTGATTGCACCCACTCACTATGCCCTTCCTAAACATACAGATACGACACTTAATGGTGATACTCATGTTGGAGCCAGACACAGCTAGGGAACCAGCCTAAAAGGTATTTACAATTATATTTAATATTGAAAACACTGATATTGCTGTCATCATAGGTATATTGTATATTGTATTTTTCTGCCAACCGATGTGCATGCGCGCTCGCAGCCATTGGTCGGCAGAAAAATCGCCCGTGGGTTGTGGGTGCCCACATGGGGTGACAGGGATCTGTGGGCACCACACGACCCACACCCGATTTGTCTGCCGACCGATGGTTGGCCAGAGAGCGGACATGTCTGTAAATCCCTATCCGATGCCATAAGTTTGAATGGGGACCGGCGTCTCCGTTCAAACTAACAGCCGGCACACAAAGGGTGCCTGCCGATACTTCGAGCGACAGGGTGCAGCGTGATGATGTCATCATGCTGCACTCCCCTGCTCATCTATAGGCCTCCACTAACTACGTGTGTGGGGGCCTTAAGTGACCTAAGACACAGTGATGCTTTTTGCTTCCTTCTTAAACTTCCTTTGCACTTTGCACTCTAATACAATGTCTACTCATTTTAGTGCAAGGTTCACTTTAAGTTCTCCGTAAAGTGTTAAAATTAGGTTGTGTCTAATTTCCCAAAATATAGCCAATTGATACAAATCAACCATGTGAAAAATTATGTACTGCAGAGCAATTTATCTGAAAATAGAAGATTTATATAATTAGCATCTTCTTTTGGAATCAGACTGTTTCTCATGTCATGTTGCCAACAGTGACATATCACCCTACTGAGTATGAATGCTGCTTAAGCTTGGAGCTGAAGACGTGTAGTCAAAGAGCGGTGAAAGCGGGTTCATGGACTTTAGTCAGTAGGAAGAATAATAAAATAAAACGGATCTGAGAACATATTGCAACACTAGCCAATGGGATTCTGCAAAGGTTTGTGCTTGAATTACAAAGCCAAAGCTTTCAGATGACATTGTGTGAAAAAAAAGGCCGTTGTGATCTTTGAATATCAAAATGTCTTGTCAAAAGAAAGTGAGCTAGATTTCATGAATGTGGTTAGAGTTCAACAGCTGCAATGGAAGATTAAAACCACATTACTACATAACTGAGAATGTGGCTGCAATCCCCAGCTGTTAATCTTTTTTCCCCTCTTGCATTATTTTCTGTGAAAAAAAGAGGTATGGTGTTTCTGAATGTTAAGGGAATACTAATACATGTACTCTTAAGAAGACCTGTCTACTTCACTAAGTTCTTTTTGACAACCTGTTCCCTTCATCATTGTAAGGAAATGTCACCTCACAATTCCCATTGTCCTCAGACAGCAGAGTGTATTAGTGGCAGTAGCATCTTTAGAAATACGATATCATGTATTGTATGCATAGTGTTATTGGGGAAACTTTCAGCCTTTATCACTAGACAGCTGAAAGTCAAAACCCTTCAGGAGCAGAATTCAGCTGTTTTGGATTCATATGTAAAAACTCCTTGAAAAAGTAGGGAACACGTATGCAAAGTTTTATTACTTTCTAGCTGAACACATTGTAAAGTGGTATATCACTGGGAGGCTGTGTATGTTTTTATAGTATCAAATACCTTGCATTTTCTGACTTTCATTATAAGATCAATAACATGTTACATTTAGTTTAGGCACGTTTCCATTACCATTTGTCACCCAATAATGAAATCTAATATATTGATGTTAGAACCTTGTGAGTTGTTTTGAATTAAAACTTTTTGACATTTATTTAATACCTTACTCTAGAACCAATGAACTAATCACTTTGTGTCTGTGATTCCCTTTTTTCCCCGTTTAGCTGAATTTATTGAAAAGCCCCTCCACATTCTACCAATTCTGGAGATGTAGTAAAGTGTTGTGGTAACATAAAAAAAAAATATTTCTCTAACACAAACAGTTTTTGTGTACATCATGTTCAAATTTGAAATTTCAAACTATTTCGACTTGAATTTGAGCCATATTTATGCAAAAACTATTTGTTAGAGCAATACCTTCTTTTTTGTAGTATACCCTCTGCCCTTCTCTACATCACCAGCAAATTTGGCAATGATAACATGCTCAAACTAGTCGGATATTCTTGTTTAGTTTTTGTACATTTTCAAAAAAAAAATCCTATGCAAAGTAGTAAGATCGTACATTCAATAGAAACAGGAAGCTGTGGTGATGGTCTCAAGTGAAGCTTAGCCTCCATAATAGGAGTGGGCCAGTGGCAGTCCACCCAAGGATTGATCATACTGGATGTCCATCTCTCAGAAAATATGGTCAGACTACCTTCTAATGATCACAAGGAGATAGATACAATCTTTAGGTAGTTTACTTCTGAACCAGGAGTTGGCAACCATTTAGCCCTCTCTTCACTACAGCAAAATAGCGGCACAAACATAAAGGCTGCCATACACGGGTCGGATTTGCACCGGATTCCGGCCCGATCGATTCCGGGCGCGTGCACGCGAAACGATCGGGCCGGAATCCCGTGCAGCCCACCTTGTCCGTCCGATCGGGTCCGACCGATCGGGGGCTCAGAATCGGATCCGCCAGAGAACCAACATGTTGGTCTTTCGGGTCCGATTCTGCCCAGATCAGCGGGAGTTGCATTCCGGGAGGTGATCAATCGGACACGGATCCGGCAGGACAAGGTGGTATGCAGCGATCGGATTCCTTAATTGGCCGATCGATCACACCTGAGGATCCCGGCGGAATCGCCGGAATCGATCGGATGGTGAATCGATCAGCCAGGGAATCCGTGCCGTGTATGGCTAGCTTAACTCATTCACACTCGCACACTGCATAACACACTGCGTCACACCTCAGAGCTGGAAACATAAAATCACCCCACTGTTGAATTGATCTATTTGATTTCAGATACCTTAAAATGGAATGCCATAATGTGAAATAAACCTTATTTCCATGTACTGCATCTTATGTGAGTTATAGGTTCTCCAACAATTGAGAAAGTGGGTATGAGTAGAGTAATGTCAATACATCCAAATAGAAAATTAGAAACCATTTAAACATTCATATATTTATTCATCAAATTGTCTTACCATATATATATTTTCATGCAAATTAATTTTATGCTTGCTTTAAATGTGGCATGTGTACACACCACTAGGATCACATTTGGTGATTTGATGTCTACATTCTCTCAATGTAATTTTTTAGTTGGTTGATGTAAGAAACAAATCAATGGAAATTTTCAGTGGATCTCTTATTAAGGTCAATACATTGGTACTAAAGCACTGGTGCCTTAAGAAACTCAGGTTCTGGGTTCAGATCCTATCAGGAACTAAAGAGAGTTTGTACGTTAGTGCGTGTCTAGGTGCTCTGGTTTCTATCTATATGGCAAAAATATGCTGCAAGATTACCTTCTTCTTCTAAGATAGGAATGTTTCTGTATGACCAAGCTAGAAACATTGGAAGTGTAAGGTTCACTTGGATGTTGTCTATTAATAAACTTGGGAATAATATGCTGCTTTGTATAAATACAGGATACATAAATTAAACTGCTACTTGGGGTCCAATATGAAATCTTTGCTTCTTTATAATCAAGATACAAATAGATGTGATACATTGTTTAATGGAATATAGTATTAATATATTTCTAACTATTGGAAATATATGCTTGATACAGTACAAGTTTTAATTGGACCATTAAAAACATTCTATTCCACAAAAGTGTATGCATGTGTTGCAACTAATCACATCACATTAATTGGAAGCTATTATTTCAGTGAATTAGGATGGAAAATAGTTCTTTCACAGGCACAACAAATGCATGTTTACAAGTTCATCCTTCCCTCCCAGTTCAAATTCCATTTCTGCAGATGAGAATTTTGATTTGCTATCAAAAGAGATACAGCACAAGTTGCCTTGTAAATAAAATAATATCTATGCCTGAGAGTTTTCACTTAGCTTAGTACTGTACTGTAAGTAGTGATGGCCGAACTGTCCACAAGGCAGACAGTTAGGTCACGAACAGGACATGTTTCTTCTAGCTCCCGTTTGCTGGTGGGAAGAAGTTTATTATTCTTCCGCTGGCTGGATCAGGTGCAGATCCGGGCAGAGGAAGAATTATTTCACTAGAGACGGGTAGAGACCCGGGTCTTCTAGTAAAAAAATCACTTTTAAAACTGGAAGTGACATCAGTGACCCCCGGGACATGGCCAATGTTAGGCCATCACTACTGTTAAGCCTTTGTTTACTGCTAAACTATAGAAACCATACATAGTGCACCAATAGAAGGATCAAGAATGGAGGATCAAGAATCGCTTTTTATCCACATTCCAAATCTAGCAGGTATGTAATACATAACATGAAAACTAACCATGGAAGGAACATTGATGTTACACAATATGGCATTATTTTTTATTACTTAAATTTTAATCTTTATAATAATGAGGTGGAAACCCTCCAGACCCCATCCCACTTAGCTTAGGCCATATATTAATACCAAATTTATCACACCTAAAGATCATCATTTATGTCTATGTTGACCTGACCAGCAGTTGGATATCCAACCACAATAGGTTTCTAGCAGTTCTAGAATAAAATAAAAAAATTCAAAAGCAATATGTTTACATTATTATGTACATTAACAAAGACAAGCAATAGAACCTTAACATGCCTAGAATGCAGTTGTGTGATATAAAATGATCAGTATATATGCTTGATACCTTTCACATTAGTAACAGTATAAGTGTAAGTTTCTGACTTCAGGGAAGATTTTTTTTTCAGTGAAGAAACATTCCATTACACTTGAGAATGCCATCAAGAATTCATAGTATGTTGTGAAATACTTTAAAGTGTGTGAAGATAAAGACTAAACAGCCAAGCACCACCTTGCACCATTTTCAACACTAGATTTAAAGGGCAGTGAATCGGCTGTAATAAATCATGTAGAATATTTACTATGAGAATCTAACCTTCTGATTTTATTTTAAATGTATACATTTTGCACATTTTATATATAATAATAATTATATATAAACATTGTAAACTTTGTGTAATATTGTCATTTTTTTATATATTCCTTTAGGGTACCATATATAACATTCAACAAATTAAAAATGTGCAGGTGTAAGTGCAACATTGCACCCCCCTTCACAACAACCATAAACATCTGACAACTTGTGAGGTAATACATATTCTCCACCATCTGTAAAGCAGGGAACACAGGTGTATATGGGCCAGACCGATGGCTGCTTTGAGTGTCGTGCGCGCTCACGGCCATCTCGGCTCCAATATCGAGCCGTGTGTTCCTTGCTTAAGCTGTCATGGCAATTTACAGCGCTGACCTGGTTTAACTAAACAGAGTAAGAGAACAAGGCAAAAGTTAATATAAATGATTGTAGCTTTAGAATCTGAAATGCTCCTGGAGATATTTTTTAAACTGAGTGATTCTTCATCCTGCCCTTCCCTTGTAGATGCATGTGGGGACCCAACTTGTCATACCACAATACTAAGAATTATAAACTATCCTCTGTGCCCACTTCAAAAAGCACCAGTGGAACAGGCTCTCCCATCCATTTGCCCAAAGAAAAAATAAGGGTAGGAAGGCAATGTGAGCTTGGTGTAATATTAATTTTATATTAAACAAATGTAACACCAAATTGAATTGGAGTTTAAAGAAGCAAATGTTTTTATATTGGACCCCAAGAAGCAGTTTGTATTGGAGATCAAGGACCATTGAAATGAGCTAAGCCAGCATGAGTAGGAAGACTAGGAAAAGCCCTATCCTTGTTGTAGGATGCCCTAACTTTTAAGTTTTTCCCATCCTTAATTTAACATACCCAAAAAAGAGAAACACTTCTCTTGTTGTGGGACTTTAAATGGCACCACATGCAAAACCCTTGCACGAGAAATAAACTTCTAATCAATCCATTTGTTTATCATCAAGCTTTTAAACAGAGATGAAAAGTTTACAGAAATTTTAAATGACAGCAATGTTAATACATAAAATACATCACAGATCTTGCTCTCATGTTGAGCATTTGTCATGTTCACATGTTATCGCCCAATTCATGGGCTTCTATAGGACCAGACGTATTTTGTAAAATTTCTGTATATACCTTATTTTTTCAAGGTTAGAGTTTATTTTTTGGAATGAAGAAGGATTGCACATAACAGGGCCCCTTGTCTTTTATCCTGGTGTAAGAATATCCTGACATTTTCAGTAGTGATGGAGGTCCTCAAGTCTGTGTGACCTTCTTCCACTCATCCTGATGTGGAATGGCTCCTAATGCAACCACTTTCTATTCCTGAAGGCCACTGTGCAGGAGATAAAGGATAGATGCTACAAAGACAGATGTAAATACTTATTATAAAGGTGAACATAAATACCAATTTATGAAGACAATGATTGCTGTGACTTACTGCCTATATTTTTCAAGACAGCCAATGAGTACCATTCTTCACAAAATGTTGGGTAAGATGTTACCCAGCTGTTTTGTAGTTTGGCTTGTTTTTGGAAACAAACTGTAAATAGCTGGTTTGTTTGCCAAGTGCACAGCTGCAGTCTGTGCAATATCCTCTGGTGTTTATTTTCCAAGGTGTCATTGCAATGGCAAACTTGCTGTGAAAATACACTATTCTATATCTTAGCATGTGAGGGCATGACCATCAATAAAATATACCCTCAAGCAATGTATGCTGAGTGATTATAACAGTTAATACCGTGCCAGGTTAAACTGTGAGCAGTGTGAATGTTTGTTTAGATTGACAATCTATTGATGCTACAAATTACTGTATGCAATAGGTAGCTTAGATAAAGGGGTGAATCTAATACTCCTTTCTATACATCATTTAGATGATAGAAATTGCCTTAAACACACTAAAGGCCCCCATACACGTCTAGATTTTTGAATCAACTTCATTCAATAAATTTTTTGGGTTGATTGATTAAAAATCTATGGCAGCCCACATTGTAAGATCGACCTAAAACAATTATAATTGGGAAAACTTTTGATCGAAAAATGATCGGACATGCTGGAAAATTTCAATCGGTTGTATTGAAATTGAACCTTAATTCAATTATGCTTTTAGTCGATCCCAAAAAATGTGATCAAATATCTGTTACTAAAGTTGGCATAGATTACAATCAATGACCAATTTCCCCGACCCCCGAAGTCCAATGAAATTAATGGAAGCGGCAGCCCCCGGCTCAGGACTGCGCCGCTGCGCGTCCAACTTCGCTTGTGGGTACAAGCCCTTACTGCTACTGTTAATCTACTGTAAAATGTAAATGTACTGTATAAATGTTGTTCTTATATAGGAAATGCAAGACTAAATAAGTCACATAGGTTTCTATATAAGTACTTACACTGCAGTTGGGACACCAAAATACACTACTTCTCAAAAAGTCCAATGTATAATTTGAAATGGTACAAGGGGTAAGTGGCAAGCTCCCAGAGGATAAAGAAAGGTAAGGTGTTTAAAAACCCGAGAATATTCTACATATTGAGGTTCATCAAGTCAAGAAAGTTGGTGACACCAATTCCTCATGGCTTACACCCTTCTTTGTCTGCATAACAGTAATGTTGGGACCAGTTGGATGGTTGTAATGCTGGAAGTAGTGTGTTGTAGAAACATATTGGAAACTGTGGTGTTCTGACCCCTAGTGTATATTGAGATATTGAGGTTAGGGAAAAACTTTAAATTAATATTTGAGGCTCCAAAAGAATAAATCTAAACTAGCAATGAAGAAATAATTCATAATTCTTTATATAATTTTTTCTAGGTCAACCTACAGAATTATACAATAAAGGCTGTAGATTTGTTTAATTATTAAAAAGGTGGGGGCCCCAACAATATTGATCTTTCTTCAGGCATGTTATAGTGGACAAGTAATAAGGCTCTTGACAAAAACGTTAAATACCAGTAGTAAAAAATATTTTTGGGTGGATGGTATATGATATTCTTTACTATATTTGCTATTTTCTTTTTAATTTTTGCTTCATGCCTATTAGCCACAGGCATTTTTTCTGCTGTTTGTATTTTGTGAACAATAACACAACTGATGTTTAAACAACATGTAAGGTAAATTTTTAAATAGAAACCTTAATGATCTTTACCTAACAGAGAACAATGCTTCACCGAAGAAACATTTCCTTTGATAAACAGACTACACATACTGTAAATTACTCATTCTTAGCAGCTGAAGCCAATGTTTGAGCTGGAAGGGGAAATCATATAACTTAGCAGAACATAGCAGGGTGGGAGTTTGTAAACATGCTGCTTGTCACAGACTCAGCCAATTCATACACAGCATATGACATGCATGCATTATTCAACGCCATTTCATACTAGCTGTGCTCTGGCTAGGGTGCAGGTTTTTACTGTTAATGGACGCATTACTGGCGCTTCC
This sequence comes from Ptychadena robeensis, assembly GCA_036250615.1. Taxonomy (NCBI): domain Eukaryota; kingdom Metazoa; phylum Chordata; class Amphibia; order Anura; family Ptychadenidae; genus Ptychadena; species Ptychadena robeensis. Next base: position 67,542,503 of record CM070034.1, on the reverse strand, counting down.
GCATTGGGCTGCACTTGAGTCTCCCATACAAAGCCCAGCTGTTTAACTTATATATTTGGTTCTCTCCTATCTTCAAGTCTCCCTACTTTCATTGAGGATGGTCAGACCATTATTAAAAGCAGTATAGGGTAGCTTGTGAGAAAGAGACAGGACAAGCCTGGTATTTTCCATCAAAACGATGAGCAGATATGGTGTCAGGAGTTAAGCTGTGCATAGAATAGTGGTGGGCAACTGACTTGATATGGAGGGCCACAAGTGCGGGCCTCAGCATCACTAGAGGGATGCACATACAATTTAAATCTACTGACTTGTATAAGCTTTTTTTAATGAAAAAAGCACTCACTGTAGTGTGGTAATGCACCTTTTGTCTCGTATATGTCAATAAAATCTTTGATGATATCTATGGGGCACACTAACCTTTGATTCAAGGTTATGTGCTGCAATATACAATCATCCGCCATTTGTTGGAATAGTGGGAGCATAGGTCCGCTAATCCATCGCCAACAGGATCTTAGAGCAGAAAGAGGAGGAGAGGCAAGGGACTTGCTCAGACACTGTTTGGGTCACTGACCCTGAGCGAGTCACTCGCCTCTCCTCCTCTTCCCAGATCCCAGGCCAGGACGTGTCAGTCGGGGATCAGTGGACAGATGAGTTTCTATGCCCTATGCATTAACATAGGTTTCAGAGGGACACAAGTGGAGAGCAGATGAGGGCCGCTGATGAACGCCCAAAGGGTCGCATGCAGCCCCCTGGATCGCAGGTCGGGCATCTGGGGCATAGATGTTTAGTTCTGTGCCCCAATTCTGCTGCATCCAAAGTAATGGGATCGGTCTAAAAGTTATGGACATCATGGCCGATTCATGGACGAATTCTGCTTTTAGGCATTAGATTTGCACAGCGGTCGATCGGCAGCAAAATCACATAACATTTTCAATCTATACTGACTTTTGAAGGTAAAGGGGGGGAAGAGGGGGGGGGGAAGAGGGTTACCCTCGGTGGGG
>CM070034.1:67500163-67513607 GCA_036250615.1 Ptychadena robeensis | reverse complement strand
GATCACATATCTCTGAAACCCTACATGGTACAACCTTGACATTTTGAGACTACATCCATGTAAAATGTTAGGTCTCTGAACACACTCCTTCCTACTAAAAAGCCAGCTAACAAATTCTTCTCCCATAAAGCACCACTCTGCTACATACATGTCATATGCTTATATTACAGTTCTTTACAAAAAAAAAATCAAAATCGCCAAAAATTGGAATCGGCAGGTCACACTTACTGTAAAATTGGAAATCAGAATCGGCCACGAAATTTGCAATCCGTGCATCTCTAGTTTTTATTATAATTTTTTTAGTTACCTAAGCCTACCAAGCCGCCCGCCTGGCAGTGGAGGCCGGGCCGGGGCTGCATACATGTCTCTGTCTCCTGCGTGCTAGTGGGGGGGGGGGGGGGGGGGGGGGGGGGGGGGGGGGGCACTGCCAAGAAAATCAGCTTAGGGCACCAAAATGGCTAGAAACGGCCCTGTATATTAGGTGGATAGTTTGGAAACACCTTAATATAGCAGTTTTGGTTATGTTAAATTCATTGTACATAAGGTGTACCTTAATCAACAACAAAGGATGTTCTGTCTTTAACTTATCTACCACTTATCTACATACCACTTTCTTGCAATGCTATATATCAGACTTTAGCCCACCACACACCTTTCAATCTCTACAATTTTCATTAGAACTATCAACAACTATGAAGTGCAAGGACTTCGCTGATTAGGTAGCTCGAAGGTTGACACGCACTTCCCACAGCCCCCAGGTAAGTTGGAGGGGTACTGTATTTTGTTAATGTATCAATCAAGAAGTTTGGACTTTTATCTTGAGTGCGGAGCTGAGTTTTGGAAGTGAGTTTAATTTTGTAACAGCCATAGCAAACAAATAAATGGAGGGGTGGCAGCTCCCACTAAAATGTTCTTTAGGTGGAAGACGCCAAGCCTGCAAAGACAGAATATGCCTCTACAATCTCATAAGCCTGCTCCTAATGGTAATTCTCTGCTTGCAGTGCCATTAGCTTTCTGCATGGGTAAAGGGAATGATGAGGGATCCAGCAGGACTAACTTACTGCTCTGTAACAGTAAGCAACTCTCCAGACTAACCCCACAGTTCTGTACCATCTATTTTGCTAACTACACCCTATATCCTAGGTGGCCATTATGAAATCTTCCCCTTCACCTTGACTTCCTACTCCATCTTGGCTGACCTCTCCATCCTACTACATTCTACATCATGACTAAAGCTCACCACACTGCTTTTAATTCTCTGTACAAATCCTGCTCCGATCTGGCAGCAACAATAATGACGGGATATACTGCAAGGGCCCATCTCATTGGATACATATTAGGTGGATAGTTTGGAAACGCCTTAATATAGCACAGTTTTGGTTATGTTAAAATTCATTGTACATAAGGTGTACCTTAATCAACAACGAAGGCTGTTCTGTCTTTAACTTTTCTACCAGTTATCTACATACCACTTTCTTGCCTGCTATATATCAGATTTAAGCCCACCACACATCTTTCAATTTCTACAATTTTCATTAGAACTACCAACAACTATGAAGTGCAAGGACCTCCATGATTAGATAGTTTACACAGTCCCTTATTACAGTTGATTGCACAAAAATTGTAAAGCCATATTATAGCATTTATGGTGACCTTTATGCTTATCTGCCTTCCATTATCTACTTACTGTCTGATATTAAATGTAATATACCAGAACAAAATTAGTTGGCACTTGTAACAGGTGGAGAAAAGGAAGTTATAGGTGTTAATTCAGATTATATCACTGTTAACTATTATATACCGATGTACTCGAGTATAAGATGATCCGAACATAAGCCGAGGCACCTTATTTTAGAAAAAAAATCTGGAAAAACTGAATGACTTGAGTATAAGCCTAGGGGGGGGGGGGGGGGGGAACACATAGCTTTCTTGATTTTGATTGAAGATGTTATCATCTTTAAGTTAGTAGATTTGTAAGTCATTACAAAGGTCCTAAACATGATATCATCACTAAAATTGCTGGAGATGTAGGGAAGGGATGTGGGAACATTGTAATGAAACTGAGAAAATTATTGCTCTAGCATATGTAGTTGTTGCACAAAGAAAGTTCAAATTAAGTCAACTTTAAAAACTTTGACTTGACTTTAAACCTGATTTATGCAAAAACTACATATACTGGAGCAATACATCTCTAGCATATCTGGTGATTATAGCATGTTCAGGGGCTTGATAATTCACTCATAAATTCCACCTTAAAAATTTGAGCATATAGAGTAGTTTATATGCACAGGTGTTTTATGTCAGGCTCATAAGCCTTGCTGCCACATCTTCTAGGAAGGGAATTCCAATAATTCTACAACAGTGGTTTTCAACCTGTGTAGAATTACCACTTCACTTTGTCGCCGAGCTTTCTGGAAGCAACAAAGCTGCTCCTAACAAGCAGTGGCACTGATACCCACAAGCAGGGTGGGAAGATAGGAGGGAGAGTAATGCGTTACTCTCTCTCTTCACACACTGCACATCGTTTCCACAAGGGGGGTGGGACATAACAAAAATATAAGGGAGGGGACATTACACTTACCTAATTGTGTTGGATAGTGATGTTGCGGAGTGTGACTTCTGGTACTTCAAAGATAGAAGTGACACTCCGCACCGGCACTTCTGTGTTCCAAATACAGGAAGAGATTCTTTGTGATGTCACTTCCAGGGTCGCAGATCAAAAAAGGCTGAGAACCGTTGTTCTACAAGAACAAAATAAAGGCGCACAGGCATCCTAACTCTCAAACACACTAAATACATAACATGCAGATATTGCCAATGACAGTCCATAACAAATGGCATACAAATACTAAAAATAAATAAATGTAACTAATAGAATAGCAAAATAAAAAGGCCTCTAAAATTCAATGCAGGATACAATCACTACTAGCAAACAATGGATTTATAAGGTAGTACCCCGTTTCCCTGAAAATAGGGCACCCTTACATTTTTGCCTCACAGGAGACACAGGAGGATCAGAAGTGGTTACTAAAATGGTAATCCACCCCTTTGAATCTCCGGTGCCATTTTGATTCCCCCCTCTGACCCCCCTGGGTCATATTAAGTGATCCCCCCACCCTAAAACACCAGTGCCATATTCTTCTTCATGGAAAAATAAGACATTCCCTGAAAAAGACATAGGGCATCTTTGGGAGCAAAAATTAATATAAGATAAGATAAGTCTTATTTTCGGGGAAACATTGTATCAACAAAACCAAATGGCACTTGTCTCAGGTAAACAAAGCATTCCTTTGAATTTGGTTTTGAAAACACCTACAGTATACGGTATGTCCCTTTCTTGGCTTTGGTGATATTACAGTTAGAAGACTAGAGCTGGATACCCTGAACATAGTCCATCTACAATTTCCTACACATGAGCTCATCAGCTCCAATAAAATATCTAAAAGAAATTCTGATTTAATGACCTTCTTTGCAGTAATTTTATTTGACATGAGTTTAGTAAATAAATAAACAGAGGAAACACAACTGGGCTTTGGATGGAAACGTCTAGCACCATTATAAGACCTAAACATGTAAATCCTCTTTAAGATGCTGGTATCAGTTTCCAACTATATTCTTGGTAAGTGCCCTGTTAATGTATTCAAGCAATCTAGCCAAATACTCCTTTTCTGTAAGAACTGCTAAATAACCAAGGCATATTCCTTAAATAATTATTTTCATTCAGCATATCCTTCAATTTGTGTCATTATCAAAGTCATAATTCCAATTAAGAAATCATGTCTGCAGACTTTACCAGTAACAGGACACATTTTAAGTAAATCTCTGATGGAATCTGGCATACACTTGCATATTTATGTAATGATTCTGCTGTCTGGAAACATTTGGAAACAGAGAATAAAGTTTACTTCAGTATTGCCCTTTATTATCCTGCTATTCCTAACATCTCGCTTACAAAGGTTATATGGCAACACTATGTCCTGTGAAGCAATAGGTTCATGGTGTTAGAGAATGTCCCATTAATTGGTATTATCTATGTTAAAGGAAGCTTTCAGCAAACCCAAAAAGAGTAATATTGTGCTGGTGTGATTCTGAGGTTTATAAATCCTGAAAGTGCATCTTATGAATATGTAACTATTTACTACAGTAACAATGGGTTGTCAGTCTTCATTTAGTTTGACATGAATAATTGGCTGGAGAAGACTTAAGAAATGAAAGCATTATAAGGTAAGTCACAGAACTGAAATAAAAAATGAAAGATTCTCCCTCTCTTTTTTTCTCTATCAGTTGCTCTCTCTCTTGTTCTTTTGCTATGAACATTTCAATGATTAGAGGGCCTAGTAATGACACTGCTAAGCTCTTTAAATTAGGACTATGTCCTAGAACAACCTTCATAGCGGCTGCAAGGTTTTTCTTTCAAGCCTGCAATGGGAACATTAAAGCCAAAAATGCAGTTGGTTTCTGAGACACACATCTTTAGCTTTCTTTCTGCCAGTTTTTTAATCAGTCCCACAAGATGGCTTTGGGAACATTTACTAGTTATGTGGAAACCTGGAATGGCAGCTGCTCCTTAAAGTGAACCTGCCAATGAAGAGAGATGACAAAATGAACAAAAGTGCCAAGGCTGAAAGTAGATTTGTTTATCTCCAACTTGCTGTCAGTATGTCTGGAGACACCGTAACTTCTGGACCATGAAGGTGCTCAGAACTAAACTCTACCCTGCCATTCAAAGGCCAAGTTTAAGAAACTCATTGGTTATCGTAGTATAATGATCTCATGTCACAAGTCCAAGTTTTCATATGAATATAATAATACAATAAAACAATTTATTGTTGTTGAAGCTACCTAATAAAGCTTAATTGAGCAAAATTTTCCTTTACATAAAGACCATTTTTGCAGTAGAATAGGTTTCTTGTATAGGCGAAGATCTTGCTGTTGATGTTCTCCAACAGGTAAAAAAAAAAAATGGGTAATGCACCACATTCATTTGAATAGGAATAATACAGAAAAAGCACACATCAAAAAAAGAATCCCACTGTTATTCAATGGACACGTAGCTCGTCATTGATGGCAACCTCCAGTGGGTGTGCTCCTTTTGTTAAAGCAGCAGTGGTTGTGTTCACATCATCTCCCTATAGTCGGCACTGTCAAAGGGTAGGTCTCCACTGCATTATACGCTCCGTCGACCCCCCCCCCGCGCTACCGTACCAGCTGTTCTCACTGCGTTCTGATGATCCACCAGCCAGAGGTTGAAGCACTGCACTATGTTGACCCTAAATGTGGGCAAGAAGACTAGCCTCAGACAGGTTCATTTAATAAACGTGTAATTTAATGCACACCTGGAACCTGAGTGTATATCAGCCTTCTTAAGTCTTCTAAAGCCACGTCAGGGTAGTTGAAAGCTTAGCCATTTAGAAGCTTTTGAGAGTAACCCAGTTTGTTTACTCTGGACTAGTGATGGCCGAACTTCGGCCGTGTCCGTTCGCGAACGGGCGGAGCGGACTTTTAAAAAAGTCCGCCGTCCGCTCGTTCGCGGACAGATTCAAATTCCCCGCCTCTAGGCGAGGAATTTGAATCGGAAAACCCGGATGTGACGTCAGTGACGTCACATCCGGCACCTGGAACGCATAGTCCCTGGTTGTATTAAACGGATGTGGCGTCACATCCGTGTTTACAAGCCGGTATTTCACCTAATGATCCCACCGGAGGAAGAATAGAGGGCTCCTTCTCGCCGGCGAACAGGGCAGGTCGAACACCCGTACTGTCCGCCGGCGAGAAGGAGGGCGAACATGCTTGTTCGCGGCCGAACTGTCCGCCTTGTGGGCAGTTCGGCCATCACTACTCTGGACTAGGGAGGTTAGGAAGTGGTCTGGCAGGGTGAAATGTTCACACCCTGGCTTTTACCACTCAACCAAAAAAACTCTAAAAAGTGTTAAAAAATTGTGCTTCTATGTTATCGCATTGCTGCTATGTTAAGTGCATTGGCGTATTTTGGGCACTAAAATGTGAATGCAGCGCAAGACATTCATACTTACACTAATGACTAAATAAAAAAGCACCTGCAGCATGGTGAGCATGTCAGAGAAATGTCAATGCAAGGAAATTTCATAGAGATGTGTGGGTTTTTTTCCTTAACATCTTTATGAATCACATACATTAGTATTGAACCTCAAACTAAAAAATAAATAAAAAAAACAATTATCTTAGTTAAAACAGGTCAACATGCAAAGAAATTACGATCAATGAGCTTTCTGGTAATAACTGTTTGTCTTATTTGTATCTAATTGGTTTAAAATAGAAAAAATATAATTTCAATTTGGTTAATATAAGTCAAGGCTCATTACCATAATTTACAATTTTGGATAGCCTTCAAAGATTTCACAGCACAGCATTGCTGCTGGAAATTATTCCATCAAAGTCAGAATAAAACGATGTCGATGTTTTCATTATTAGCACATAGGAACTGTCTGCAGAGTAACCTTTGAATCTGATGGAGAAATGCACATTTACTTTGGCATGAAAATATCTAGAACAATGCAGATGCAGGACTTACGCACAACCTCAAAGTAACCCTGAGCTCACTCAATGCTTTAATGGAAGTATATAATATATAATGAAATTCATACTAGTCTGTCTTATTGGCTACTGCTAAATCAGGCAAGTCTTCAAAGGTCTTCGTTGGTAGCCAATAAGGACAGATAACCACTGACTGATCACATGGGGTTGTCCTAGCATTTGAAAGCATATGTAGCTTGGATATATTAGGAATTTAGATTGTTTAGAATATGTTTTCATGGGACAACACTGCGGATATCACACTGATACAATATAAAGTAGTCTGTGTACAGTTTCTATAACAGTGTAAAATTTGCTGTTCCCTCAAAAAAATGCTTTTATACTGGCCTATTCCCACTCTCCCAGTGACATGCATCTACACTTGCCCCCCCCCTCTTTATATTTCTGAATCAAATTCCTAACCTGCCCCCCTGCACAATCCTGACTGACTACCAACATTAACCCCAACATTACTACAGATATTAGCTGGGCCACCCACCACCATTTACAATACTGACCCCTCTTCATCATAACTTTTTACCTCTGACCCAAATTATTCAATTACAATCCTGGTTGTCAATCTTTGTCCTGGCTGACCCCCTCTGACTTAACTGTCCATCTGTCATGACACTTGATGACTCCCTTTTCCTTTCTTCATCTTGGATGACTCCCCTTTTTCATATTGCTGAACCCTTCTCTACGCTGGCTGTAATGCTATGTGTCATATAGTCTGCCTGCTTGACATTTGCTTTTGCATTGTGGGGAGCATGGGATCTGCAAGGGGCAGGATATTTTCTCTTTTCATTTTAGAGATGTAGTGTATCTTTGGACCATCATACCATTTTTGATATTTTTCAAATGTTTCTGCATAAATAATACATTATTTGTGAGTTGAGTATGATCATTTAAAATGAAAGGATACCTGATCATTGTTCCACCTGCAGCAGTCTAACAACACCACTCTTCTCTTTCCTGTATTTGGCAGTGTTATAATGTTCCTTCAATGATTCATTTGTCTGGAATGTGTACTGCGGAGCTTAGTACTAACAGAGGTAGGATCGCATACTTTGTTTAGGGATAGTCTCTTGCTCTTCTAGAAACACACAGCATTTTCTTTTCCAACATCAAAGCATTATGAGTTGGAGAAAAAACACTAGAACATAAAAACATCTGTGTGAAAACAATTATATATTCAATTTTCCTAATAGATATACTAATACAAGATTACAACGAATCCCCATAGAACATTTACCACCAGGGAAGTAAAGTAGAAAAAAGTTTCCACAAGTATAATTAATTGCAATACTATAAAAAATATTGTTATTTTGGACCTCCTACCATCAGAGATTGCTTAAAAAGCAAAATGATATCTCATCTGTATTTAATTGTTTACTTAACTCAACAATGTATTGGGTGTGACAGCCTTAAAGCAAACCCTTTACGTGCAAAGAAACATTTTCTTTCAAAACTTGAATGTAATATATAGGGGGGGAAATTGGTTCAAATTATTTATCATTGTTACTTCAGAATGAGCATGCACAAATGTCCTTTCTATACACACACTACTGGTCAAAAGTTTTAATATTCCCAAATATTTCCATTTTCCTATTAAACGTTCAACTCATCAATGTATCGTATAGATCCTTTTGTAGTTGAAACTGAGGCTTGCTTACTGTAACTTTTTTTCAGGTGATTTTCTTTCGACCTTTTTTCTTTCGTTCCCGCTCAATTGAACAAAAATATCAAACCGTGTGTGGCCCTTTAACATTTTAACCTGGCCCTGGACTTGCGATCGGGCAGCCCTTACAGGTTCATTGTCAAGCCCATCTGTCAAATTTAAAGACCTGTTGCGGCCCATGAGTTAAAAAGTTTGACAACCCCTGATTTAAGCTATGGTCCTGTATGCTGCCTATGACACATGAATGAATGATTTTTGCCTTTTTACTTTGAGGAGTCCATACTGATACCTTACATCTGTCATTGCAATGTTTTCGGGAACGTAATTTGACACTGTTGTTGTGCAGAGCAGGTTTCTGTGTTCTGTGTGTTAAGGGTGCCGCTAGATCTACCCTGAAGTATCCGAGTGCCGACCGGAGATGTAACTTTTCCCTTGTCCCCATAATGGGGGCAAGGGTACCTTGGCCCTGGTATGAGGTGACATCTGATTCAGTGTGGGGGCTAGGAAGAGACAGGAAGGAAGAGAGAGACAGGCTGAGATGGCAATGGCTGGCCTGGCGATGGCATGGACTGTGAAGCTGTACCTCAATGTGGAGAATAAAGGTACCAGAACTTACACCAAAGTCATTATGTGTATGGACTTATTGAGACAGCCTCCAGTGGGGACACTGCCTCCCAAGTAAGGGATGATCTGTCACTGGGTGTCAGAGATCAACTATCTGCAGCTAAGGCACAGACAGGTAACCCCTGATTATCCCTGTTGTATCTGATGGAAGATGAGATGCACACGAAGGGGGTGGTCCTGACACCCTACAATTTCATACATAGATAGGAAAAAAATCCAACAGTGTTGGCCAGACTACTCTTTAAAATGTCTGATAAATGTAAATGGTTTTTGTGAACCCTTTATATGGTAGTCTTTATATGCACTCTTTTGTGTTGTCCAACCATAACTCCACATTGGCTTGTGGGTCACATACATCCCGTGTTTCACATATGTTACTAAAATAATTTGGTAAATTACATTAGATGTATACTGCTTTTGGTGTTTCACTAGACATGGAAAAGACCTTTAAATTAAGTTGATTGGCATTATTGATTGGTGCTACTAAAAATGGATCAAATTTTTTTAAATGAGTTTGGCTCCTGTATGATAAGTCGACTGCAGCTATAGGGATAGGCACTAAGGTCTCTTCTTTCTTTATCCTAGGAAGGGGTTCCCGTCATGGCTGCCTATTTGCACGGACTGTGGAACCCCTTTCTATTGCTCTTCTATTCTTCTTCTATTAGAGATCAGGATTGGTGGAGGGAGCGAGCCTGCATGAGTTTGATACTCCAGGCATGGCAGTGCAGTAAGCAGGCAGGAAAGGTTAGTATTTTTTTTTTTTTTTGGTATCGCTGTCTCTGCATGAAGACTGAATGTAGGTTGGTAGTAGAGTGTATATATGTTTATTTATTTATTTTTTGTAGAGTTTACATCTGTTTTAAGTCCAGACTAAACATCTTCCCCTTTCCCTGATAATGAATCTCATCAAAATAAAAATTCTTCCTGCCCTCCTTTATATACTTTGCCAATCCCATCTGGATACAGAAGTTGGCCATTCTTTTGTATAATGGTATTCCCCATTTGAAATTGGCAATCCTACAACTCCCTCCAATGTATAGAGGTCTAGCGGTCCCGATTTTTTACTATTATTTTCAAGCTGGCCAGCTCGTCTTTTCCATTGCTGGCATCGCAAAGCAAAGTGGCAGAGAGACTCAATGGTTATGCTAGAGATGGCAGTGATAGGATCCTATGAAGCTCTGCAGCAGCTTGTGTATCGGGGTCTAAAGTCCCCAAACACGCTCACAACTCCAATGAGGATGGCATTAAAGGCATGGCACAGTGTGCATGCTATCCTTGGTTTTGCCATCTCCTCCAACAAATCCTAATTTGTCCAACTTTTATACTGTTCTGGTCGCTAGGACCTAAAAAGCTATAAAATCACTTGGCCACATTGTTAAAGGAAGGCGGCCTGTGTCCCTTTCCTGTGTTGCAATCTATGTATCATCTCCCCTCTCACTATGTTTTTCACTACTTACAGCTGAAACATGCCTTCCAGTCAGTTTGCTATAGCCCATTTGTTACTCCAGACTTCCAAATTGGAGATCTGGTTACATGGGTTACCCAGATTTATGTAAACCCTTCTCCTATTTGTATTATGGACTCTCCTCATGTCCAACAATGTTGCTTGATAAATGCAAGGAGGCATAGCAGGGTGACCTGCACTCCCTTAGTGCTGATCACTGGGAAGATATGTGGTCTGGGGCGATCACTTTGTTTGTCCCGGCGAGGAATAGGTTGATTCAGTTTAAAATGTACTTTACTTCTGCCTATCCAGAATCTACTTGTTCCTCTCAATGCTGGTGCTGCACTCAGGATAGGGCAGAATTTGTACACATTTTATGGATCTGCCCCCTGATTATTCCATACTTGTCGGATGTGACTACCTATATTCTCTAGGATTATGTCCATTGCTATTAATCCATCTATTAGGATCTGTTTATTGGGGATGGTGGAGGGCCTGGTACCATCCAGGGCGCTCAGAGGTTCCTGACTTAGGCCCTTTTATTATGCAAGGAAACTCATATTCCTGTGTTGGACACATAAAGAACCTCCCACTATTGTAGCTTGGAAGGCTTTCATAAATTCTTCCAGCTATCTGTATCAAGCCACTAATGCTTGTAGGGGTCAACTAACAAAATTTGGACTGGGGAGCTTGGATTAAAGACTCTACACCTGTTTAGGGAATTGGGCCCCCGTATGTACTTGTTGCCACTTCAAATTGATTGTTCGCCTTATATGTCATGTTTGTACTGATACCCTTTTTTTATTTTAATTAGTTCTGTGTATTTGGTTAATATTGTTCTTTGATTTTTCTTTGTTTTGTTTGTGGAGAAAAGGTTATAAAAAGAAAAATAAATGAGATATATACAGTAATTTTTGCACAAACAATTATGGGACATTGACATGTATGTCAACAAATATGAGTATGAACATTACACTATAGGAGTTATTACATTGTACAAAATGCATTTTAAAATTACACTAAATAACTCTCAACACCCAATGTCAGGTATGTGAGCTTATCTTCTGTGTTTAATTTTGCTGCACCATTAGTTTACAAAACACTTAAGCTAGATGGCAGTTAATCAGGTTACAGTAAAATATATCATCTTCTTAAGGCATGAACTTAGAGTGAACCTGCACCACTCAGGAGCATAGCAGGCATTCCATGTACGTTTACTGAGGACATTCTTCAATGTAGGACTAGAAATGGATGATTCTCCTTTTGTAAATCATACGCATAGATGAAAACTACAGAACCTAAGTTTCAGATTATGCAAACTTAATAATCATACTTTCCATATACAGAACTATGTTTGAGAGTCAATATGTTCCCCTAATGTTCATTGACATGCCAAAATCTACTACTTTTTTAAACATAGATAGGGCAATTTGTCAACTTTGCACCTTAAATGATTAAAGGGAGCCCTGGCTTGGCGTCGTGCAAAGCAGAATCCAATTCGGCCAATCTATATTTCAGCCTTAAAGAACCCCATTGCCAGACCAAACTAGGGGGGGGGGGGGGTTGCGAAGGGAGGGAGGGGAGACTCGATAATGTTCCTACATTCCTACAAGGGGGGGCCCTGCAAGGAAAGTTTGGGAACCCCTGGGTTAAGGGATGATGCTATTGCAGGGGGATGAGGGGAAAATTTAAGGTTTTTTAACAGCACTTATATTATGACAGCATAAAAATTTATTACCTTGCATTGCAGTCCATTAATCCAAGTGTTTCTACTACAGTTCAGCAAGTGAAAACAATTCTATATGGTGCAGCAATTTTATAATGAACAATTCCTTATGTGTCTTTTATATAGCTTTTTTTTTTTTGTTTTTTTTTTAGAGAGAAGATATATCTGATATTTACTGCCAGTGGGAGGTAAATAAACCCCATTTTGGTGTCAGCGGAAGCAAAAACAGTCCTATGGTTGTATAGTGCTTCCTTGCCTGATCACGTACTGCTATCTAATTTCTCTAACTGCCCTGTCAGCAATAACCAGAAGGAAAAACATTCTGCCTAAGTGGATGGAAATGAATGCTCAGACACCCTTGGAAGGGAAAATAACATTGCTAATTTCAATAGGCGAATAAAAAAAAAGAAAATTCTTCTCCATGTCTGTCACCTGCTGATAAGGTTTATTCCCCATACTACATGTTCTATTACCAGTGATTGTTTATACTACAGTGTAGTTAATACAGTCAGATCAAAAGATCTGCAGGGTAAGAAAGCTAATCAATAGTTGCGCGCAACTTTTAGTGTTGGTTACACAGATAAAGTTATGTCAGTGGCCAATAGGGCCTTCAGTAGGTGTATGGGGCATGGGCAAAAATCACAGAGTAATCTCCCCGTCACTGATAAATAGGAACAAGAACACAAGGCGCACAACCTAGTGCAACAAAGTAAAAGTATTTTAAATTCTACAATAAAAGATAAAATACTCACATTGAAGGGGGTAGAGTGCAGGCTTAGCAAAGGAAGTAATCTCATCCTTAACCAGAAATTGATGTCATCCTAGTAACCGCACAAACTAAATAAATCTCTCAAGTGGAAGGGATGTCACCCCTAACAGGAAGTGATGCCATCCTGGTAACCAATCACCCCGAAGATATCACTTTTTGCTAAGCCTGCACTCTACTCTTTATTGGGAGTATTTTTTTAATAAAATTTACAGTACTTTAATTTGTTGCACTAGGTTGTGCGCCTTGTGTCCTTGTTCCTATTTAAAAATCTGCATGAATGGCCTACAATTGTTTATATTTATTTAGAGTGATCACTTTACAGAGTAAAGTACACTTAAACATTAGTAATGTTATGAATAGAATGATAAATCACCATTGGACAGAAATGTATATATTTAAGGGGTCTCAAATTTGAAACAAGAACATGGTGCACTAGAAAAGCCTGTACTGCTTTAATAAATTAATTACAACACTTATGGACTGTGGAAACTAATTTTAAAAATGAGCCACTGGTGCTCCTTTATTTGACAAACATCTGTGCAAAGTGCATTTATTAAAATAATGTACCGGTTCTAACATCCATACAGATTCAACTTAAAGCGGACCTACCATGTTGTAGGTCACTTTCCACTATCGGCATCAGGCTGCCGA
>CM070034.1:67477980-67500063 GCA_036250615.1 Ptychadena robeensis | reverse complement strand
CCCCAAATCCATGTCACCCCCATATCATCTCCACACTGAACCCCTTCACCACCACTTATCATCTCCATCCTCTCCTAGTGTCATCGTCATCCTTCTTCACATCAAATTCCATCCCTCCGTCACCTAGTGTTATCCCCATCCTTCTGTTTCACTTCAGTCTCAATCTCTCCTGTCTTCTACAGTGTTCTCCTTCAGCTTCACTTCTGTCTCCTATGCAAACTGCAGCACATGGATCTCTGGAAGGACCAGAACTGTCCTCCCATACCAAACCCTTTGGGATTGGTAAATATGTCTGCGGGGAGGGGCACCTTAGTAATGTCCAACAGAATGGGCGGAAGTGGCTTCAGGTGCCAGTACTTAAGATGGTGCCTTAGGGAATGAGGAAGTGAAGATTGTAAGTACCTTATTTTTTTTTCTGTGTAGCAGTTTTCACAGATGTATACTGCTGACAGGTGAGTATTATGTCAATGTAATGTATGTGGGGGATTTTTTATTTTGAGTTTACAACCGCTTTAAGAATTAAAACTACAGTCCCCATCTGGTAACCTGGTGCCTGCCTCTATTTTATTTACCAATGGATTGAATTAAAATTTGATTCTTTTTTTCCCTTGTTTATGACAAGAAATCAACCATGCATTGAGCGAGATGCGAAGTCTGAAGATCCATAGATTTTGAGTTGGAGGTCCATCATTGTATATAAAATAAGTTGAACTGTGAAATTTAACAAAAGTTTAATCATTATGACTAGATTTAAACTATACAAGAAGATCTTGTTTAATTTAAGAAATGTGAAGTTGCTGAAGAATATATTTTATTTGATGAGGTTCAACAAAAACCTTGAAATGATCTCCCTCTGCAGGAACTTGGTGAAATGGTAGTCAGCAAAGACCACAGTAATATAGAATGTATAGAACATACAATTAGGGATTACAACATTGATTTTTTTCTCTTTAATTGCAGAAAAAGTGCATTAACATCAACACAAGAATTCATAAGGCTTAGCTGGACTCTGCATAGTAACAACTGGTAAAAGATTACGAGGTTTCCATTACAGCAGTGAATTACTGAAACATACAATGGGTTCATACAACAGCAGGAAGCATGCCACTTCCTCAGATTCTCCAAAACAATCTGGGTGATTTATAACCCAAATTAACTGCATCTTGTACTGCACTGGAGTACACCCAGGACCTGATGAAGAGAAGGTATGCCATCAGGGGAAATTTCCTCTCTGTCTATGGAAACCAATCAATCAATTACAAACTATCATCGGCATTGATATTAGCAGCAGAATTTTAACAGACAATGTGTACTTTCAATGCTCAGCATGTGTCTTATCGTCAGAATTTTAGGTACATCTAAAGAAATCTATATTTTTTTTCTTTTCCTAACTATGCCAAACCATGTGTCCATAAATGGCATGCACAACATTGCAAATAGAAGGACAGAGTACTGACACAGAGACCATAGGTCGATGTTAAAGAATCTTACCCCATGCTTTCTGATACAGCCATTTACTTACATGTGGTCACATTTTTGTTTTGTTTGTTTTCAAGGCAGAGAATTATACAATCTGCCTTTGAAGGTGGGAACCTTTAATGATAAATTAACTTTCAGATTAAAAGATTTTTTTATTTTTACCAAATTCAGCTTACTAGATATGCAAAAAATATGGGCTTGCTTTTTTAAATCACTTGCGCTACAATGAATCAGAATAAGGCTTTTAGGGCCCATAAAATGCCATTTTGTTAGTAGATCTGGAACCCTTAAACATTTAAGCAACGTAGACATTCCCTTTAAAAAAATAAAGTGCTATAGAACTGGTAATTAGACAACATA
Organism: Ptychadena robeensis; assembly: GCA_036250615.1. Lineage (NCBI taxonomy): Eukaryota > Metazoa > Chordata > Amphibia > Anura > Ptychadenidae > Ptychadena > Ptychadena robeensis. The sequence continues at coordinate 67,498,224 of CM070034.1, read as the reverse complement.
AAGCTGACTGGTATGATATAGAAAAACAGATTTCAGTGCTTTCTGCATAAGTTGTGGTTTCTGATTTTAAAACACCTGCATAAAAAAGAACTGCTTTTCATCACAGACAAAGAGCTCTTAAGTGATTTTTAACATTGATTGTTAAATGCATAGATTTGTTTGAAATGTATTTTTTAAATTAGCTGCATACAGATAATTTTCCCCTATTTTTTTAGGATGTCATTTTCTTCTTGCACTCAACAGAGCAGAACACCATTCCCTCAATTGGCATGAACTTTTGACCAATTAGGCACTTGCTGCAACATGAACACAAGAAGCATTCTGGTGTGGCATGCCAATGGAATCCACTGTAGCTCACACGTTGAGCTTCAGGATCAACAGCATTGTGACAGCCCTGGCATGTCTAAAAGGAATAAAAGAAAAATGTGAAAGCATGTTAAAAACAGACAAGAATTTTAATACAGAATAGGCATTACTATTTTAGAGTAAAGATGTGGCCAGGCTTTGGACATTCAAGTATCTACATAGGTTTATAAATGAATATACCCCTAGTAGAATTTGTGAACCAATATTTAGGAAAACATCACTGAACAAACAGAACATCTGTTAGATAAAATGTGCTTCACATTTTAGCTATTATACTTCTAGATTGAGTCATAGACTTCTCATTCAAAAATATTTTGTTTCACACTTTTTATGACTTTTCTGAGTGTGATTTGTTTGTTACATCAACATTGCAAAACTGTCTAGTATACATATGAGCACATATTATTAAGAACACTGTAAACTAACTTGTGGTGCAACATACCCCTAAAACACACAGCAGAAGCACTGAAGGTGTTCAATAACTAATTTTGCCCTCCAACTCCTCCAACCTAGAGAGCTGTATTTTTAGAGATTGGAAGACTGTTGAACCACCCTTGGAAGGTAGAGTGGGGATTGCTGACCTGACTTTAGCTGGGCATACACGTACCAATTATCCAGCGATCGTTTTTTAATCCAATCGCCCATCCGATTTTAATTTGCAAAAATTATTGCAAACTGCAACATACCATGCATTCAATTTCTGGGCGATTCTATGCTGAAAGTCTCAAATGCACACATTTCTGGATTTGGATTTGGAGTGGTGTTAGCTGAAGAACTGGTCAGTGACCAGCAGCACACAAACAAAGGTAATTTCCACAAGTATCATAGATTGACCGCTTAAAACGATCGCATGAGACAACTAACAGCACTCGATTCCTTTGCTTCTTTTGACAAAACCTATCGCTGGGACACTTTTGGCATGCTTCAATTTTTATTCAATCCGATCGCGTGATCAATTTTGATAAAGGATCGCACTAAAATTTAACAAAAAAATCGAGACGTGTATGCCCAGCTTTTAATATCACAAAGCACAGACTTTGTTTTCTGAGGATGAATTGCTCCAAATTAGATGCAACTCAGAGATTGGGGAAGGTTTCAGGCTGCACCTGGCAGCTTCAGATTCAGGCTCGCCTCACCCGCAGGGGAACCGGGCATCGGGTGTATCTGATACACCCACGGAAAGATGCAGCGATTAAGGCAATTTCCGGGGTTCCGGCACCGCCATAGACCTCCATGTTAATGGAGGAGCGCCGGCTTTCCCACCCACCCACACAGCGGGTGTCATTAATGACACTGGCTGTGTGGGGAGAGCAGAGGGAGGGAGGGAGGAAATGGCAGGCAGTGTACACTGCCGCAATTGCCCGTACCACTCCACCGGTGCGCTAGGGAGGTTAAGGTGGATTTACACATGTACATTTTTTCTTCAATCAACTGCCAAATCAATTTTTTCTATGTCATTTTTGAAAATCGTTCGTTCATTTATCGAATGTATCATTAGATTTTTTTTTGTCCATCACCAATATGGAATGAAAATACATTTAAAATTACAACAGATAAAAATTTACAAACATGTTCCATGACCTGTCAAACTATTTTTTGTTCGAAGTGGAACAAAAATGTATCCATCAAACAAATTGGCCATTCTAGATTTTTTTTCAATTATCAAAAAAAATAGTTTGTTCTACATTGATCTAACGAAATAATCCACATGTGTAAACCCACCTTTACAATGCAAAGCCTGTAACCACTTTAAGGATACAGAGGACCTGGCCACAGACCCACAGGTCTTTGTTTAAAAGAAGAGTATTTGATGATCATGGGAGAAGGCAGGAAATATATTTACACACCCCTAAACATAAAACTAATAGTTACATTCAGCTAGCTCCACTTTAAGATGCATAATTTTAGATGTTGAAGACACAAAAGTTGCAATATAATATTTATTTGATCAGCTAAACTATGCAAGTGGCAGCTAAGTGCATGATACTAAATACAAGGGAAGCTGCAGGAGATGAGACTCATGGTTTGTGTGATGGACACTAATGAAGAAGAAACGAAAACACACACATTACCTTTGCACTTCCTATGTGGGTGCATTGGAAGTTAGCAATTAGGTATATATTGTATTTGCTTTAGTATGCATTAAACTAACTAGAGTAATATGTGTATGCTTGGGTTCTAGATCATTAATGTCTCAGGCCCATTTTACTGCATTACAACCACCATACCATATATACAAACTCTCTGACTAAATAAAAAGTGGTAACATTAAAGCAGGCTTGAAAACTGTAGTATATTGAAAGGTCTTACCACAGCATGGTTCTTCACATAGCAAGGCTTGCACACTGGCTTGTCATTCACCATCACATAAATTTCCCCGGCCAGGACACAATCACAATCAAAGCAACAAAAATGCTTCAGGTGCCAGTTGTGTCCTTCCGCCTGAGTGTATTCATTGCTGAAAATCAGCTGGGGGAAAAAGAAAAAGGGATATAAATTCTACGTTCCATGTTAAGGAGAATCAATTGTCAAGTCTTTTTTGAAGAAAAGCAGCAGATGTCGCTACAACATTACTTTCAGAGCATATATGGATGCCATCTAGTGGGTGGTAGAGAAGAATACATGTATACAGAAAATTCAAACAACTTAGTCACTCATACTCATAAACATACACGGAGTGTAAATCATTTGTATTAGAATGAAGCATTGTTACAGACTATTTAAATACTGCAGGATATATAGGTAGATCGCTCAAACCACAGATTTATGGAACAGTAGCTTTGCAACACCTTTGAGAGAGACTGAACATGAAAGTAACAGAAAACAACTTAATAAACCTCTGAATCATTATTTATGTAAATTCCATGAAAATTTTACATTTCCACATGTATCTGCAGTAGTAGACAAAGCTACTGGACTTGCTTACAATTTCTTGAGGACCTTTTGCTGGCTATCGAACTGGCATTTTCATTACGAATCAATAACTAGTAAACAAAACTATATCAAGAACAGTTGCTCTGATTTACTATTGCAGAGATTTTATGACCGGGGCAAATGAGAACCTCCACAGACATACCTCACACTTCAAATGATCAGTTTATTCATTTATTTCTTTTTTGAATAAGCTGAAAATCAAACTCTACACGTTTGGTAGAATATTGCTTTTTCTATAAAAAGTTCAAATAACATGAAAGAGAATAATTTATTTTACTGTATCATATACACATAGGACAGCTGCCCCATCCTGCCTTAAGGTGGGTTTACACGTGTAGATTTTTTCTTCAACCAACTGCCAATTAGATTTTTTGTTCGATGTCACTGTCAAAAATTGTCCATTCATTTATGGAATATAACATTCAATTTTTTTTGTTTGTTCATCAACGATATCGAATGAAAATACATCCGAAAGAACGTCAGATAAAAATGTACCAACACGTTCGATGACCTTTCGAACTATTTTTTCTTCCAGCAATTGAACAAATTGGCCAGTCTAGATTTTTGATCAATCGTTTGTTCATTGATCGAACAAAAAAAATCTACACGTGTAAACCCACCTTTAGGGTCCCCATAGCCTTTAGATTTCTATGTCAGATTTCCTTTAGATCTCTTTTTGTTTTCCCAAAACCATGTAATATGAGGGACATTCGAAACAATCAAGTCTACCTGTGTTCAATCGCAGAGACCCCTATACTACATAGTTGTTGTTAGATCTAAAGGATATCTAACAGATCTAAAGGTGTATGGCCAGCTTTACACTTTACCATTGAGAGCAATGATGGACAATGCATGCTGTCCAACAACTGCTGTATCTAAGAATTTCCCATGAGGTCTGTGAGGTTATTCTGTGACAGGACCTGGCAAAGCTCACATTTTCATTTATGATATTAGAGTATATTTGACTGGCTGAAGGAAAACCACTTTAAGAAGACCTTTTCACATGTAGGAATAGTTAGAAATGGAAAATAACTATATCTGCAACTGTGACTGCACAGTTCAGTTTCAGTTAGTAAACAGTGAAAAAAAAGAAATCAGCGACTGTACTCCCTCCAAACATTGCTGTCCATTAGCATGCATGCATGTACTTCATAGTCTTCAATCTTTTCATGCTCTTTGAATCACCTTTTTTCAATGCATTTGCATTTTTTCAGAATGCAGCCCAGTTGTCCTAACAACTGGCTTTGTATAGAATTTCATTTGGTTTTGTTAAAGATAAACATCCAAGTCTGCACACACTAAAGTATGTGTGGTGGGTTAAGGTGGGTGTAGATTGTTTGTTCAATCAACTGCCAATGCGATTTTTTGTTCGATGTCGTTGTCCAACATCGTTTGTTCATTTATTGAATGTAACATTAGATTTTTTGTTCGTCCATCCCGATTTTGAATGAAAATACATTTGAAATCACAACGACAGATAAGAATTATGTTCGATGACTTTTCAAACTATTTTTTTTCGAGGTCGAACAAAATGTATCCATCTAACAAATCTAGATTTTTGTTCAATCAACCAAAAAATAGTTCGTTCTTTGTTGATCCAAGGAAAAAATCTACACATGTAAACCCACCTTTAGATTTTTTTGTGTCAGATTCAATATTCCATCTAAACTGTTATGGTTCTAACAACTGTACTTAAGGTCCCCACACATGTAGCGAGCTGTGGAGAGCAACGTGATGACGTCATCATGCTGCTCTTCATCGCTCAAGCAGGCACCCTTTGTGTACCAGCCATTAGTTTGGAAGGGGATGCCGGTCCCCATACAAGCTAATGGCATTGGCCAGAGATTTACGGACATGTCCGTTCTCTGGCCGACTGAGCTTGTGGGCACCCGCAATTGATTTTGTGAGCGCGCATGCACATCGATCCGCGGCAAAATCAGCCACCACTCGTTACGTGTGTGGGGACCCTTAGACTCTAATTTGTTATATTTATAGCCCTAGAATCTCACTAACTAAACACAGTGACTACTTGAGGGCTATGATTGTTTTGGAAAAATGAAATGTACACTAGGCAAAAAAAAAAAGAGATAATGTAGAAACAAAATTAACATACCGCAATACAATTGTATGATAAAAGAACAGACTAGGTAATAGATACATGCAAAGCACATTACTCTAAAATCCTTGCTCCAGTAGTCCACCATCTTAAGGGCCAGTATCCAACTTCAGGCCAGGAATCACAGAGGATGCATGTTAATTTTATATTCACAGGAAGGTCTACCTCAAAGCCCAAATCTGCATTTTAAAATCACCATTTTCTCATGCAGGGCCAAGTGTATACTTAGATATGCTGTGCGGTCACTACTTTATGAGATATTGGGTCTCTCTGCATGTGTGTCCCCTGAAATTATCAGCAAAGCTGTTGCGTCTTTAATAGAGATGGTCAAATTTTTTGTCTAGCTGACTTTGTGAGCTGATTGCAAAGCTTTTGAAAATAGTATCATCACCAAAATTGCTGGAGAGGTAGAGAAGGGTTGTGGCAACTTTATTAAAAATTTAGTTTTGCTCTAGCACATGTCGTTTTTGTATAAATTAAGTTCAAAGTCATAATTTCGACTTGACTTTGAATTTAATTTATGCAAAAACTATTTGTGTTCGAGCCATATTTTTTGTATTATATTCCCATTTGCAGCAAGTTTGGTGATGATACCATGTTCAGGGGCTTCGCAATTAACTTGAAATAGTCAAAATGGTTGAATAAAATTTTTTTTTTTTTACCATCTCTAGTCTCTACCTCAGCCTTCGATGGCCACTTACCAAATACTAGGCCAAAACATCATATTCTATAGTATATTGTAAGTCTGAAATATTAGATCTGTAAACAGGTAGGAGAAACAAAACCATCTACATTGCTGATGTTGGTTGTTAAATAATAAAAGAAGAACACCATAAATACTGAGAAGACCAACATTAGCAATATTATATGCCTGTATTTAGGTAGAAAGAACACGTAAAAGAAGTTAACATACACTGCAGGCTCAACGTGCAGATAGTTCTTTTCAATACCCCTTTTCACAGCTATATGTTCAGGACTTTCAAAGCTCATTGGAGGGATCTTATGTCTGAATTTCATTGGGGGTAATGTCATAGTCTTTACCCAACCACAATCTGTATATGGTGCGAAGGAAAAAATGCTACTTGTATCCAGTGAGGTTAAAGTCTGATCATTTACCTTGCCACCTTACACCTGTAAATCTCTTTTTGTTTTACGAAAACCATGTAATATGAGGGACTTTGTAACTATCAAGTCTACCTGTGTTCAATCGCAGAGGACCCGGCACTACATAATTGTTGGTAGATCTAAAGGATATGTGACAGAGAGATCCAAAACGTGTATGGCCAGCTTAATTTAGTGTATTCAGATTGATTAAAGAAGCATTCTTTGATCTGACACATCCAAAATGCTTGCTTCTTTAATGGCATCACACAAACTCCCAAACACTTTCTAAATTCATCAATGGCTTAAGCTGGGCATAGACTAGTGGTGGGCAACTGAGTTGATATGGAGGGCCACAAGTGCGGTCCTCAGCATCACTAAAGGGCCGCACATAACATCAATCCAGACCCTCCCCCCGTCGACATTTCTCAGCAGGCGGTGGACCAGATCCAGACAGGCAGTCAAAATTCAACAGAAACCCCTCCCCCCCATCCTATCCCTGGGTGCAGCACTCATATGTAGAGCTGGTTTACCAGATCAACATTGACAATTTTATTGATGTAGGACCGCTGAGTCAGCTGTGTCAGCGTGTGACCACTTCACGGGTGAATTGCTATACCCTATGCAATAACAGTTAGGTTCTAGGGGCTGCATGTGGAGGACGAAGGGGGGCCGCAGAATAACGCCCAAAGGGCCGCATGCAGCCACCGGGCCACAGGTTGGGCACCTAGGGCATAGACGGTCCAATTCCTGCATGATCCAATCCCCGATCCGATCCCGTGCACACTCCCGCATCCCTTAGGGATCGGGTCATGCAGGAATTGGATGCAGCAACCAATGAGGATTGGGCTAAAAATCAGCTGTCCTGTCGGATCGCACAGTTATCCGACAGGACGTTAAATTTTAACCCGATCCCATTAGTTCGGCTGGGGACAGTCGAAGTAATGAGCTGCACACAAAGAGTGCGACCGATTCTCGACACTAGCTCCTAGTGCAGAGAATCGGATAAGGAATAGACGGTAAATAGTACCGTCTATTCCCAGCTTTATGCAGTAAAAACACTCTACTATCGTTAATTAAATATGTGATTCTCTATACATATAGATACATAAATAAATAAATAAATAAAACCCACAAAAAATACTAATGGGCTAATTTATTTAAAGCCAATATTGTAGCTCCGAACATCAAATATTAAATAAATTAAATATAATATAATAAAATCTACACTGATGTTTGAAGCCTACCCTGATAATTTGACCTAGTGAACCTATATTAAATACATTCCAAGATATACAGGAAGGGAGGAGCAAACACCAGGAAAGACCACCAAAGAACATGAAGCTTTACCTCATCACAGCCTGCGCATCGCGGCTTCTCGCTGTCGCAGTAATGGCGGCCGCAGTATAGCTTCCCTTTCTTCCAGAAGTAAATCATGTCGACTAGGAGTTCATTGCAGGTGTTGCAGACAAAGCAAGAAGGATGCCAAAGCTTGTCATAGCCAGCCCGCTCTGCATAGACGGCGGGGTCACCCTCCCTCATGTTCTCCTTGCACCCGAAGCAATACTGTGGACAAGAAAAAAGAATTATAGTACCAAAAATATCCTACAGAAAAAAAGATTGAGCATCAACATATGACTAAAACACACCAAACATACATCTAAAGCATGTTTGGTACTGTGCCAGGTATGACATGTTCTCCAACCTACATGTTTCACAGCTCCAAAGTGCCATGCAGACAGTGACATGGACCATAGATGAGGTCTTCTGGGACACTTCCTAATCCTGCTGTGACTAAGAGGAACAAGGATCACCGCAGGAATAAAACAGGCATAGCACAGCTATTTCCACACAGCTCCTAATGTCTCAACACACCCTCCCTACGCAACAATAAAATGCTAAATAGTACACCACTTGTGAGTTGGGGTCACTACGCATACTTCGCCCTCTCAATCTTTTAACCCTTCCTGGCAGTCACAAAACAGCCCATTGTCCGTCCACAGGAACGCCTCGGATGGAAAAACTGCTTCAGTCGTGGCAGTTGCTTACAAAGCAAGATATTCCCATAACTGGAGATGTGCTTCTGATGAAGTTTTGTGAGTAATGAGGATGTTCTGTGACACACAATCCATTCCAGGCACGGCTGAAATCTGGATCAGCAAAAAGCAGAATAAATATAAACAGGCGCGTAGGGGGGGCGCTGCACATGGACAACCTGTAAACACTGCCGAATGTATCCACAGCAATATTCTTATCACATGGGAAGAGCTTTTATCAGGCTTGGAATGAAGTTTACAAAGTAGATAAGGGCCACAGCGTTCATAATGGGGGATCATAAATTATATACAAGAATCTGGAATCCCTATTAAAAACAAGAACTTAAAAGCCGTCTGGCAAAAGAACAAAAATAGCTTAGAGGAAAGAGGTTTCTGCACATAATCACACATAAAATAGTTAATCGTATGAAAACTTTACTGATAAGCACTTTAATGAAGTTAACACTGTTAAAATCCAAATCAGCAATGCGAACACACATTTCTGATGAGCCTCAGGCTTAATAGTGCCACCATATAACTGGCCTGTTCCTGATCCTCTGCCAATGACAGTACATTTAAGGTGGGTTTACACGTTCGTTGTACAAAAATCTAGAACGGCCATTTGTTCCGATGGATTTTTTTTTCCAGATATCTGACAAAAAATCGTCCACAAGGTGATCGTACATGTTGGTAAACTTTCATCTGTCGTTTATTTTTCCTGTAAAAAACGAACGCTCCTTATTTCACTCGATATTTTTTGACTCGATTTTTAACCAGTAGCATGACTTATTTCCTGCGCAATGAATGGTGGGATTTTTTACAATTTCATTTTGATTCGTCTATGATGTTGTTTATATTTTCTTTCCGAGTTGAACTTTCTGAACGAAACAATTGCTTTGTGGACGAACGTAACTATCTGGTGTCAATAGAAAAAATAGATATATTTCAATATTTATGTTCGTTGTTAATAGCGATATGTATGTATGATTTTGAGTACACAGTGAATATATTTAAAGTATGAATTAAAGTGTGTACAGTGTGCTGCAGTGAGTATACAAGTGTGTGTCTGTGTACACACCTGTATACTCACTGCAGCACACTGTACACACACACCTCGTTAAGCAACAACACATCCGAATAGGTGTCTCTCTGTTGCAGCCATTCCTTGGTCCATATTCTTTTTTTCTGCTTGCTCTTGCCTGCCAGTTTTGATAAAAGAATGGCCATTCCAAGACGCTTTTTTTAGTTTGGGGTCAAAGACATCTTTGCTCTTCAAAATCCAACGCCCACAGAATACATCACTTCCTTAAAAAAAAAATCTGAAAGATTTTTCATTCGTTTTTCCGACGATTATTTTCATTCGATATTTGCGTCGGTTGTACAAAAATCGAACCAAAATCTAATTACGTTCGATAAATGGACGAACGAAATCCAAAAAAAAAAAAAAAAAAAAAAAAAAAAAAATCGAATCTGAAGTTGGACGAAACAAAAATCTTGATGTGTAAACCCAGCTTTACACCCAAACTGGAAGGCATTCACCCTTTCCTGTGACCGGTTTATTTCCTGCAGCTCCTTTGCAACCACTTCCTCTCCACATGTATGTGCATTCCAGGCATCTCATATCTCAGGACAACATGGGACATGCCTGAGCAATGTGTGTGGAGATTAGTACGTGCAGCCTCCATCAGAAGCCAAAGTAAATATGTGGGAATAGTCTCCCATCTCCCAACAGCAAAGGTCATGTTTAAATTACCTGTACCCCCGGGCTGTCATTTTTTTAGGAAAAGACTTTCTGAAAATGGTGATAACACTGAAAGCCCAGATACACATTATTCATCTGGTCCATAATATTAGTCCCTCAACTGTCAGAATCATAGACTTTGAGAGCTCTTTGCATTGTGTGAATATTTAAACAATCTCTTCCCTGATGATGGCTACAGATCCTTACGACCCCAAAAAATTATATACACAATACACACCAGTACACGGTCTTAATCCAGGCAAACCAACCTCCAAACCTAAAAACACCACATACTTGCCTTACACTCTTTCTCGCTTCTGGCGCCACCATACTTACTGCATCCAAATTGCCATACTCAAAGATGGCCAACGCAGACTCTTCTATACTTCTACTCTCGGATATGTCTCTTCAATGGCTAGATGAAGGGATCTTTATCCAGCCTCCACCCTGCAACTCCTTTTCAGGGATACCTTGGTGGGCTGCCATATTGAAGACGACTTAAGGCCCCCACACACGTACCAAGCTGGGGGGCGACAGACGAGCGAAGTAGTGCAGCGTGATGACGTCTTCACTCTGCATCCCATCGCTTAAAGTATTTTCGGGCACCCTTAGTGTGCCGGCCGTTAGTTTGAACGGGGACACCGGTCCCTATTTAATCTAATCGGACAGAGGTTTACAGACATGTCCACTCTCTAGCTGGCCGCGGCTCGCTACATGCTTTAGAAAGGTATTGGTCATTTGTGATGTCTACCATTGTGCCCGAAGCCTACCACGGCAATACTGGAGGGGCTGTGCATAGCCAGATTTACAGCTGGATTTTACTTTTAGGTAAGATTTGGGGTATTTTAAACCCAGAGCGTCAGAGCAGGTAATATCTCCATTTAAAATTACAAAAAGTTTCTATCCCATCTCCACTACAGCTACCCATCTATCCATCTTGCTGGCAGGATTACCAGGAAAATATTCACATAAATGTAATCACACATTTTAGGGTGAGTAAGCTGTAACATTTTATATTATTAATGGGTTCACATATACTGTAAAACAAATCTGCACAATACTTAATTTGATCTGATCCTGTTCTAAATAGATATTGTTTTGCTAAAAAAAACAGTGTTGTCTTATCTTGCTAGACATAACTACAGAATCTGGCAGTTTGCCATCATGTATATTTGAAAAAGTCATGGGGGGGGGGGGGGGCTCAGCGAGGTTTTGTTGGCAAAAAAAATACCAAGTTCAGGTATACCTTAAGTCTTTAAATTAGTCTGGAATTGTAAAGACCAAATGTTTTTAGGTATTTGTTTTGCACAAAGTAAAGAAAAAAATAGGAAATATTAATCTTTAAATTATACTGTAAGTTCTTTTTACACTTTATGTAGTTTGAGGTCACCAACCTTTGTGGTTCAGTGGTAAAAAAAATTAAATAAAAACAGAAGTGGCTAGAGGTAGACATACAGTAACTGAAGTCAGATACATACTAATGTGTCTTTACATAGATGTTGTACAAAAGGTTAACGCGAAGTAGTAAAGCAGTTAACAGCAATCGCATAAATCTCTCTTTTCTGTTATACTTCAGCGTGGTATGTTTTTTTTCTCATATCCTTTACTGGGACACCAAAACTCTCTGTAGGTCGTTTATTCGTTTCAAGGATGAATAATGAGAAATATCTTATTTGGACTTTTCTGTTTTTAGTCCAACAACATACTTTCCACTTCTATAAATTTTGCAAGGGACAATATAAATACTATGTGACACAAATGTAACCACAAACTCTAAATATGTCATGTGTTATTTCTAGGACTATCTGTAAAGAAATATGAAACAGAACCAATGTTTTGTCTCCTCAGATAAAAATGAATCCCTATAAATACCTTCTGTATGTTTGGACAGGTAGCAAAAAGAAAGATCAGAGGTTAACATTCATTGTGGATTACCTATATGACATAGACCATACTGACATTATTTCTATTACAGGAAGAATAAAAGGCTGAACACATTTATAGTCAAGAGTTATAAAAAACTTAAAGCATGCTTTGTCCAGGAGTGGATAATGTTTCTAAGTGTAACTATAAGCAAACATTAAAAGGTTCAGAAATGTTTAAACCTTTAGAATAATGAATGTTATGAATTGCATACTTGAGGGCAGGGTACCCATGTGGCCCCAATGCAATCTGCTTACCCAATTATGGCAATCTGCTTACCCAACCAATGTTACCATTCCCACTGCATGAGTTGTGTTTTTAAAAATGCAGCCTTTCCGCATGCGTTTTCAAAACGCCCTGCTGTATGCACTTTGATACATTTTTCGTGCATTTTTTATTGATTTGTTTAAAGACACAAATGCAAACACAGATGAAATGTGAAAAATGCATGCGACTGTCGTTTTCTTTATAGGTAGACAGAACTTTGTTTAATAGAAGTATGTATTCTGTTTGATCTATATGGCCAAGTTTACCTAATTATTTCATGATATAAAAGCAAGTGAAATACTTTAACCAAAATACTAAACCGTACTTGTAAAGTCACTAAACCTTTTATTTTTCATAGTTTATAATTCGAATGCTTCTACTGCAAAAAAAAAAATGTATGAGTTTACACACATCTAAGTTTTTGCTTAAAAAGGGGAAGACAGTAGTACAGGAGGTGCCAATATGGAGGGCTCATTGTCTGTTTGCAGACTTAATAAGCAGCAGTGATACAGAGTAAAGTACACATAGTCTGCTGTATAGGTGTGCTTGTCACCACATTGATTATTAAGCCATCTCCACCTTAAGTCAATAGCTATGCTATGGGTGTATACAGAATCTAGTAAGACAGAAGTGCTGTAATCACACAGGCAGGGTTACACTACAACATCTTAATAAAAAAAGAGAACAAGAGTTATAATAATAAAATGCACACACTTATGTAAAACACAATATTACTGAATTACATAACTTGACATCCTGTTATTTTGTACATGACAGTACTGTATGCAGCAACATGTCTTTCAGAGGAGATCTCCATGTAGGTTATGTGCAGGGCAATAGATTTAACTGAGATGCAAGTTCACTTGAAGTGTTGTTATGATGTGATGTTTATATATATAACTGTATTATATAAAAAAACAAATATGGGTACTTTCATACAATAACGAGCATTCACATTTTATCACACTAAAAAACTACTTACATAGGAAGATCCTTGTGGTGCGGCTGCCTTGTTCTCTGGCCCCTTGACAGCCGTGACAGTGCTTCGGGCCCCATTGTCAGGCTTGCCCTTATCACCTGCCTGTATGTCCACATCTTTAGGCAACTTGACGTCGCCCACACCAAGGACGTCATTTTTGTATTTCTTCACAAACTGCTCCATCTGCTTCACCTCGTTGGGAGACAGCTCATGGCACTTGGAAGGATCCTGATCATGGGCAGGCAGCTGTTTAGCCAGCTGTTTCTTTCTGTACTGGGCTCCCTCTGAACCAGCTACAGGCTGCTTTTCTTTAGGAATCAGTTCCATGTAACGCCTGGCCTAGAGCACAAATCAACACATTTACAGAGAGAATGGCATTTTAATGACAAATATACCAATAACAAATAGAAACAAAGTGTTAGTGTGAGAACGGTCTTCTTGGGTTTCCCCAAACATTGGAAAGATGCTCCTAATTACTATTGAGTCTTTAACATAGAACATTTTCTAAATGAAACACAGGTGGCATCATTATGCAACAAGTCTACGCACTCATTGTTGTTTATACTACAGAAGGTAGGGATCTTTGCACTCATACATTAGTATAAGTTGCATTAAGATAGTATGATTAAAGGCCCCCATACACCTTACAATCTTTCCATACAATTTCTGTACAATCAAATTTTGTTCTACCAAAACCATGTAATATGAGGATCTCTCTAATCCTCCCAATCACTATGTATTATATCAAGGGAGCCACTATACTACACAGTTGTTGGTAGATCTAATGGAAATTGTATGGATGGATCTTAAGGTGTATGGGGGGCTTAATGGTGTGAAGGTAATTCTAAAGTTTTTTAATGGCTGTTCTAAAGCCCCCATAAACGTCTAGATTTTCCTTTCAATCTACTTAACAAGATCAATTTTTTTTAGATCAGGAAAAAAAAAAAACGGTGATTGAAATTCATTCCACTTTCAGTTGATCCCAAAAAAGTTTATCAAGTATCTGTTACTACAGTTGGCAAACATACAATCACCAATTTCCCAAATTGATCTTTTTAAGTTGATTCTAGAAAATCTAGATGTGTATGGGGGGCTTAAAGCAGGGTACACATTAAGATATGGGCCAGATCAATGGCCGCTTTGAGTGCCGTGCACGCTCACAGCTATCTATCTGGCCCATATCATAGGCGGCCATCCCAGTTTGAGCGAAAATCCAGCGCAAAAACTCGGATATCAGATCTGACGGTTCATCATGGCTGATGTCCATTGCTTTGCATGGAAACCACAGGTCTCCATGCAAAGCATTGGCTGAGCTGGAGAGAGAGCAGAGCTGTAGAGAACATCGGACGGCTCCAATATCAAGCCGTCTGTTCCCTGCTTATCTCTAGCACATTGTTTTTTAAGTGGCATCCAACATGGAATCCAGATAAAATAAAAAAAAAACAAACAAACATGAGGGACAGAGTTAAGCCCCCCATACACCTTGAGATTCCTTCATACAATTTCCATCAGATCTACCAACAACTATGTAGTATAGTGACCTCCCTGATAGAATACATAGTGATTGGAAGGTGTAGAAAGGTCCTCATATTACATGGTTTTGGTAGAAGAAAAGTTGATTGTACAGAAATTGCATGGTAATTGTATGTGGTGTATGGGGGGCTTTTAGTACAGTTTACTTTTGCAGGTAGTCCATCATTTCAACCATGAACACATTTGTGTTTTAAATACTTTATGTTCACATGCTCAACATGTAAATTTGGTTATTTGGCGTTTTAGACAAAAAAAATAAATAAATATGTATTGAAAGTGGAAATAATTTTACCTACCAGTGTTTGGTTCTGTACTGGGGGTGCCCATTCATAAGTCACAGTGCTAATGGAAACATCTTTCCTTGCTGCCACAGGATTAGTAAGAATCATTACATTACGCTTATAGGTGGGAATGCCATCGGTTTTCAACTTTGCAATGAGAGTTGTATACTTTGTATCCTCAAACAACTTGCCGACTTTACGGTCATCTTCATTATTTGATCCAACTTCATGTTCTTCCTGCCCACATTTGCAATTTCTACATATTTTTCTAGAAATTAAAAATTCATTTTTTATTACACTTTACAAAATCAAGACGGCAAAAACAACGGATCAGGACAAATCCCAAAAAAATACAACATACAGGGCTGCTTTTGTAGGCTCAACACTGCTAGGATTTATTTTGTCAATATTTCCATATTCCATTTTCTCTTCTCTGCAAGGCTAATAGTTTATTGTATTGTTCAGCAGTGCAAAGTTTAAAAACATCCAAATAAGAACCCCAATGGTACTATATGTCAGTAAACGGCATACAAGACAGAATATAATATAGGTAGACAATGCTTGAATAAAGCTGGCCATACACCTTTAGATCTCTGTCAAATATCTTTTAAGCTGGGAATAGACGTTACGATGTACCGTCTATTCCTTACCCGATTCTCTGCAGTAGGAGCGGGCGTGATGACGTCATCACGCCCGCCCGCTAGTGCTGAGAATCGGACGGTCGAACTAATGGGATCGGGGTAAAATTTACCATCCTGTCGGATCACTGTGCGATCCGACAGGGCGGCTGATTTTAGCCCAATCCTCGTCAGTTGCAGCCTCCAATTCCTGCACGACCCGATCCTTAAGGGATGTGGGAGCGTGCACGGCATCGGATCGTGCAGGAATTGCTACGTGTATGCCCAGCTTTAGATCTACCAACTATGTAGTGCCGGGTCCTCTGCGAATGAACACAGGTAGACTTGATTGTTTAGGAAGTCCCTCATATTACATGTTTTTTTTTTTTTTTAAACACAAGGAGATCTAAAGAAAATCTGACAGAGAAATCTAAAGGTGTATGGGGGACCCTTAAGATGGGTTTACACATGCCAATTCAATTTTTTTGTTAAATAAATTTGTCGAACATCGATCGTTCATTTATCAAATGTAACATTCGATTTTTGTTCGCTCATCGCCGATCAAGTAAAAAATCCTTTGTTTTTTGTTTGGAAGTGATGTACTGTGGGGGCTTTGCTATGCTCAAATTTCTTCTACTAGCCTTGTGTTCCTCATTGTTTTGTTGGGATTTCGTTATATGCTAGTACGAACAAATAATAGAACGAACGCATAAAAATAATCACACAATTTCTTGTCGGACACATGTTTGTTTTTAAAACACAGACATTCCATTTCAGCTATACATGGATTGTACACCAAATAAAAAAAAGAAACCATAATAACCTTTCGTTCAGTTATTCTGGGCTGGGTGTCATTCATTTGCACTACTATTTCGTTATATTCTTGTATGAACAAATAATAGAACGAACGAATAGAAATAGATATCTTTTCCTGAAAAATATCCAACCCACAATCCCTAAAACAGGAAATGGGTCATGCTAAATGTTGAAATCAAGCAAAAATAGAGTGAAATAAAGGTGCATTTGTTTTTTACTCGAAATTACAATGACAGATAACAATTTACCAACAGGTTCAATGACCTTTCAAACGATTTTCTGGTCGAACAAAAAACGTATCCATCAAACAAATTGACCATTCTAGATTTTTTTTCCATAAACCAAAAAATCGTTCGTTCTTTGTTGATTGAATGAAAAAAATCTACATGTGTAAACCCATCTTTAGTCATTCATGTTAACGACCAACATGCACTTACACCTATTCCCATTTATCAAGGAGAAATATCCTATATTTGGATAGGTTATTGGAATATAGAAGCTAGCAGGCCTTTCCCTTGGCTTGTGTGTCGGATGTTAATGGGTGGGTTTTGGTCCTCCCGAGTCGCTCACATTGGGGAGTGGTCTTCTGCGTGCTCTTTGCCTTGCCCTCGGGGTCCCGTCTTGGGGTGGCCTGGGGGATTTCCATTGGTCACGCGGGGTGCAACTTTCTGTTTTCAATTGTATTATCCTGGGATGTTGGCAACTTACACTTCCCTAATGGGGATCTATTAACCCTTTGCATATGTGTTACTTAATGTATGATGTATTTTTGTGATAAAAAAAAAAAAAAAAAAAAGAAGAAGCTAGCTTATTAACTTATAACTTATTTTACATAATGAAGGGTTTGGGTATTATTTTTATTGGTTTAATTACTTGACTCTTCCAAACAAGCTGCTGCTGAGGAAAAAGCAAAGCTTTGACACAAGAACATTACAACTGAATAGTGAGACTCGGCCAGCTAGGCAATGTAAACTGCAGAATGAAAAATGATCTTGTAAGGGAAATAAGAACAATCGAGAATTTTTTTTTCCTCGAAAAGGAAAAGCCCTATAAATGCATGCAAACAATAAAATCATTCCTCAACATGTCCCAATTTCATGAATGCGGTTGCTTTTTTGTACAAAACTTGGAAGGATAATGGCTAAAGTTCATCTGGTCCTTTACTCTTCCATCCTCACTTATCTCGGTGTATACAGAAAAGGATCCAAGAGAGCTCTTAGAAGCTCATTAATTTCTAATATATCATATCTCAATTTTCAATTCCAACCACATTCAAAAGGGGACTGAAAAAGAGACGGCATAACTTCCAATGTGTGGAATACTGAAAATAGTCATCTGAAATGTTGTTGCTGTCCTTCTGTACTTTGCACTGTCTGCACAAAATATTCATGGTATTCTCTTGTCTAGCTTCAAGTGTGCCCAGCTGTCACTTTCTCAGCTGATCTGTCAGCAAGAGGCTTATCCGACTGTCAGCGAGTAAGAATCCTGAAAACTAATGGGCAACATTAGAAACCACCCAAAAATTACTTCCTTTTATCATCTGATGAAGAAAGAAAAAAAAAAAAACACAACAAGGCTGTATAGAGAACTTCGGTTAAGGTTCTACCAAAACATTGATAGCATAAATTGCCAAATTCGAAATTAAAATGTTCTATACATGTATAAAAGAAACCCAGCACAAAAAAAAAAAAAAAAAAAAAAAAGGGGCAAACTTCAAATTTTTTGTCTCTTCGTGGAGCAGACAAGCACTATTCTTACCGAGATACATGAAATGTTATCAACGGGAGTGCCTCTGGTTTCTGTTGGATTGTTATCCTCTCACCTCTTATCCAATATGTATCATCTTGCTTGTTTGAAATGGGTTACACGGGCCAAATAAATCTATGAAATCAGTATTATATTTATGCATACAGCATCTCATGACAGTGATTACACCCCTCCCATTGTGGTAAATTGTTTAAAATATATATTCAGTGTTGTCCCATGAAATGATATGACATTTTGATACAATATTAAGTAGTCAGTGTGCAGCTTGTATGGCAGTGTAAATTTGCTATTCCCTCAAAATAACTCAACACGCCATTCATGTCTACACCTCTTGCAAGAAAAGTCATTACACCCTTAAGTGAGAAGTATAAAAGATGTTGCTTAACCTCCCTAGCGTACTGCCTGTACAGCTCTGCTTTTAACGGTGCGGTTCGGGCAATTGCAGCAGTGGACAATGTACACTGCTTAAAATTCCTGCCCTCACCCTGCCCCTGTACACGTCGCTGGCGTCATCAATGATGCGGGCAATGTGGGCTGGGAGACTGGCGCCCCTCCATTAACATGTAGGTCTATGGCATGCTACGGTGGCGGTGCCACAACCCCGCAAATGCTGCAGCGATTTAGAGAATTGCTGCAGCTTCCCGGGGGTATATTGGATTCTCCCAAAACCCTTTCACCTAGTGTTTGGGACTGATGCAACCAACATAAATATATTGGACTTAAATTGTGAGAAGAATATGTGGTGACAAAGACAAGTCTGTCTTACCTACAGCCAAGCATGGTGGTGGGAGTGTCATGGTTTGGAGGTGTTGGCATTGAGGAGCTACAGTTAATTGAGGGAACCATGAATTTCAACATGTATTGTGACACACTGAAGCAGAGCATTTTCCATTAGATCTGCCAACAACTATGAGGTACAGTGGCCTCCCTGATAGAATACATAGTGATTGAAAGGTTTAGAAAGAGCCTCACATTACATAATTTGGTAGAACAAAAGTGGATTGTACAGAAATTGTATGGTAAGGTTATAAGGTGTATGGTGGGCCTTTATGGGGAAAAAAAAAAAGGTGGCGGGGCCCAGAATCTCTAACATCCACCAACTATGTGTTGTTGTCATGGAGGAGCGTAAGAGGATTTAAGGGACAACCTGTGAGGCTCTAGTTCATGCACAAAAAGTTAAAGCAGTGCTGGAAAATGGTGGCCACACAAAACATTGCCACAATTTGGATATTGTTTTTTTAGGTTTCGAAATTAATAGCTGTGTGTTGAGTTATTTTGAGGGGACAACAAAATTACGCTGTGATACAAGCAGTACACTGACCATTTTACATTGTATCAAACTGTCATATCTTCAGTGTTGTCCCATGAAAAGATATTATAAACTATTTAACTTTTAAGAGAAACAGTTTTAAGTATCTTTTTTTTTCAATTACAACAGAGAAGAAAGTGATAAACCAAGCCCTTAGCTATCTTTAGTCAGTTAGAGCTACCAGGGTCCTAATTACAGAGGGCTAGGTAGTGGTGGACATAGCAGAAGTAAGGAACAATCGTTTCTGGTATTGTTTATTGCAGTGTCCACCCTCTTATATCTTATATATCTAAACTCCCATAAGCAACTTGTGTTTTTGTTTTCCATAGGGCAAACATTAACAATCAGGCTTTATCTCTCAATCTGGCTTCCCATAAAATTTTTCAGTAAAAAAGGCACACTGGATCTACAGTCAAACCAGTGATAATGAGACCACCAAGTGTTAAGCTAGCCACACA